>OZ005651.1:136645974-137096899 GCA_963930645.1 Salticus scenicus | reverse complement strand
TGATAATAATAATTGTAAATATTTGCAGGGGAGAAATTAAACAGCTTTACTGATCCTCGTACTGCTTGTTATTGATAAAAATTAACTCTCATTTGCTAAGTTTTTAAGATACGTAATTTTAAGTGCTTTGTTAAATCTAATAAAATTCTTATTTAATATTAATGGGAATATCTCGAATACTTATTAGAAAAAATTATATGTAATTTTTCTATGTCATGCATAATATAGTATAATATTTTTAGTTGAATATAAATATAGGATTTAAATTAATTCAAATTTACTTTCTTAATAATTTACTGATAATAATATAATGCAATTTAAAACTGAAATATTTTATATATTTTTTTGTTATTATTATAAATTAATTGGAAATATTAATAAGCAGTATTATACGAAGAATAGGAAATTATATATAATGTAACTTAAAACCAATTTTCTACTTCATTTGTTTCTATTTAAAATTTTCATTCAAAGCATTTGATGTGAAAAAGTAATATAAACAAAATCATAAAGCACTATTAAACTTGATTTTGAATTATTATATCGCATACACTTCTGCTATTTTATTAAGCTTTTTAAAATATTGTTGATTTTTTATTTTATTATTATTATTATCTATAAATATTTTCATAAATGAAGAGCCTCCTACACTTTCAAATATTTATTTATATCTTTTTCTAAACCCTATTTATTATTATCATTTTTTTTTTTTTTTTTTTTTTTTTTTTAATTGGTGGAAAATAAAATGTGAAATAAAATAAAAGAGTCTGAATCTTAGATTTTTATTATTTTAAAAAAGGTTGAAAGGGAAAATAAAATAAAATTTCTGAAAATGAAAATGTTTGATTAAATTAATCGCTAATAGAGGGTAGCACCGGCTGCGAATCTTAGATCTTCATGATTTTGACCGGCAACTTGAGTTAAGTCCCCGCGCATGCTCATTAGAAGAAAGAACGAGCTGGAGCATTTGTGATGGGCGCGATTTAACGTCTTGTCAACATGTGTGCTACGAGATTGATTCACAAAAGAGTCGTTCTTAGTGGGAGCGATAAAGATTCATTGGTGACTGCCGTAACAATAATATTGTTCCGGCTGCCGTAGCAATAGACACTTCGTATAAATTATACACGTGTGTCTGTATTTATATATTTGAATTACTGAGATAAATACAGAAAGAAGGTCAAAGAAAGATATGAATATTAAAAAGGATAAATAAGTCATACAGTATTATAAACAAGAATATCGTTTAACCTTCAATGTACGTTGCTTACGTGATCACACTACAGACAGAAAGACAGATGGATTAATTTAATTCATAATCACTCTTAAACATTGTTGAAAAGTGTTAACCATTAGTACAAACAGAAATGCAATTCCAGCATTTTCTAACTGTAGCCCTGAATGTATCCAAATATTTACTGTAGTCCTGTTAATCTTAATGCCTAACATACCATAATTTATAAAACATGTTTTAGCATATGGATAATAAATGTAAATTTAATTATGATTTGTGCAGTACTATGTTAACTGTAATTCTTAGAAATGCTTCCTATAAAACACAAGGCATTAGGATTCTTTTTAAATAGTCGTGGTATTTATATCACTTTCAATGGGAAACATGCCACTATGAACATGAATAACATATATCAGTTTGGTGAAAATCTGAAAATATTTACACACCCTAGAGGCGGACAGACAAATTGAAATCATAAACTATTTTCAATTTTGTTGGGAAGTGTTCAAAATTAATATTAGATACGTTTCAGTTGAAAATTTTATAAATCTTTATTTTATTACTTTTTTTTTTAAATCATCACAGCTTCTCACAATACATATTTTACAAACTAATTTAACCAATTGATGCTGAGATATAACTATCTGGATATTTACAAAAAGTAACAATAGCGCCGCACGTCATCTCATGTACATCCAAATTGATTCGGCATAGTGTTTCATAACATACATCTTACATATAAAATACAATGCATATATATATATATATCATAGAAGCTGAGATATGGCTCGCCTATAAATAGAGAAATTTGCTTTATGCCAACGACATCGGTCGGCAGATATGCGTCCAAATTTAATCAGTATAATAGTTTATAATGGCTTTTGCACGTATCCCCATACAGCACACTTACATCTCTGGAACGTCGCAAGAACATCACACTGCGACATTGCGATGTTGCATACAGATGTTCTGTTACATCTCTGGAACATCTCAGATGCGTTCTAGGGATGTGGAAATGTCTCAGCTTTGTGACATCGCATGCTACATCTCCAGTACATCGCATACAATATCTCTAGAACATCGCACTGCTACGTCTTCAGTACATCACACTGTGATGTCCCACAGATGTTCTGTTACATCTCTGGAATATCTCAGATACGTTCTATAGATGTGGAAATGTCTCAGCTTTGTGACATCGCATGCTACATATCCAGTACGTCAAATGCAATATCTACGGTATGTCACATGCCACATCTCTGGTATGTCGCATGCTACATCTCTAGTTCATCGCATACTGTATCTCTAGTTAATAACATTAATATCTATAGCATCAGGGGATATTATTAAGATCACTGATTTTTTTAGAGGTTAAATAAAATAATACATTTTACTGTGTTTTTGAAATAAAACAAAACAGTCACAATCAGAAAAAACAATACAAATGAAAAGATGGAAATATGTGATCACAGAAGTAAAAATAATATCCTATATCAGTGATGTTTTGAAGGCTTAAAAAAAGCACATTTTATCTCTCTCTCTCTCTCTCTCTCTTTTATTATTATATACAACAAATAAAATTTTTTATTCAAATTTTAAGAATATAAAAGAGCGACATTTGAACAATATTTTACAAAATTTTCATTGAAAAGTTTGGTAAATTCCGCCAGTGGGTCCTGGTTTTCGGAGATTTTTCAAAAAAGCAGTAAACACAATTTCTCAAAAACTAATGCACCAATCTTAGTGCAATTTTACACAGTTCTTCAAATTAAAATTTACTAAAACTTGAACATATTTTGTTTTTAATTTCTGGCAGAATTGTATGCAAAAATAATATAATTTTTAGTACTTTTTATAATTTTTAGTACACTGATGTATATATATGTAGAAACACAATATTCATTTGAAGAAAACCTGATTTTTTAGCACAGTTATAAGGAATAGAAACATTGTTATACTCAATCATATCAAGCTGATAACTAATGTCTAATGATATTTTGTGGAAATTTCAACTTTTCTTTTCTTGTTATATGTAACAAAACACAAAACATTCAACATTACTTATTTGTATGCATATTAAATGCAAATGACACTTCAAATAAAAATCAGAGCTAAAGTAATTAAAAAATTGAAATTACAGATTTAATAACATGCAGATTGGAAGATATTGATTCAAATATACTTATTGCTGAAAAACATTTGGTACAAAAATATCTTACCTGTTTAAAGTAGTAGTGTAAAATATAGCTGTGCAGAATGTTCAATAAAATAAAACACATATAATACAAACTTTTTTATTTACATTGTAGAAAGTAACACATTTGATTTTTCAAAAAGCATTCCATCGCTTTTTTACGTTAATTTTTTTAAAAACGTCATATAAAAATAATTAAATACACAAAAAATATTTTCATTATGTGCTAAAAGAAAATCAAATTCAGCTCTCAGTTCAATTTTCTGTAGGATTGTAAAAAATTAATGGCAATTCTCTGCTATTCTTGATTACTTTTTAGGTACTGGAGGAAAGCAGGAAATTATGCACTGTGATGCCTCAATATCATCACATGTTTTTTTTTTTTCTTTACTTTTTTTCAACTTTTACACGTCTGTAAGCATCTAAAATAAAAAAAAATAATATTAAGATTCTTATTATTGCTTTGATTTTATTCTTATTATTATTGAATTTCTAAAAAAACAACAGAATAATCAAAATGCTTCCATAGTTTAACTATTCATTTTTTAAAATGCTAATTTAGGGCTGATTGTAACCCTGTCTTAAAAATCCTGAAAGTATATGCATGTATATATATATATATATATAAACCTAGGGTAATTATTATTAAAGAATGTAAACAATGAAGTACATGCAAAGTTTTTGTAAATGCAGAAGAAATTTAAAATACAATAGATATTCCTAAATTTTCAATTTATTTATTTATTTATTTATTTTTTCTTTTTAACTTCCTCTTACTCATATAACAGAGAAAATTTTTTTCGATAAAATTTTAAAAATCAAATGTTTGTTTTATATTTACATATTTCAAGGTCCTAGCTATCAGCTTATCTCAAAAACAAATTGTAACAAGAAGTTCAAACTCGGTACTATTCTAAATCTGTATTATACAGGAAATGCTACATTAAACTTTTTGTTGACATCAAGCTAATGATTCGCGTACAGGGACATCCAAGAAAATTCAAACATATTACATCTATAGGCGAAATTGAAGATAAGTAGTGTTTAACATCAATAAGCTGCAGTAAACCAAATGAAATGAATATATATATATATATTAGGTAGGCATAAAAGCATATTTCACATAGAATATCGTATGAAAATTATTCACCGTACGTTTACAGGGCTACACAAAAGAAATAGAATACAGCGGAACAGTACTTGGAAATTCATGTAAATGCATTTCAGGCCCTGATATATGTTATTGTGGTGCGCACAAAATGTTTAGAAAAGATACAGAGGGCTATGAATTATGAAGGGAAAACATTTTTTTTTTATTGAATATGATTAAAGGAAGTGCTTTGTTATAACATTTTACCATGTTAAAGTAAGATGGTCAGAAATTAATTCCACATACCATACTAAGCTTTTAATGAATCTAATTAGACAATGTGACAGTTTTAAATATAATTATAAATCACCTTTCCATTTCAAATTTGTTTCATGTGTAATACGTAATAATTCTTTCAGCACAACATGACTAAATTTCAAAAGTAAATTTACAAATGAAAGGGAAGCACAGAAAAATCTAGTATAGTATGCTAACTCTAATTTTTGGCATAATTATTTTAATATTGAATATGGAAAATTAAGTATTTGTTATACAAACTAAAAACACATTCACCAAAATAAATAAAGAAATTAAAGAAAAAAAAATCAAGCTCTAAAATACTTGTCTTTAAAAAAAATCAAGGTACTTTTAAACATCATGAGAACTGTGTGTGCTATTCTAGTATCAAATCTCGCAATGAAAACTAAAACAATAAGAATGACTCCTCAAATCAAAAAATGTTACAAGATTACTTACCTGCATATCTACTGGGCGGAATTTTTTTTTTTTTTTTTATCTTCTTTATTCAAATTAAAGGTACTAGATACTGCAATCCCTCATCAAATTCAGCGACTGCAGACATCCTAAACAACAACAACAAAAAAAGTTTGTTGTTTTACTTTCTAGTTTGAAAAAGCCAGAGGGAAAAATTACTAATTACACACACACACACACACAAAAAAAAAGGGGGAATTTTGTAAAAAAATTGTATTTGTTACATTCTTTGTAAACAGGATACAATTTAGTACGATAGGATTTATTTTAATCTATTCTTCCATATAAAGGCATGCAGTAACTAATAAGTACAACACTTTGAATAAACACCATGAAATGCAATAAACTCGCCTGAGTTAAACTGTGTGAGTTTATTGCATTTTATGGTGTTTATTCAAAGTGTTGTACTTATTACTTTAAAACGCCAGTTTTGTGGTGATTTCTTATTATGCAATAATTGTATTTCTTTCCCTAGCATCAGTTACTAATATCCATTTCTTAAAAGTACTTTGACATAGCTTAAACTTATCAGCCCCTTGGAGGCTTTTAAATTTTTATTGTCATTCTGACGATGAAATAAAATGGCTATTGCAATTGTGTCAATAAAGACCTTGGCAAGGTCTTTATGAAACGTTCGAACTAATTCAATGCTAAATTTAAAATTTCGCAAAGGAGTTCTAAACTGAAACTGTTTCATTTCTTTGGGACGATTTTTCTCAATTGTATTTTAATTATTAAAAAATATATAAAATCTTTGTGCATTTTTAATTTATTTATTGACCTAAACAAAAGTATATTCACTTATTTAATTATTTTTGTCATCAATTTTTGAAAAACAATTTTAAAGTTAAAATGGAGTTTTTACTTAATATTTTTTAAATCAATTATCCGAATGAACTGAAAATATGGCGTTAGCTAGATTTTATCCTTATTAATAAGTGTGCTAATTTTTGACAAAATCGTATAATCCAGATAGATACAATGACAATTTTCAGCTTTACATTTTAAATAAAAACAAAAATGCTTGCATATATTTATTGAAGTTGTAATACAATAAATGGTGACATCGCAAAATTGCTGTCTGAAAGAAATAGTCGTATTAAGTTTCGATCATTCTCTACAACTTAATACTTTTAATCAGGAAACAATTCTCCTTCACATTTGGCCTGACAAATTTTTAATGTTAGTACGAAAGTTTTTAAACTATTCTGTAACATGCATTAAGCAATGTTTGAAAATGCAGTAAAGTCATATCTATTTTAATAAATTTACGAAAATTTAAATAAAAGTCAATATTATATCTATGTTTATGATTATTATTCTTTTAGAGTGCTTGTATATATATTTTTTTTTAAATATTAAAAGAAAAAAAAAGTAATTATTTCCATTCCAATAAATATAACTTTCATAGAGAATAGATTCTATCTTGAAATATTAATCAGTAGTAACATAAATTTAGGATGTAAATAAATATAGAATTCATTAATTTATTATAATTACAATTTAACACACAAAAAAAAATTCTTTAGAATTTTAGCTAAATGCATAAGCAGTATTTTAGCTTTTTCGAAGGCTAATTTAATTCTTAAAATAAATAAATAATACTGTTGATTTATTTTTCTTAACTTGCTTATTCCCAACTTCGTTTTCCATTTGTCCTCTGATAAATTACTCAAACTCAAGAACCAAGAACCGTTACTTGTGATTTAAGAGACATGAATCAAAGGCCGTTTGTACTTAACTTGTGATTTAAGAATCAGTAAAACGGTTTCAATTTTAATAACAGAAAAAAAGCTATGTCATCCCATGTGCAAGATGAAAAAGTGATTAAAAAGGGGAGTAATGAGCAATACTAAATCACTGAGCAATGCTTCTAAGAAGCTAATTCTGACACACTTTTAAATATTTTTGCATTTAAATTCAACCCTTAAAAATTGAAATTAAAACCAAATATATTAAACATTTATTTCAACTAATAAAATTTCCGATTTTTTTCATATGAATTAAAGAACGCAGTTCCATATTAATTTCTTAAATTATTGATACATACTGCACAATTTTTTCTAATAGATAACATGTTTATAAAATTGTTCTCATGTACCAAGCTGTTATATAATAATTCTGATATTAAAATATAAAACAGAGACGAGATTGGCAAAAAAAAAAAAAAAAAAAAGCTAAAACTGTATGAAAAGGCAAAATGTTGAAATGAAATACTACAGTTTTGATGACAAAATCTATTATGTTAGAGTAATGGATATATTTTTAATTTTTCATCTGTACAAAAAAAGAACAAAAACATAGTATTTCAACTCATATTACTAATATAAAAATATAGTATTAAATAAAAACGCAAAACAAAGAAATGTATTAATATGCTTACTTCAGAAATTTCAGGAAGATCCAATCATTTGCCTTGCAGGATCCACTGACTATTCGTCGACATAAATAGACGCCATGCTTGATTTGATTAGCAAAATCGAGATTGCGAGGTCATAGAAAACGATCTGCGCGTGCGCGGGATCAGCAACTGGCGCTCTCAAATGTCTCAAACAGTACATCTCAGAGACAATCAACCGTGATATCTCAGAGATGTTTTTTTTAAGGCGCACTGAGATGTGATGGAGATAAGACGTTGCGATGTACTTGAGATGTCTCTGGAACCTAGTGTGCTGTATGGGAAGTTTAGTGCTTTTATATATCATAGAAGCTCAATTATAGCGTTTTCTTAAAAGGGGAAAATTGCAACATAGTAGCATTACCTGTTGACCGATATGCACCTAAGTTGAATAAACATAGTCTTTCACAATCGACTACTTGCACATCAAGTTAGGGAAAGTTACACACAATAGAAGCTAAGGTATAATCTTTCCTTAATTGTGGGAAATTGCAGCATAGCAACGCCATTTGTTGGGCGATATGTACCAAAAGCTATTCAGAACCAATCTATATCAAAGTGCATCGAAATATAAACTTTTTCACAATTCGGTTCATTATTTTGCGAGACACAGCACTCAAAACATAAAAATTTCATTATACATAGTCAGACATCTCCTAAAAAGGGTTTAAAGAAATCTCAAAACGTGTAAATGAACCAAAAGCCAAATAAAGAAATTTTTCAAAAATCCAATACTTTATTGTTATGTAAATAGAATAAAATAAAAATGAATTTTAAGTTATTGTGGAAATAGTATATATAACTGAATGTTTACGATCAATTACTTAATTTATAGAGCATAGTTAAAAGAAAAAAAAAAATGTTTAAATTGAAATAGCAAATGGTTCTTAAATTTAAATGTGCTAAGAATGAAACAATTAACGAGAAATTAAGTATATGTTTTTAATAAGATACCTTTTGTTTATTACGAAAACTTAATATGCTACACATGAACAATTTGATTTTGAATTGGGAACAGAATAACTAATAATTTAAACTCATATTATTTTTGTTTAAATTTGTTCTGGAAAAAAAAAAAAAAAAAAAATCAAATTTTTAATAACTAAAAATATCAACCTTTTATTACAATCATCAATCATTTTAATGAAACAAGAAACAAATAACATGAAGTTGAATATATATATATTTACCAAGATATATATTATTTATCGCTATCGCTAATAATTAATATTGCATACAAGAACAATTTGATTTTAAACTGAGAACAGAATATAGTATGTAGTAATTTAAATTCATATTATTTTTGCTCAAATTTGTTCTGAAAAATTTGGTACATTTTAAACAACTGTATACATTAAAACAAATTCTAAATACGACTCATATTATGAGAATATTGCTAAAGGTTAGAATTCTTACAATAAAAAAATTATACAATAAAATAAAGTATTTAACACTTACTTTTGGTTGTAAACTTGATTCTTTCATTTTAAAATCTCTCGGGTTCTTTAACCTAAAGGAAAATTATCAGAAAAAGACGGTAAACGACATCAACGATTTAAAATTTCTAATAAGAAAGTATTCGAATTTCGAATTCGACGCTTGCATTACGTGTGAAATAACTAGCCCAAATGCTCATACGTCACACCACTTCCGGTTTTGCGGTTGGAAGGCCTTGATTAGAAGGTATTGCTCCAACCCCCACATTCAGATGTCCGCTGTTAAGGATCCTTAATTAAAGATCTTTAAAAAGATGCACTTTCATTGGTCAATCAAAATGTAAACAATCTTTATTTCCGACTTTCCTTAAAATAGCAATTCAGATGTCCGTTTAAAGATCTTTAACTTTAAGGATCCTTAAACTCTTAAGGATAGCTCAGCTCAACACCTCTCCTTAAACTTAAAGATCGGCAGCCATCTTGTTTTTTTGTGTGTACTGTGATTTTATATTATTATTTTTTTCGAAGAAAGTAAAAGTAATGATGTATTTTTCTCAAATTATTATTTATTCTGTATTTCTATATTGATATTATAGATGAATTTGTGCGGTTTTAATAAAAAAAAAAATTGATTTTATATTATAAATTTCAGCTTTCATAGGGCGAGTCCAGCTTCTGGAACACTTCGACCGATCCAACTGGGCCCTGAGACATTTGATCCACGACCGGTCGAAAGAAGAGGCTGCACGACTCCGATCCCTCTATTGGATCAAAATCAGTGCTGTCATCTATAGGCTTAGTTTAAAATTAGCTCTAAAATATTAGAATTAAATTAGTTAAAGAGAAATTTAATTCATTAATCAAAAATGTAATTTAACTATGAATAAAAAAAGATAGATGCATATCTATTTTTTTCTATTCTGCATAGTTGGGTACATATGCAATGAGATGCAATAATATTAATTATATAATTCTTTTTCGAAAATTATTTAAAAAATAATAATAACAATAAAATTTTAATTTTAGAAAATTTTCCAGCAAATTTTTTTTAATTATTTCCCTCAATTATGCATTTTTGTATTTTAACGATATATTGTAAACAATTTTAAGTAATATTTTATGGATTTATTATCAAGCTAATTTTTGTTAAATATTTTTAAGTTGGAATGTTGAAATTTAAAGCAAATATTTAGCATTCAAATATTTGATGTAAATAAGAAATAGGTTCAAGTTTTATTATTATGATCTAAGGTAAGAAATATGAAACTATTACACATTGCCAAAAAAATATAAAATTTAAATTTTGATTTAAATCAATGATTACAAAAAAAATAAATAAATAAATTATCACTTCATTGATTGGTTTGTAAATTCAATTAATTATGATTTCAATCAATAATATTTTAAATGTTTAATATATTTATGATTTTTTTTTATTATTATTTAAATGCAAATTAAGTATTGATTTTTAAATATTGTGAATTACTTTTATGTTTGAATGTTAAAATTTAATGCAAATATATTAACAAAGCAGTACAAAACATATTTGAAATATTTTGTTAAACTGAAAATTTAAAAATTGTTAGCAGGGAGCATTTTAAAATTTTATTTTATTAAATTTAAATAATATTCGATTTTTTTTTTCATTATTGTATTATATTTCAATTCATTGCATGAATATATTTATAATTCTAAAACAATTATACAGCTCTTTACCAAAAAAAAAAAAAAAAAAATTGCTTGTATGCATATTCGCGTTTGTAAGGACCGATAGATGGCGGAACCAGAGCAATAACCAACGGCCAATCAGAGCAATGGATTTGTAAATGGATCAAATGACTCGGAAAAAGTTCTTGGGCGATTTGATCCACGACTGGTCCATGGAACACATTACACTGGACGACTTTAATCCAGACCGGTCGATGAGACTGGACGCATTGTTCCACGACCAATTGGATCGATCCTGGATCGGTCGAGAGCCTGAACCCGCCCATAGTTTTGTATGCACTGCGAAAGTACATTTTTTTGTGATTCATACTCGTATTAATACATTCATTGATATTCAATTTTCTTAGTCATTACAGAATCCTCGCTTTAAACGTAGAGATCAGTTGCCGTATTATTACAAACTCGTTAAAATTAAGGCAGTGCTTTTTTTTTTTTTTTTCCTTTTTAGAAAATAGCTCTTATCAACTTTCGCTTAGCATTGATTTATTGATATACCTCGATAGCGTATCCTTTTTGTGTGTGTTTTGTATGTATTTGTAAAATAATTTTAAACTTTATAATCATAAGAGGTATTTGTATCTTTCGATTAAATGCAATAGCTATTCTCAGATTTTAGCTTTAATTTTTAAGCCTTGTTCCTGCAATATATCAAATACATTAACTTTTTCTTATGTATAATATTAACTGCATGACACGCATGTATTTTTGTGTCAGATCCATCTCATACTTGTTATGTATAACTCAACTGCTGTTTTAAAAGAATGAATAATAAAAAGTAATTATAGGATGGGATTTGAATTGTATGCTTATGAGTTATGACTTGTTTATTTCTTAATTTACATAGAATATTTTCTTTTTTAAATTTTGTAATAACTGTGTACTAGGGTTTTTGAATAATTTTTACGCGTAACTATAACTTTGAGCCAGAAGAAGATGCTACAACCCTGAACCAGAGGAAGATGGGTAGATGTTACGAATAGAGGGTCACTGGCATTTGTTTACATTTTGGCGATATTATCCGTGCGCCAACGAACCAAGGAAATCAATTTATCTTATGGCAACCTGAAAAAACGTTTGTTTACGGTCGAAATGAAATAAATATTAATGCAGACGACTATTTAACGAAAATAAATGAAATTATCGAAGAAATTTCATAAAATGGCGATGGTTAATTAACTTTTTAACTTACAAAACGTTTGTTTACGTTCGAAATGCAATAAATATTAATGCAGACGACCATTTAACGTAATTAAATAAAATTATCGAAGAAATTTCATAAAATGGCGATGGTTAATTAACTTTTCAACTACAATATTTTAATAAATAAGCAAATACTTAACAAAATATACGTTTTCTCATCGAAGTTTTAAGAGCAAATTGATTTCAACAACACAATAAATGTAATTAAATAAATGAAAATTCAGAATAAAAATATAACTTTAAAAGTAATTAAAAAAGCATGAAAACTTACAATAAATACAACATGAATTTTTTTTTTTTTTTTTTTTCCCATTTTGAAATTTCTGTTGACTCCATAATACGTAAATCACATATCAAATGTTTCACTTCGCGCTCAGTTAATTCGTAACATTCGAGGATTCTAAAACCGCATTCAAGTGAATCGAAACACATCGGTATAAAAATTATGAGAATATACAAAAAAATAAAAAACATATTTTCAAGTTATCAAATGATACGCTTTCATTTCTCCAGACACATATCGTTTCGAATTTTTCATTAACACTTACATTTCAGCGGAGGGAAAAACTCCCTAGTTTTCATAAACTTGACCAACAAGTGATTGTGTGAGTGAGTTTTACGTCGAACTAGTGCTACGTTGTGGGCAATGAGTACGGCAACCAAATATCCCCATTTTCTACAGACAACGTTTAATTTATTCGCATTATTATAATTTTTTAAAAAATTATAGAAAGTACACTATTTAATATTTAAATTTTATTTTTAGTGCTTATTAATTAAATTTAAAAAAAAAAAACATGCATAATTAGTTAATTGTAGCAATTTAAAGCTTCTCTGTTTTAAAAGTTCGCGGATCTGGCCACTGTAACGACGAACGATGAATTGGGACATACCTCTAAGGTATATGAACCAACAAAGAAACATGGCTGTATAAAACTATGAATCTGAAAACGCACGTAACTCGGCTCCGCGGCAGTCACTGTCGCGCATGTTAAAACCAAAAAAACATCACTGGACGCCCCTACCTCGCTGTGCATGAAAATGAAAACGCACGTAACTCGGCTCCGCGGCAGTCACTGTCGCGCATGCTAAAACCAAAAAAACATCACTGGACACCCCTACCTCGCTGTGCATGAATCTGAAAACGCACGTAACTCGGCTCCGCGGCAATCACTGTCGCGCATGTTAAAACAAAAAAAACATCACTGGACACCCCTACCTCGCTGTGCATGAATCTGCAAACGCACGTAACTCGGCTCCGCGGCAGTCACTGTCGCGCATGTTAAAACAAAAAAAACATCACTGGACACCCCTACCTCGCTGTGCATGAATCTGAAAATGCACGTAACTCGGCTCCGCGGCAGTCACTGTCGCGCATGTTAAAACCAAAAAAAAACATCACTGGACACCCCTACCTCGCTGTGCATGAATCTGTAAACGCACGTAACTCGGCTCCGCGGCAGTCACTGTCGCGCATGTTAAAACCAAAAAAACATCACTGGACACCCCTACCTCGCTGTGCATGAATCTGAAAACGCACGTAACTCGGCTCCGCGGCAGTCACTGTCGCGCATGTTAAAACCAAAAAAACATCACTGGACACCCCTACCTCGCTGTGCATGAATCTGTAAACGCACGTAACTCGGCTCCGCGGCAGTCACTGTCGCGCATGTTAAAACCAAAAAACATCACTGAACACCCCTACCTCGCTGTGCATGAATCTGAAAACGCACGTAACTCGGCTCCACGGCAGTCACTGTCGCGCATGTTAAAACCAAAAAAAACATCACTGGACACCACTACCTCGCTGTGCATGAATCTGAAAACGCACGTAACTCGGCTCCGCGGCAATCACTGTCGCGCATGTTAAGACCAAAATTTCCCATAATCTAGCTCTAGTGCAACGTAAAATGCGCTCAAAACAAATGATCCAATCAAATATCGCCAAATTTCCCTTAATGTAGCTCTAGTGCAACGTAAAATACGCTCAAAACAAATGATCCAATCAAATATCGCCTAATTTCCCATAATGTAGCTCTAGTGCAACGTAAAATGCGCTTAAAACAAATGATCCAATCAAATATCGCCTAATTTCCCAAAATCTAGCTCTAGTGCAACGTAAAATACGCTCAAAACAAATGATCCAATCAAATATCGTCTAATTTCCCATGATGTAGCTCTAGTGCAACGTAAAATACGCTCAAAACAAATGAACCAATCAAATATCGCCTAATTTGCCATAATGTAGCTCTAGTGCAACGTAAAATACGCTCAAAACAAATGAACCAATCAAATATCGCGTAATTTCCCATAATCTAGCTCTAGTGCAACGTAAAATGCGCTCAAAACAAATGATCCAATCAAATATCGCCAAATTTCCCTTAATGTAGCTCTAGTGCAACGTAAAATACGCTCAAAACAAATGATCCAATCAAATATCGCCTAATTTCCCATAATGTAGCTCTAGTGCAACGTAAAATGCGCTTAAAACAAATGATCCAATCAAATATCGCCTAATTTCCCAAAATCTAGCTCTAGTGCAACGTAAAATACGCTCAAAACAAATGATCCAATCAAATATCGTCTAATTTCCCATGATGTAGCTCTAGTGCAACGTAAAATACGCTCAAAACAAATGAACCAATCAAATATCGCCTAATTTGCCATAATGTAGCTCTAGTGCAACGTAAAATACGCTCAAAACAAATGAACCAATCAAATATCGCGTAATTTCCCGTAATTTAGCTCTAGTGCAACGTAAAATACACTCAAAACAAGTGAAGGAATCAAATATCGCCTAATTTCCTGTAATGTAGCTCTAGTGCAACGTAAAATATACTCAAAACAAAGGAACCAATTATATATAGCCTAATTCCTCCAGAATGTAGCTCTACTGCAATGTAAAATACACTCAAATCAATAAAAAACAAATGAACCAATCAAATCTCTCCATACTGCGTCATAATAGAATTCTTAAGTTATGTGTACAGTCGGTAACAGAAGTGTCCGAACACTAGCAAAAATTCCTATGTAAAATTGTACACTTCATACGGTTTTGTTAAGTAAATCCTTGTAGAATCCTGGTCTTAGTCAGTATAAGAACATGATTCGATAAGGATTTATTGAACAAAACCGTATGAAGTGCACTTTTTATACATAGGAATTTTTGCCAGTGTTCGGACACTTTTGTTACCGACTGTACAAGGAAATGCAGTTTATCGCTACGGAAGTTCGCCAAGCAGAAAGTGACCCTCTAATCTACTCATCAACCGGAAGATGCTTATAATATCATCAGTCACGCTAGCTGGTAGAATTTTGCAAGGTATTAAATTTTATTATTTTATGCCTTGCAAGATGACTACTTGCTGGCCTTAAAACAGCGATGGTAATCAAAAGCTAATTAAGGTATGTATTCGACATTTTTAAAATATGTAATTAATTATATAAGTTTGCTTACATATATTCTAAGTTGTGCTTTTTATTTTTAGTATTCGTAGATTTGTTTAGGAGTCTGTTTGCACACTGACGGCCTTATTCACCAAATCAGTGTTAACCCATGGTTCACGTAACACTTGTGTTAGAGTTAACACTCCCTTAACCCTGGGTTAGAAAGTTTTCTTATTCACCATCCGTGGATTAATTGACCCCAGTGTTATCTGTAAGAGTCTCGCTGATTGGTCATTAAAAACGCAATGCATTAAAAAAGTAAACAAGAGGGGTTTCGCTGTAACTGTAACATGTTCATTTAACACCAGAGTTAACCCACCAATTTAGGAGGATTAAAAAAAGAGGGTTAACTCGAGTGTTAAATCGCTGATTTTGTGTGGTGAATACCGATTTGAGATAACCTAGCATATTCCCGGGTTAACATCAGTGTTAAAAATTTGGTGAATAAGGCTGTTAGTCTCTTTATTACCTAGTATATTTTCTATTTTAAATTTTGTAATTACTGTACATATGAATATTTGAATAATTTTCATACGTGGAGGAAGCATTATTCAACCTGGTCATTCATGCTAGCTAGTGCTATTTTCGAAGGCATTTAATGTTACCACTATGCTTTCCAAGGTGACTTCTTGCTGGCTTTAAAACAGGGATGGTGATGAAAATTTAACTGAGGTATGTATTCAGCATTTTAAAATTCATGTTATTAGTTATATGTTTGCTCACATATTCTAAATTACCCTTTTTATTTTTACTTTGCTTATTTAAAAGATGACTTACTCTGTATATTAATTATTTCAATTTAAAATTCATGTGTGTGTATCTGTATATATATATATTCAACAGGTGTGTTAAGTATTGCAATCACATAAGAATATAATTGTCAAAGAAAATAATAGTAAAAAAAAAATGATTATTCATGATTTTGTTTTGTTGTCGATTGTGATGAATTTCTCCTCAGTACAAAGCTAATGATATATCCAAACAAAAATGCTAAATAAAAGATATTTTAAAATATTTGTTAAAACCTTTAATAATAATAATGAAAAAAAAAAAACGTATGTATGTGCATTATTATTTCTAAAGCTATTTCTCATAAAAGGTTAAAAGTGAGTATTTTGACATATTTTATTTCATAATTTGTCATCAGATGAATTCTCTTTTAATTAAAATAAAATGTTTATGAAATCACATCTTAAAAAAAATCCATCTAACAAAAATATTAACTTTTTTTATAAATCTGATGAAAACTTAACAGTATTGCTGTGGTTATGTAACTTCACGCAATTTGAGCTTCTTGCACAAAGACATAAGTATAGTGGTTTTTGGTTTTACTGTACATTGAGCATACATACATTTGTAATACTTATTGCTGTGATATGGATTTTTGTGAATTTTGAGAAACATGCAAGGTAGGGGGTTATCAATGAGTGAAATAAAGGAGCCAGTTAAATTTTTCTCTTTGCTTCATTTTCATGTACACATAGCATACAGATTATAGGCATTTTAGTAATTGATACTATATGAAATTTTTGCTTAGTAAGGTAGGGATGTCCAGTGATGTTCTATTTTGTTTACATATATCCAAAGTAATGGTTTTGTAAGCCCGATTAACTACTCGAGAAACATAGGCTTGGGTGTTGGGGGAGGTTCTCTGTAGAAGTCTTTCTAAAAGGACATAGCTTGTAATGATGTCAGTTTTGGAGAAAAGCATGGAAAATTCTAAACAGCTAAGTTGACGAGCAAAACCTGAGATTGAATGTGGCATTTCTTGCATGCAAAGCATACATATGTTTGCAACAGTGATTACTGCAGTATATAATAATTTCATGTATTTTGAGCTTCATGCACAGTGAAGTATGAGTATCAAGTGATGTTTCTCTTTTTATATTGTTTTCATGTATATGAAGCATACATATGGGCATAATAAGTCAGTTACTTACGAATTCTTGTTCATTTTAATATGTTCATAGCAAGGCAGGGTTGGCAAACTGGACCCAGCCCAGAAAAACCCGCTGGGTTTTTGCAGATAAGTGGGTTTTTGTTAAAAATTATTTATAATTTACAAATCTCATCTATAAAGTATAGAAAACACCTTATCTTTTAAGAAAAAAAAACTCATTTTTATTTTCTAGAAAATAGTATTTTTTAAACATAAAAAGTAACTACAGTTATAAGTATAATAAAAGCAAGTTTATCTTCTATAACTGGTTCAGTTTTCTTTTTCCTGTAAAACCGAACGGTATTTTTGTGTAACAGCGGACATAAATGTTGTCCAGAATCAATATTTAACTAATTAAATTGTTTAGTTTTAAAACTTTATAACAATTTTAACTTTAGTAGCAACATAATTACAAAGCTAATAAAATTTTCTTCTATAACCGTTTCAACTATTAAAAAACTTTAAAAAAAGGATAAAGCAGTGCAACTTATTTTTATAATTAAAACTAGTTGACATAAGTGCACTGTGCTCAGTTCCCCATCATATGTATGTTTTCATAAATTTCTAGTACAGGACATTCTATTAACATGATTATCATGTTAAGAGAAATGAAATTGACCAAACGCTTGACACAGTGACAGAATGAAATCCCCGCCTAACAGGCTACCCACCGTTCACTTTGATATATTTATCTTTTATTCTAATCTATTGCTTTATTTTATTAAGGTCAATTTCGTAGTTTCGTTTTCATGCTACTATTTCCAATGCAACAATCCTCAAATTGCATATTTATATGGGATATCACCCATTTTGCTATGTTGATAAAATCTTAAATTACGAAATTTTCCTATTAGAATATTTGTAGTCAATCATGTTTAAACAAGTATCATAAATGTTATTTTGAAGTTGTCTGATATATTTATGATCCTCAAAATGGAGGTTTATGCTCAATTTTGACCTATTCTGCCATTTTAAGTAAATCGTAAATTTCAAATAATTTACGAATTTTTTAAATTGGAAAATTCATACTCTAGGACCTAAATAATATTTCAAAAGTGGTCTGACATCTTTACGATGAAAATATCCCTCAAAATTAACGTTTATGTGAAATTTTGCCCTATTCTGCTATGTTAAGAAATTCGTAAATTTCCAATAACTTGCAAAATTTTCAAAGTAGCATGTTTCTAGTTACTGATGTTCATTCCGACAGGAAAACTCATTTTTAAACTGGTCTCACATTTTTTCAGTAAAAATTTTCCATTTAATGCACGTTTAAGTGAAATTTTGTCCTATTCTCCCATGTTAAGAAAACTGTAAATTTTTAATAACTTACAAAGTTTTTTAATCGAATGTTGCAAATAAATAGGATTCTTGCCAGTGTCAAAAGTAATATTTTAAAACTGATCTGACTTCTCTGCGACAATTTGTTCTTGAGATATCATGTACACAGACTAATATACTAACATACTACCGGATTAACAACTAACAGACACCATACAAATTTTGTCATTTTCGGCATTCCTCACCCGTGAAAACGTGTAAAAGGTAAAAAAAAAAAAAAAAAAAAAACGATGTCGAAAATTTTCACGATCACTTAAGTTCTCCATACCTATATATGATGGGGAACTAAAAAATTTAAATTATATGTATTGTACATAAGAATTTAAATTCTTTTATTATATCAGTTATTGTCATTAAGAATATTTATTTTGAATAAGCATACATTAAAATAAAATATAGCTTAATCTTACTAATTAACACTATTTTAATATTAGAATCAAACCAATTTTTATTTCTAAGATAAATATTAGATTAATTATTAATTAGTAGTTTAATATAAGTAGGTGTATTACAACTAATATGCTAAATAACATATATCTAACATTGCAATGCAAATGTATTCAAATAAAAACCCACAAAAGCCTAGAAAAACCCAGGTTTTTGCCAACCCTGTAGCAAGGTAGCTATACTAGAGGTCTGCCCGGGCTGAAATTCTCAATTGGTCTAGAGTTTAATATTTTTTACATCCTTAAGCCAGGCTGGGCTCGGGCTAAATTTTTATTTATATACTTGGCCAGGCGTGGAAGAAAAATTTTCTCGTCTTTGTCAATTAACGAAAAAGGTAAATGATAAAATGTTTTCTTTAGTCATTCAGTTACAAAGTATACCATTCCCACCACCACCAGTCTCCAGAAAAGTTGGTACACTTATTAATCAGAACAAAATCTATCTGGTGCCATAATTTTTAGTTTAATAGGATAATTAGTTCAAAAGAATTAAGTAGAAACTCCATCTTTAAATTTTTTAAAAAGAAAAAACAATTTGGCAAATATATATATATATATATATATATATATTTTAATTCCAATTTGAAAGGAAATAAATTTTTTATCTAAACCTGTATCGTAAAATATTTTTGATACTTTGGAGATCATAGACCCCACTGGGTTGGGGATTTGCCATGATCAGAATTTTCAATGTTCCTTTACATGGTGAGCGAACAAGCTGTTTCAAATCATGAGATGCAAAGGGGCATAGTAGTCACAGAGTGAAAATTTGCTACAGTTAAAAATTTCAAAGGTATTTGCAGTATGAGCGAGCAAGCTGTTTTAAGTTCTAAAACAGTGATAAGGTGCCACCGAGCGGGACTTTGCTACAGTTAGAATTTCAAAAGATCATAACATGGGAAATGAACAAGCTGTTACATATCGTGGAACGAAAAGAGGACACTGCAGGCGCTACTCAGCGGGAATTTTCTACACTTAAAATTTTCAATAAAGCTATTTGCACTATATGTCAATAAGCTGTTGTAGGTCCTGAAACAGGAAAAAGGTGCCACTGAGCAAGAGTTTCGTATGGTCGGATATTTCAAAGGTCACGAACCAGTTGGTGGCGGCTAGTACAAAAATATAAATAACTAGCAGGCTTTGCCCGCTTTGCTGGACACAATACTGAAATGAGTTGCCAAAATCCCATATCATTATTAATTAACCTGAGTTAAAGTTCCCGCTGTGCTCGGTAGAGATTTTTTTCGTTTGCAACGTGAGGAGTCCGTGTTCCCACTGCCTTCGGCAGCAACTTACCCGATTCTTACTCCCCCTTCTCCAGTGGCTAAGTTCGAAGCTTTGTGAAATCTCGACAAAGTACATAATGCGTACACCTAATCAACATCCACACACCAAAGTTCACCAATCTATGATAAATTAAGGCAAATTCAAACGGGAAAACGTGTTTATAGCCCTCTCGACACTAAGAGGGTAAGGGGGGATTTCGTAAATTACCGTTATAATAAGGGTCAAATACATACAAACGATTTATGCACCAAATTTTGTAACCAAAGATCCCATAGATTTCTCAGGACAAATTTAGCGCTAAAAGGTGTGTCTCGAGTTAGCCCCCTTGTATTCCTCTTCCCCTCCCCTCCCCCCCCAAAAAAATGCAAACCCCCAAAAAACAAAAATATGTTTTTGGAAATATCCTAAGGAAGTCGCATAGCCTTTTTTCAATATATTTTTTCCATTTTTGGTAGAGGTCTACTCAAAAATCGGAAATTTTCAATATTTCCCCCCCTCCCTTCCCTTACAAATAGAAAATTCCTGAATGCAGATAATGTATTGTTTGTACTCATATGTAGTCTCCCCATGTGCAATTTCTTTACTGGGAAGTAATTAGGAGCCAAGTTATGCTTACAAACATGTTTTTGTCTTTTGCCTTCCCCGGGGGGGGGGGGAGGGGAGTAATTTCGGAAAAGTTGATAGATATAATTTTAAGTTGGGTAAAGATCTACATTCCTACGAAGCGCCGTTGAATTATGTCCAGCCGTTCTCAAGTGATACCCGGACAAACGTGGTTTTGTATTTTGTCCCCCAGGGGGGGGGGGGAACATGAGGGAATGTCTGAAAAGTTGATAGATATAATTTTAAGTTGGGTAAAGACCTAAATTCCTGCGAAGTGCCGTTGAATTCTGTCCAGTCGTTCTTAAATGATACCCGGATAAACGTGTTTTTGTCTTTTGCCCCCTAGGGAAGAATGGGGGAAATTTCTGAAAAATTTATAGATCTTATACTATTAAGTCAGCAGTATTTGTATATATATATATTTCACTGTTCTCGAAAACGGTAACTCAGACAGTCATGAGACTTAACCAGTAGTGGCGCCAGAAATTCCCCGACGGGGGGACACCACCTTCCCGACAGGGGGGCACTACATAAAGAGTTTATTATTTAAGTATTTATCAAAAACTGCAATACTGTTAATAATATTACTGTTAATATTTGTACCATTCCATTTGTTAGAACTCCTGGTGATTTTAGAGATAATCGTGCCACAGACAAACATTTTCTAAAAATATCGTGGTCAAAACGTGTTCTGGACCTCTCAAAACGTGTATATTCATGGAAAACTGGAAGCTGAAAATTTTTACGAATCCAATACTTTCTTCTATTGGATATAGAATGGAAAAACTGGAATGTTCCAAATTTGTACAAGAAAAATGCTGCCAAAAGTAGAAAAACTGAAAATTTTGTATTCCCCCCCCCCGAGAAATTTTAGGAGTATGCCCCGATGGGGGGGTCACAGACTCCCCGACGGGGGGGGCCATGCCCCTCCAGCCCCCTAGCTGGCGCCACCCCTGGATTTAACACAAAGGTGCCCCCCAAAGGGTCATTGTGCACATCGAAGTCAGATTTTCGAATTTTTGTTTAGTTTTCTTTTAATTAATAAAAATATGAAAATTATAAGCTAGTAATAGCAAAAAATTAGCCATTTAAATTTTATCCATAATTTAATTGTTGGGGGAAAAAAAAAAAAAAAAAAAAAAAAAAATTACGAGTTTCATTTTTTTTCCAACAGGAAAAAATACATTTATCTAAATGTAAACAATAAAAAATTATCAAAAAAAAAAAATATGCATCTCACAAAAATTGACGTCATTTTTAATTTAAAATTTCTTTTACACATTGATAAAGTGCTAATATAGTTTACGATGCTAATATATGTTGTATTAAAATCAGTTTAATTTATAGATCCTCCTGGGTGATTTTTTAAATTGTTGCGTTGAAGTACACCGAACATTTTCCGCCAAGAGATTTAATTTAGCGACAGTGACTTTAATCTAGGTAGCGCAACAAAAATATAAAATTTATACATAATTTATTTTACACATTGATAAAGTGCTAATATAGTTTACGATGCTAATATATGTTGTACTAAAATCAGGTTTATTTATAGATCCTCCTGGGTGATTTTTTAAATTGTTGCATTGAAGTACACTGAAAATTTTCTGCCAAGAGATTTAATTTAGCGACAGCGACTTTAATCTAGGTAGCGCAACAAAATTATGAAAATTATAAAATATTACAAAACGAAAAAAATAAACTGAAATAGTAGTCACATAAATGATCTATTTTTATCTGAGTAGATAATTTTATAGAAAACAAAGTGCAGTTTTAAAAATAGAAAATTTATTTTAGCAAGCACTATTTTAAACCTAAAAGCCATTAATAAAATAAACAGAATATGAAGGGTTCTTATATATTAGCGAAAAGGTGTCCGATAAAATGGTTTCTATTTTTTATGCAAGAAATTATATATATATATATATATATATATATATATATGCTAATATGGCGACAAAAATTCAAAAGCCGCCAAGGGAGAGACATAATAAAGTTGTATAGCATGATAATGTTTAGTTATTTATTTATTTTTTTATATACCAATCACTATGCTAATTTAGCATACAAATAAATGAGCTGCTTGTGTGACTGCACTTGCACGCTGTTGGGCAGAAATATTTGATTAATTCAAATTAATATTTAAATAAATAAATAAAGATATGTTTAATGGGAAACATAGTCTTGGCGACAAACTTGGCGAGTGGGCGACCAAATTTGGTGAAAAATGGTAGTTTAGGGTTCCTGAAGTTTCGAAGCCCTCCGACACACAGGAACATAGACCTTGGGCTTACCAAGGAATTCTCGATGGAGTCATCTCCAAAATAGGAGTGAGTTGATTTTTGCGAAGGAGTATGTAGTCACTGCGATTCAGAGACCTATTCTGAGTGATTGCACATTAGGGATTGAGCTCTAAGCGACTGGACATTTTTCGTGAGTGAGCGAAAATTTTTGCTCTGGAGTATTTGATGTTATTTGCTTTACTCCTGTGGAACAAGTGACTATTTTTTGGACTGTCCCAGAACATTCAACGAATAATGACTTAAACTGTATGAGTAACAGCTTCAACTGTTTCCAGAATATTCGAAGAATTAACATCTGCTATTGGACTGCTTTCGAAAATATTTGTTTTAATAATAGTTTTGTTGTACAGATTTGAGAAGTTCAAAAATTTGATATTGCCAAGGAGGTCCCATTCTAGAGCTGTGACGAAAATAGTTGCCATTCGAAATATATTCAGTTACAAAGAAATTTAAATATATTGCCCAGCGAAGCGGGCAAAGCCTGCTAGTATAATTTATGTTAGGTAAAGATCTAAGTTTGTGCAAGCGCCGTTGAATTCTGTCCAGCAGTTCTCAAGTGATGCCTGGACAAAAAAAGCGACATACAGACACGATGACACACACACACAGGCAAAATTTTCTGAAGTCATTTTCGGTTTTCATGGTGTGTGAAACGTGAAGATACCACAAAATTTTTCGATTCCGATAAATTTACAGGCAAAGACTGATTTTATTAATATGGATAAAATACAGTAGCCGCCGTTTTATAAAATCACTGGCTAATGAAATCAGCCGCTTAATCTGATCAAATTGCTGGGTCCGGAATCAAATCAATACAAACTGCTGCTGTCGCCGGTTAATAAACACAAAAGAAAATCTGATTAACAGTAAAAATGACCATGTATGTAAGCTAAACAACAAATTATATTTTCTCACTGGATTTCTGAAAAGAAAAAAGGAAACGAAATATAGCAAGCCATCACATTATTACTCTTTGTCGAAAATTTTATGCCTAAAATAAATAAATAAATAAAAAGATAGGTGGAAAAAATAAAAGAAAAACATGCCCCGCCATGTGTTGCAGTTATGAATTCAAGGAATGAATTCTTCATATGAATGGCCAATGAGTATTTTTTTTTATGCCTTAAAATATTCAAATAGTTTCTAGTTCTTATTTTGAAGCAAGTTAGCTGCAAGATATGCAAGCGGGTAGTTTTTATTTTGAAGGTAAAGCGTAAAGATTTGGTAAAGTATGATGTTTTTTTTCAAATGTATAATCAAAGAAAGGCAACATCAAATCTTGAAATTTCTCAGTTTGCTTCATGTAAACGTAAAAATATTACTGCTAAATTTTATGAAACCGAAGAGTGAATCGCAAGCAAAAATGAATAAGGAGAGTCATCAACGCAGCACTTCTAGATAGGTACAAGAATGCCAGGTCAAAGAAAATTTCCATCTTTTACATAATTTTGTCCTTAAAAGTTGAAAAATTTACAAGAATGATAAGTAGAAAAAACTCGATTTCTACAGATGTCTAGTTGATAGATGGAAGGGCAAAGAAGAATTTCCATGTTTAGGTAATGAATACTCTTTTATTGAGTTCAGGCATGTTCGCCGGATATAAGAATCAGCTGCTTAATAAAATCATTTTGATGAAAACAAACGTGATTTTATGAAGCGGCAGCTACTGTATATTTAAAATATGCATTATATATTGACTGCAATATAAGTGTCAGTAAAAATCTGTTCTAAAGTTTCATACATATTTAAAAAATAGGAATATGAAGCTGAAAAATCCTGTTTTTAATAAAAACTCGTTTAATGATTCAATTGACAATAGTAAGTTATGAAGTGCACAAAGAAAAAAAATAAATAAAGTCTAACATTCATTTTATATACATAAACATGTGCGATACATCGTTGGAAAGATAATAAGTTAAAACTATTAAATGATATAAAAACAAATATATATATATATATATCTTCCCCTTTCAATTGTTTTGGGTACGGGTTTGTTTTGCTTGTTGGAAAAGATAAAACCATGTTTTAGAAAAAAAATTTTATAAGAGAAAAACGCAGACGCATATAAACAATTTGCATAAAAAACGATAATACATCAGTTCTCGTTACTACGTATATTTTTAGAGTCTTTTCTCCAATAAATTTTCAATAATATGCATAGTTTATCCCCAAAATATTCTACATTTATAATAAAAAAAACATATATAATAATTTATTAAAGTATTATTTAACAAAGTTGTTTTAAAATCAAGAGAATCTGAATATAATATTATAAATTATCTATGATTTCAGATGAATAAATGTTTGTAACAAAATGTATCAACAAAATAATATTAAAAATTTTCTTCTAAAATCTAAATTTATCATCTGTAAATCGTAAATAATAACAACAAACTATATGCTACTTTTCAAATTCGAGATTCATTCGTATTATTCGATATGTTTATGATGCGATTCTGTATTCTGATTGGCTTATCAGTCGTATAATCGATATTATAGCCCGAAGATTACCGAAGATAAAATCGGAAGTAAAGAAAGCCAAAATAGTCCGAAATCGTGACGTAGGCGTTAAGGATCCTTATTCTTGGCCGGTCTGAATTGCTTTTTAAGGAAAAATCTTTAACTTTGTGTTAAAGATCTTTAGTTAAGGATCCTTAACAGCGGACATCTGAATGTGGGGGCAAGCTGAGAAACTCTACCCAGCTCTAGAGGAAGGTTAACCGTAGTCACGGATTAGCAGACTCTTAAACTCTTAATCCGTGACCGTAGTGATGATGGGTAAGACACGAAAAATTTTTGTCATGACCACGGATTAAAAGAGAAGGATGTATTACGAATGTTACGGAATTTTCAGCTTACAGATAGAGGGCGACCAAATCTCGAAAATACACCAATCAGCGCGTTTTTACATTTCTGGCTGTTCGTTCGTTGGATGACTGAAGTCGAAGGGGCGGGCTTTCCCTTTCTTCCGATAAGTTTCAAAGATACTACACCAGGCGGCGATCGAATCGCTTTCATGGAATGGACTGAATTAATGCAGAAAAGGAAGCTGAAGCTTCTGTTCCCGCGCTCGCTGCCCCATCTCGGGGATCGGGAGTGTCTACGCTGCCGGCTGCCAGCCGTAAACGTAGTCTTCCAGTCTAAATTACCGGCTGGTTTGTTTATGTTTTGTACGTCCGTCTTGTTGGCGAATAATATTCTGGCGATGTTGGCTTGGCGTAAATTTGCTCTGCTTTTTGCCTTCCTCCTATCCCGTTTCCCGCGCTTATGCCATTTGGTTTGGATTTAACACGTTCGCTGCCGGTTTCACGTGACTAAAATTTGAAATGACGTTTTTTTCCTTTAACCCGCCGAATATGTTTGACGTGTTGCACAAGAGCGCTACATCGCCAGATGTTATAGGCTTTGTGTTTACCTTTGCTTGTTTGCGTCATGTGTTACGTCAATACGCTGTATTACGTCAAACGTATAAAAATTCATCTGCTCGTTACAAGCAAACTCTGGAGTTAATGAGTAATAAGTTAAATTTCCATAGCAAATAGTTTCGTTTGTACTGAGCAGATAAAATATCTTGCTGACGCCATCACTTCGGTTGCATATTGATGATACGTGTTTTATTAGAGAGAAAGTATTCTATTTTGAAATACACTTCCATGGAGGATCAAATTTTTGATCGCATGTTTCCGCACCACTTCTAGGGGTGAGTCCTTGACCGTTGCCAATCGCCCATTGCGCAGCACTAGTGTGACGTAAAACCCAACCAATCATCTATTTTGAAATATGAATATTTGTGATGTTTGCGTTAGTACTGTTTGGCTGGTTGAATAGAGTTGGAATTTAAGAGGTACTTTTGAATTTAAGAGGTTGGTTTGTTGATTGTGTTTTACGTCACACTAGTGCTGTGCAATGGACAATTGGCGATGGTCTGGGTCTTACCCCTAGAGTGGTCCAGTGACATGCCATCACAATTTGGATCCTCCACGGAAGGGATGACTCTCCTGCTCTGTAGACACCCAGAGGTATAATTAATATGGGAACATGGAAAACATTGCGGGCACGACAGATTTTATGAGCACCAGCCACCATTAGTATACACAAAGGTTTTCGGCAGGATCGAGTACCGAACCCGCAATCTTCCAATCCCGAGCCCGGCGCTCTACCGACTGGGTAACCACGGTCCTGAATTTTAGAGGCATATTTTTGAATTTCATGCCAATACTGGTTGCTACAGTACAAAATTTTGTATACTTTTTAATGTCATGCATTTTGAGATAGGAGTATAGTGAACAGATCAGAGTACCATTATAATAGAGAATCGTGAAAATTTGCTATAATTATCCAGTTGCGGATTTATTTTTTCATTCCTAATGAATGAGGACAATAAATAAAATATTAATGATAAATAATTTACTTTATACAACTTTTGAAAACTTTTAAATTTAAAATTCCTAAGTAAAAAAGTATACTTCATACGGTTTTGTTAAATAAATCCTTGTCGAATCCTGTTCTTAGTCAGTGTAAGAACATGATTCGATAAGGATTTATTTAACAAAACCTTATGAAGTGTACATTTTTTACATAGAAATTTTTGCTAGTGTTCGGACACTTTTGTTACCGACTGTACTTATAGCTGTTAGATTATTGGAAATAAAAAAAACTATCATCTAAACACTTATCATCAATTACTAAAGCAACACACTTTTCAGGGACATTTGGTGTGATTGTATAATCGAAATTTTATTTTTTTATTTGTGATTAGTTATAAATTCGCAATTATTTCTTTTTTTTTTTCTTTTTTTTTTTTTTTTTTTTTTTCTCTTTTAATTCTATTTTATGAAAAATTTCCTTTTGTCCTATGTATTATTATTATTCGGATTTTTTTTTTTTTTTTTTTTTTTTTAAGACGCGTTTTCTTTTTAGGTTAGATCGCCGAAAAGCTCGCTTTCGTATGCCGCCGGTGTAAGGTTGCTATTCGGAACACGATGCGAAATGGCGCCGTCTTGGCGATTTTCGAAATTTCGCCAAGCGGCAGCCTAAAGTAAACTTTCACCTGTAAAGCAATACGTCACATCCCGCGCTGGCGCGGGATCGGCAGCGAACGTGTTAAGGTAAGGTGGTAAGTGATTGAATTTTTTTCTAGCAATTATTTATTATAATTAATATGAATTTTTTACAAATTCGGATTATTTTGAATGTATTTAAATTTTCTTGCGTTTCGTTTTGAAAATAAATTAATATTTACGTTTTTTTTTTTAATCTGCATGTGGTTGTTGAGTTTTGAATTATTGTTTGATCATTTTAGTTAGATTCTTTTCCTTGCATATTCCTTAAGTTTTTTCTTTATTGTGTAACTTATTACATATGTTTGATTATTTGTAATAATTATTTGTATTTTCGATAATTTGTTAGATGCTAGGTTTGAAATAAACTTGCCGGTTATGTAGTATTACTCTTATTTCTGATTTGCATGCAGGATATTATATATATATATATATATACAAAATTTTGTTCATTTCACTTAAAATGTGTTTATTTATTTATATGTTTCTCATGCTTCTACATAGTATTATTTGAATTCTCTGTACAGTTTTATTTTAATTTGTTCTTCTCCGTTACCAATTAGTTCCTATTTGCTAAATAATATGTGTTAAATTTTACATGCAAACATCCTCAAAGCAGAATATGTCACAGTTTAGAACATATGTTGCAGAACAAACAGCTTTACTGCATAACAATTGCAGATATTTAGAAATTAGGGAGAAAAAAAAATTGTCTTATAGCCTTAAGAATGGACATTTATTAAAAATCTAGTATTAATCACTGAAACAATTTCTCAAAAATATTTCTAAAGTTGTTAGTTGATTGCATGGAGAATTTTCTATTCAGCCTTTGTTTATTTCTTCTTTTTTTTTTTTTTTTTTTTCAACAAAAATACCTTTGAATGCTATTTTACTATTATTGCTTTCTTATTATACACATATATTATAGCACATCAAATTCTAAGATTTGTATTTTTATGAGTGTGTCAATAATTTATTGTCAAAGTAATTTTGTAAAATGCACGTGTGTCCTGTGGAACATGTTGATTAGTGAAAACTTGTTGCAGAACACTTAAAAGTATCCTGCTTTAGAGGCAGACATAATCCTATTGTGCTTCACTTTTTAACACAGTCAACACAACTCCTATCGTAGTTTGTTGAGGGTCTTTTTGGAATATACAATCAATATTTGCACAAAAATTATATATGTTCATATTTGAAACAGTGCGCTTGAAGCTGATGGATGGGAAGTGCCTGGTTCAATCTTAGGTAGATCATGCTCATTGGCCTAGTCGTGTGGAGCTTTCCATGTTTGGGGTAAATACAAGCTAGGACTTCTTAGAAACACTTTTGCTTTTTATAACAAAAATAAAATAATGTATAATATGGATATATCTATATTCATTTGAAATAGCCAAATAACTTATATCTTCATGGCATGTTTTTTTAGACTTCAGGCTAAAACAACCAAAAAAGAAATATAGAGATTCTTCATTTCATAAAAAGAAAGGAAAAAAACTGCCACAAGCTAAAAAATTACTTTTTTTTTTTTTTTTTTTTAAGTACTAAAAATAAATGTGAGTGTTACATGTAATGTGTTTTTATCGTTATTTTACATTCATAATCTGTGAAAAAACTATTATGAAAAAAAAAAAAAGAAAAATGCATGTGTTCACTTTGAGATTTTACAGTCGGCTGCAAAATTATTCGAGCACTAGCCAATAATTCCTATATTTAAAAAGTACACTTAAGACTGTTTTGCTAAGTAAATCCTTGTCGAATCATGTTCTTAGACTGATTAAGAACATGACTCGACAAGGATTTATTTAACAAAGCTGTATTAAGTGTACTTTTTTTTGGCAAGGATTATTGCTAGTGCTCGAATAATTTTGCAGCCGACTGTACATATTCAGAAAAATGTGAAATATTTTCTGCTTGTGAACTTTTATGATTTGTATTATTTCACATTCAAAATTTGGACTCTGAAATATATTTTATCTTTATATATTTTTATCTTTCTAGTTTAAACTTGATGATTATGAACTTTTCATGAAAATCCCTGCATATGTCAATTTTTGTATTTCATGCCAGTTGGATTGCATCTTCAGATATAAATTTTATTTTCTGTCTGTTGATGCAATCTTGCTAGCAAATCAAGTATTGCATTATATGGTGGAGCTGGATTGGATGATGAATCAATATTCTCTACCACAGAAAGTCAATCAGCTTAAATAAAAATCTAGGCAGGAAGTGTAAGAAACCAGAGATAGTAGATGAAGTAAAAGTATTTCATACACATCCTGTAAATCAAGATACCAAGAGAATGACCGTAAATAGTAAGTTGCAAAGTTAGAAAAGTAACATTCTTTATTTTAAAAATACATTCTCTCTCTCTCTATGTATGTATAATATTCTCTCTCTATATATATAGAGAGAGAGAAGTTTAGTGCCATTATGATGCACTTAAAATAAACTTTCAGCAGAAATTATATGCAATATTTACCCCCCAAAACAAATTCGTATATGCTTTTGTCTGAAACATAATCCATTTTAAATGTATATTTATTTATTTTTTTTGTCAGTTTAATAAAACTCAGTATGAAGGCTTGTATAAACTTAAACCCTTTATCAATTTTATATACATAACTCCAAAAGATTTCTAGAGGTGTATAATAAGAGTCTATCTTTGCTGTATTATTTATGAAGACAGCATTCATAAACAAAACAATTAATTTAATATATATTTTACATTTACAGTTTGAACTCTTAAATCTTAATGCATTTATGTTTTATAGTTTAAACTATAAAGAATATGAAAATCCCTGCACATGTGAATTTTTATATTTCATGCCAGTTGGATTACATCTTCAGGCATAAAATTTATTTTCTGTCTTTTGATGTAATCTTGCTAGTAAATCAAGTATTGCATTATATGGTGGAGCTGGATTGGATGATGAAATCAACATTTGGTATTGAAAAAATCAGTCTGCTTAAATAAAAATGTGAGCAGACAGTGTAAGAAGATGATGAAGCATAAGCACATCTCATGTATCCCGCAAATGAAAATACCAAGAGAATAGTCTTAAACGGTAAGTGGCAAATTTGGAGAAATAACATTTTTTAAATTTAAAATATCACAATTAAAATTAATTTATTTTATCCCTCTCTCTTTCTAATATATAGATATAACTAAGTTTTCAGAAGTCAATCTAAAGCAAATTTAATGCACTTTTATAAAAACAACTTTCAGTAAAGAAATCATTCACATTGATTATATGCTTTATAAATTAACATGCAAACACAATCCGTTTGTTTTCCAATTATTAACATAGATATAGCACAACTGTTATCACAACATAGTTTGCTAAGGGTCATTTTAGAATACATTCAAATCTCATTAATATGAATCTCAAGGGGGTTAAAAAAATTTTCATGCTATCAGTAACTAATCTTCATATAATTAAATTTATCTTCATTTTGACGGAGATTGTGGAAGCAGTTCGTGTTAAAAGTAATTCACATTAAGGAGGTTCAACTGTATATTATATATGACCAATACCTAAAAATTGATTTATATATATTCCTGACTGAAACATAATCCATTTTTAATGTAGATTTATATATATATATTTATTTATTTTGTTATTTAATAATCCTCAATAAGAAGGCTTAAAAAACTTTATTAATTTTGTATGTTTCCTCCTGCTAGAAGCCAAAGAATTAGTACTAAAAATAATCAAGTAAGTAGAAATGTGAATGCTAGATATCATGTTACTTTGCTATTACGTCTAATATATAATTAATAATTCCTTTTTATTATTGCACATGTTCACTCCTTGTTCTGAGATAATTTTTTACAGAGATATATGAATATATATAGAAAAAGGTTGTGTAATTGTTTTGTTTGTACATATAGTTTAGTAATTAATTCCAAAAGATTTCTAGTAGTATTTTATAAAACACTGTCTCTTGGATGTTTTAGTTATGAGAAGAGCTTTCATAAGAAAAAATATATTCATTTAATATTTATTTTACACTTAAAATTTGAACTCTTAAAACTTAATGCATTTTTATTTACTGTTTTATAGTTTAAATTATGATGAATATGAATTTTGCAAAAAAGTTCTCCATTTGTGAATTTTCATTCCAGTTCAATTACATTTTTACAGCATAAAATTAATTTTCTGTCTGTATGCAAGCTTGCTAGCACTTTAAATATAACATTATATGAGATAGATGGATTGGATGATTCGGATGAATCAACAATGCTTGTTATCTTAAAAATCTAATTAATTGAAATAAAAATATGTTGAGGGCAGACAGTGTGTGAAGACAAAGATGGTACATGATGTAGATGTATTTATCATTGCACATTGCATCTTCATTAACCCATAGGTATCAAAACACTAATAAAATAACCTTAAATTAGATGGTAAGTAACAAATTAAAAAATAAATAAATAAATAGCTGGACTGACTGAAGAAGAGTTGTATCCTTGATAATTTATTGTGTGTTACCCTACATCATTTAACTTTAAAATTAATTGTAATTTTATCCCTGAAATAAAATACTTTCAAAATTCAAGTCCAGTTTTTATTGAAATAAATAATTAAAAAGTATCTGCTTTAAATCAAGGAGTATTAAGGCATTTATTTCTTTATCCTTAGTTTGAAATATTTTAAAGAACTATGTTTGTACTTGAGTTATAAATCAATAAATGGTGTATACTACTGGAAAATTCAAAGCTAATTTTTTCCCCTTTTACTTTTAGTAGTAATTTATGTCTATGGATGGCAGTACCAACCATTTGTTTAGCTTAGAGACCTTGGGTGGGGAAAAAAAAAAAAATCTTATTTCATTTTGCAAATGAAGCTTGTTATATTCTTAACTTTTATTGTTCACATCTAACATTTTTTTTTTCTCCGTAAATTGCAATGATAAATTAAAAATATTTTAAAATTTGAAGATGAATTATTATTTAAGATATGCAAAAGAAAGAGAAAAAAAGAAAAGAAATGTAAAATAAAAGTAAAGGTTTAGTACTCATTTGTAAGCATAGAGGGCGACACTAGACAATTTTCTTCTGGTATTCTTCCACAAATTCATTTTTGCATTTAAAATTTTTATTTATTAGTACACAGTACAGTCTGTAACAAAAGTCTCCGAGCACTAGCAAAAATTCCTATCTAAAAAAAGTACACTTAATACAGTTTTGTTAAATAAATCCTTGTCGAATCCTGTTTTTAGACTGACTAAGAACAGGATTCGACAAGGATTTATTTAACAAAACTGTATTAAGTGTACTTTTTTTACATAGGAATTTTTCCTAGTGTTCGGAGACTTTTGTTACTGACTGTAATAATAAAATCACTTCGGACTATTCATTTTTCTAAAATCAAAAAATAATAATACGTCGTAATGGCTAAATTATTTTAAAAAACGAACTAGGTTTTGTTTTAGATGGTGTTATGTTTGAGGACGATTGACTGCACTGGAATCTTAGGCCTAAGAGGAGTGCTCTACACTGGGGTCTTTCTAAGGGGCTCTATCCCGTATTTACGCAAGTTTCGGTGTAAACCGAGGTAAACTGTGTACGCCTCAGCCGACGAGCGTGACCTGGGATCGAACCTGGCATCTCACATTTACCAAGTTTTTGACGTTTAAAACTAGGTTTTAGAAGCTTGAAACAACTTTAATTAGGTGTGTGTATTTGGTAATAAAAACCAACTGACTATACAAAGGTCCTAGTTCTAGGACTATGAGGGTTATTCTAAATTGTTAGTTGTAGTTACGCATGTTTCGGAGAAAGCGATAGAAAACTTAGAACGACTAGCGCCTGTATTCTTGTCAAACACGCAGCTCTCGCATTTCCCCTTCTCCCGCTAATTTCCGGCAGGCGAGAGAGGAGGCGATTCTTCTCAAACACGCACAGATCTGCCTCTCGCTCGTCTCCCGCAGAAGTTGTATGTCGTGTGTCTCTTTTTGCGGCAGCTTCGGAGCGCCCGTATACAGCTTTGGCTGTCGTTAAACAACGTTGGCTTTATGCTGAGTTGGAAGGTTAGCAATAAAAATGCAATATGTAAAACGTTATTATTTATTTATTAATTACATCTTCTCTGTTTTTTTAGTGCCCCTCAAAATGCCTAATCATTTTTTTTTTTTTTTTTTTTTTTTTTTTAGCCTAGCTAACGTTTAATAATATTTTTTTTTCATAAGATAGTTATAAAACAACGTCAAATTTTCAGGCCATACTCACCCAATGTAAACATTATTTCAATTTTCTATTTTATTCTAAGTGTAAAAAATGAAACAAATTTAATTTCAAATGGAAGGAAAAACATTATTTGTTATTCAAAATACATTTTTCATCATAATTTTTGCTTGAATAAAATTCTTGATAGTTTTATCTGAAATATATTTTAAGATGTTACAGTTATTTTCGCATTTTAAAATTACATTCAGGAAAAACAAAGTACTACTAACTTACTAAAGATTCCAAGGAAAATAAATAAATAACAAATAATTATAATTTCTTTAGTTAGCTTCGTTATGATAGAAAATGTACAAATTAAGTTTTTTCTAATTAATATGTTCTGACATATTTCATAATGCATGTTAAATTACACACATACACATATATATGTATATTTGTATATTTTATACGCAAATATATTCATACATATATAGAGATCTTTCATTATTATTATTATGACAGATTGTTCTTTAATGTAAAAATGCACATTAAAGCAAAATTTTAATTAAAAATTCTGTCTGATAAATGATTTCCTTTAAACATTTTAGCTATTTTACATTGAATATTATATTTCAACATTCTAGTAAATGTATTGATCTAACTTTGTTCAGATTTCAAGCTAAAATTTAAATAATTACAAATTCCTTCATCATTCAACATTATTCTATACATCAACAAAGTATGAGAAATAAATATGTATATAATGTTTGGGAGACCTGCATTACTACTGTTATTCCTTAATCTATTGCATAATTAAAAGAATTCTTAGTTAATTTGCTAAGTTTGCGGATATACAACTCAAGCTTTGCATAAATATTCAAATATATTTTGTAATTAAAAATACAAATTTCTCAGTAATGGGTACCGATTAAAAAATGTTTGTTCTGCATTTCAGAGCTTCATAAAGGATTGTATTTGTATAATAAATAGGGAAGGCGAGTACACTGCAGCCAGGTGTAAGCTTAAAAGCCCCCCCCCCCCCCCGCTCACACACACAAATCTATGCTTTTGATGCATTATTAAATCCTTCTGCACGATTCTGTCATAAAATCATGAATGCACACACACCCTTATCTTGAATAATACTCCGGGTACAAAAAAGGAAATTTGTAGGATTTCATCAAAATCTAACTTTTCTCAATTTTTTATGAGATTCTGTAATTTTTCTGTGAAACAGTAATCAGAATTTTGATTTAATATTTTAATTATAAATTGAAGCATTTTAAAACAGTAATAATATTTGAATTTTAATTGAAACATATTTTTCCTCATCATCCTTTCCCTATATAATAATTATTTTATTTATTTTGATTAGTGTAATTATAGATTTATAATTAGGTAAATATATTAACTGCAATAATATTCAAACTAAAAATTTACATAGACCTGTATTTGAGGCCTGTCCTGGACCCCAGGCTGGATTCGGATTGAATTTTTAAATTTGATCTCCGGTTTAATATTACTTTGCATTTTTGGGCCGTGCAGGACTCGGGCTTAACTTTTTGTGCATTACACAGGCCGAAAATATTAGTAGCTTGTCTGGAAAAAGATACAGGTTATTTAAGCTCAAAATAGCAAGTTTTCTATTAAAAATCATATGCATTTAGTTACTAGTTTACGCACATGAACAAACAAAGGAAATTAGCTACATTATTGTCTGTAGGGCTTTATGTCCTATGATCTGTGTGAATCTAGGTTCTTGGCTTTAACCCGCACAAACATACCCATTGATTCAACTGCAGTAATTGCTACTAGAATCATATTAAATGAAATAAGTCTTTTTTCTTACTTTACATGAAAAAAATTCTGTCCACAAAAGCATCAAATGTAAAAATTAATAAAAAGTTTTAAATAATAAAATTGAACCGTGATTTATAAAACTATTTTTTTTTTTTTTTATAATTATGAACAAAAGTGAGATTTTAAATGACCCCCCCCCTTAAAAAAAAAAAAAAAAAAAAAAAAAAAAAAAAAGCCAAAAGTAAATAAGTAAATACATTTCTTTTCACATCGAAAAAAAAAAAAAAGACATTGAAAACATTTTTTTTTATTATTATTTAAATAAAATTGAGGAAAATATACTCCCCCCCCCCCAAAAAAAAAAAAAAAAAGGAACAGCTGCAGTACAGAATTTTTTGGCAAAACTTTAAATTCAGCACCACACTAGCTCGGATGTTTCTCGCCAAATTTTTGCTTACGCAATTTCGACATCAGTTTTAATGTATTGCCACAACGACAACAAAAATTTAAAAGCTGCCAAGGTTCTCCTATGTTAAAGTTATATTAAATAAATTTTAAGAAATGGTTATAGTAACCGATGCTAGGGAATGAAACAGATGCTGCATGTTTTCCTGTGGAAGAATAGATTAAAAAATTACTATCGCATTAAAATATATTCTCTTTTGCGTAGAATTTTATAATTATTAGTCAGGAAGCAAAAACTTTTTTTTTTTCAATGAAAAGCTGAAAATTTAATTACTTGAATACATTTTTTACCGCAAAATTCTGTTAATCTTTTTACAATTTGCACTTTTTTAAATGAATATATTTTCTTGAAAATTATGCATTTCATAATATTTATATATATTTGCTTTTTTGAAATTTATTTCAGAAAGTTCTCTTGTTCTCACCTTTAAATTCCCCTATAATACATCTTTTATTGAGTAAAGTTTGTAATGCTCCAAATTAGTAAAAAGAGTTTAAATTTTGTGAAGAATTCAGAAAAAGCTTCTAATTTTTGCCTTGAAAAACTCTTACCGCATTAATATATTTTAATGTTTATAATGCTTTGTAATATTTTTTAAAACTTTTTTGTAGCAGAAAAATATTTTTCATTTCCGTTTAAAAACTTGTCATGCTTAAATCTTAGAGAAAAAAAAAAAAAAAAAAAAAAAAAAAAAAATCTTGTTTTAAGGAACTTATTTGAAGAAATAAATTATAAAATATTTATTTTTTTCTTTCTACAGATTTTGTAAAATCATGAAAAAAAAAGAAAAAACAACTTTATATTTAATTTTTTAGCTAAATTTTGCACTTTTCACTATGCCCTTTTATTGTAGGAAGCAATTTATCTATTTAACGCTTCTGAATTAAGTTCAGAGATTTTTTTCGATTTCATCAAAAGTAAATTCTGCTGATAAGAATCTTGAGGTTTCAAGTATCAAAATATTGAAAAGAAACTTTCAAACAATCTATTTTATTAAAACAAAACACTCCGTCAACAAAACAGATTCTCGGATAACCGAAACCTGACTATTTCACCCGGTCATATTCAAACATTTTGATTGGTTGATGCCATTGAGCTCCATTAGTAACAGGAGAGTCAAGTTCCCGGTCAGTCGTCTGCTAGCCGAATTACATCCCGATGAAGCAGCTTGGGAAAAGAGAAAATATAGTTCCTTTACTCTAGCCTAGAACATGCTAAATTCTAATTTATTTTTGTTGTAGTTTATATTTCCGTACTTGATTAAACCGTGAAAACAGTGCAAAACACTTAATATTTAAGGCCAGGGAACATTTAATTAATCTGTACTAAGTATTTATTTGAATTTTTCTCTTCAAATAAATTATTTAGAAATGTGTCATTGATTGACGGACTTTCGTAGCTTACGCTAGAAATGTTCGTTTTTAAGGTATCGGAGATTTTTTTTTTTTTTTTAATTACAGGAAAAGAGCGATGCTTATTTATATAAAAAATATTTTTTCTGGTTGACTAGTACTATTAGAGGGTGATTAGCCACATTTTAATTCTTAAAATATGCATCTATAAGCACCTTACAAAAATATTTTAGAAAAGGGAAAAAAAAAAAAAATAGTTTTTGCACACATTGGCATAATTTTAATTTATATATTAATATAATTTTAATTTATATATTCATATAATTTTAATATATATATAATAATTTTAATATATTAAAATAATGAAATCCAATTTAATAATAATAATAATATATATGTCTGACGAAATGCATGATAAAATAATATAACATCAAAAATTGCACAAGGGTTATTAGAAACCTTAAAATGTGATAAAGTTAGAGAGAAAAAATAAGTAGACTTGGAAATCCTAAAATAAAAATAACTTGGGTTGGTTGCGTGGTAAAGGTCAATTGCTCTGGGGTAGGGGGGGGGGGGGGCTTGTCTTTCGAAAGGGTCTTAGCCCGTAATTACGTGAGTTTCGGAGAAAACCATGGAAAACTCCGAACGACTAAGTTGACGAGCGTAACCTAGGATCGAACCCTGCACCTCCCATCTGCCAGCTTTTATCGCTGAACTGCTCGGCAAGGTGGGGCCTACAACAACTTAAAACTAGTATGTTTTGGCCACCACATGGCTTTCTTCTATATTTTCCTATACAAATTCACTCAGTAAAAATAATTTATTAAAATTATTATTAAAAAATATATATATATCTTCTATGATAATGCAGACGATTTCCATATTAGAAAAGTAGTATAACATTAATTTTAAAAAAAGTCCATTTTATCCTCAATATATAAAAAAAAAAAAAAAGATTTTTTTTTTTCCTAAGTTTTTTTTTTTTTTTCGTGAAAATTTTAAAAAATTGATAACTTTGTTTTAAATTATCACAGAATTACAGTTCAACCATCCGTTTTAAAGTTATTGACAAGACTTTCGAAAGATACCCATATTGAAAATTTACCCCCCCCCCCTCAGGGGGGGGGGAAGCGATCCCCCCACACGCACAAATTTTTTTTCCTAGTTAACTACTACTATTATCACTAATTCATATTATTTTTACAATCACAAGTTTAAAATAACGCTCATTATGTACATTTATACGAAATTTTGTCCTATACTGCCATGTTAAAAATTTAGAAAAAGCGGAATGGCAACGCAACCTTTAGGACAATTTTTACCAAAAGTTGATAGGCACTAATTTATGTCAAGGTGTAACTACATACCAATTAGTATGAAATTCTGTGCTGTAGTTCCTGAGATACAGTTGCCACAAAATTTGGTCACACACACACACACAGACAGACAGACATTTTCTAAAAATGGTTAAATCGTGTTCTACAGCTCTCAAAACGTGTAAATCCATCAAAAACCCGAGGTCGAAAATTTTTACGAATCCAATACTTTCTTCTATTGAATATAGAAGAAAGTAATAACAATGTATCTTTGATTTTATACAAAATATTTTTTAAACTTTTTTTTTTTTCTACCATGACTTTTAAATTTAAAAAGTGGTGTTTGTACAGTCTTTTTAGTAAAACCAATAATATAAAAAAATATTATCACATTTCTTTTTCTACAATTTGATTTTTGTGAAAAAGATAAAAATTTTTCGTATTAAAATAAGCTTGAGTACTATTTTATATCAGATACTTTGGATTTGTGAAAACTGTGGTTTGAACTAAAAAGTAATTTTTGGCAGAGTTTATCAAACAATGTTAAGACAAAATTCCAAATATTCTATTTAAGACTTGAGAGGTTTTATTCTTACTATTCGAATGCATATCGTCAAGTGCATATTTTATCGAGAAGTACTAAGATACTTTGTGAAAAAAGTGTGGGATCAATTTCGAAATATTTTTTCAAAAAGTATGTCATTATTTCTTGTAATACACATAAGATAAATGCTTATGGAAATTTAATAAATATAAAGGAATAGATTAGTTTATTCATACAATAATATAACATGTTTATGAACTTCTATTTTAAAGACACACATTGGGCATTCGAGATTAAAGGGACAAGTTGGGCATTTGTACTCGATAAAATAAATGAGATATTTTATCTATGGAACCTAAATTTCTTTTCTTTACCCTAGCGATTTTTACAACCATACGCTGCACAGCTCATAACCATGATTCTTCACGAATTATGTCCTAAAATTTAAAAGAAATTTGAAAACAAAATATACGGATACATGTAACCCAATTGGACACACGCGCTGTTTTTCCCAACCTTCTCTTCCGAAACCATGGTACTGTATTCATCCGCTCTGACCGCTAGATTACATGATACCAGATAGGAAGCTTGCTCTCCTGTTACGATGGAGCTCAGTGGTTGATGCTGAAACATTTCGACTAAAAATCGAATCTTTAAGCTACTAGTTTTCGCTTATCTATATACGACCGGTCCGTGACGTCATCAATAGCGGTACTAGAAACGCGTTTGAGAAGAATCGCTCTGGGAGTGCTTTCCCCTTGCCCTTGCCTCTCGTTATCCCCCACAACTGGTAGCGCTCGCTTGAGTGAGGTCTCGCTAGTTTGCGGCGTTTGACAAGAATACAGGCGTAGGTCTAAGATCGAACTTCCCCCCTAAGATCGAACTGCTGCTTCTGCAGCAGAATCTGTCAACCACTCGTGAAGCCAACTTAAATTAAAATTTCATTTTTAAATGTTGAAAATTGCATAGTTGTTAAGCATAATACAGAAATACCTCACAATTTTAGTTGAATGCTAATAATGCATAAAAAATGCAAAAAAAAAAAAAAAAAAAAAAAAAGGTTAGAATAAGCAAAATGTAAAACACCAAAATTCTTCAAAAAGTTTTTTTTTTTTTTTAAATATCACAAGTGAATAAGGCAAGATGGTGATTTGCATTTATTATCAGTTTTATTATAATGCTTTTATTACTGACTTCCTAAAAAATTTTCGACTTCCGGTTTTCGACGGATTTACATAGTTTGATAGATCTAGATCACGATTTGACTATTTTTAGAAAATGTTTATCTGTCTGTGTGTGTGGGGGGGAGAAAATTTTTTTATGGCGAGTGTATCTCCAGAACTACTGTTCAGAATTCTATATAATTTTATAAGTAAATGCACCTTTACCTAAATTAGTGTCTATCAACTTTTGGTGTCAATTGCTCAACAGGTGGCGCTGCTATCAGGGCCCGACTAACAAACTTTTGTGCCCAGGGCACTTTAAAATTTTCGTGCCCCCCCCTCCTTAAAAAAAAGACCGACTACTAATATAACACATTTTTTTATCATATCGAAAAAAAATTATTTGATCAAAAATTTAATCTGGTTTTGTGAATTTCTGTTTTTTTTGTTTTCCTTAAAAAAAAAAAAGACCGATTACTAATATAACACATTATTTTATCATATCGAAAAAAAAATTATTTGATCAAAAATTTAATCTGGTTTTGGCCAGGTTCTAAAGACAAATAAATTACCCCCAGTCAGTCTAACGACAGTTTTTATTTAAAAATTTTATTAATGTAAATTAAACCCACCTGAGGTTTTTTTTTTTTTTTTTTTTTTTTTTTAAGGAAGAAAAAAAGAAAAAGGAAGATTTAGACCATATATTTTAGCCATTAGTAAAATTTTGTGCCCCTCAGAAATTTCGTGCCCAGGGCACTAGCACCTGGTGCCCGTGCGACAGTCAGGCCCTGGCTGCTATACAGAATTTTTCGCAGTTTGAGAGGATAGTATATCTCAGACTCTATTACGAAAAACCAATCGAATCTTGATATGTGAGAAAGCCATTATGAGACATTATGCTGACTTCATTTGAATGCTTATAGGCCAACAGATGACGCTGCTATACAGCGATTTCCGCAGTTTAAGGGAAGGCTGTATCTCAGAAACTACTGCCCATAATTCCATATAAATTCGTATGTAGATGCACTTTGACATAAATTAGTGCCTATCAACTTTTGATGGCAACCGCTCAAAAGGTGGCATTGCTTCAAACGATTTCCGCACTTTAAGCGAAGGCTATATTTCAGATTCTATTTCGTGTATCACCAAACCATATGGGAGAAGGCCATTATGAGTCATTTTGCTGATTTAATGTGGATGCTTATTGGCCAATAGGTGGCGCTTCTATACTGCAAATTTCATCGATAACGGAAGGCTATATCTCAACTTCTCTGGAATATAACTGTACAAAACTTGATATATGGGATAACCATTATAAAAACGTATATTTTAAGATGTTTTTATAGACAAACTGTCTGTCTTTGGATATTTCGTATTAGTTTTCACTAAGATGAAAATCATTTGCATTCACCATGTTAGAGAATTTTAATAAATAATAGTTTTAATAAATCATTTGCACTTAGTGAATTTGTATAGGAAAATATAGAAGAAAGTCTTGTGGTGGCCACAACATACTAGTTTTTTTTTTTTTTTCAATTATTTTAATTAAAAGTAGATACAGTTTTTTTTTTTTTTCTCTTTAATTAAAAAGAATTTTCCAACAATCTATTTTAATATTACTTTTTTAAATTATAATTATTTTAAAGTTTTTTTTTTTTTTTTTTTTTTTTTTTTTTTTTTGTGACAAATAAAATGTAAGTAAATTTTATCATTTTACATGCCAGAAACGAATCTTTGTTTAGGTAACTAGGGGGTTCTGCCCCCTGCTCGCTCCGCTCACCAACCCCCGACTTACTTTACTTATTAACACATGCAGAGCTCTGCCCGCCTATTCGCTGCTTTCTTTCACTGAAAAGGAATATTAATAGTGCATATTACAAGACAAAAGCAGAAAATTATTATGGAAATCCTAATATTCAATGTCAAATTCAAATATAGAATATATAAATATATTTATTTAAATAGAAAGAAATTCATAATATCTAGACCGTCTTGCATTACACCTTTAGCACCATTTTATTCTTTTTTTGGTGGTATGTCTCCTGAACATCCGTAGGGATGCACCCCAGAACGTCGCCAATTATCCATAGAGCAGTAATGGTGCGACGTCAAACACAACCTACCTAATTATCTACCCACCTACAACCATGGATCATATTTTAATTTTCCCGTGTAAGAAAATTAATTTTCTAAAAGTATAGAAAAAAAGTTGATAATTTATTTTCTTTCATTTTTACATCCATGGTTTCGGGCCGCGGAACCCTAGACGGTAAAGCGCCGAGAACGTAATTGGAAGATTGCCGATTCGATACTTGAGCCGGCCAAAGACCGTCATGTACACTAATAATGGCAGGTGCACATAAAATCTGTCGTGGCAGCAAAGTCCGACATGTTCCCCTTCCACACTATACCTCTGGGGATAACCAAAGCGGGGGGGGGGGGAGACATCCCCTCAGTGAAGGACCAAAATTGTGATGGCATGTTTTGGGAACATATCTAGGGATGCATCCCAGATCGTCGCCAATTACCCATAGTGCAGTACTGGTGCGACGTAAAATCCAACCTACCTACCAGCGTACAACCATGGATCATATTTTAATTTTCTCGTGTAAAATGACTTCATGGCAGAAGAACAACGTCACTGGGAGAAACTTTTTTCAAAATGGCAAATAGAGTACCTTCTGTTGAATCCCGAACTAATAACTTTCATTGGAATTCGAATAACTCAGAAGAAAATAGATACTTTATATCTGACTAAAAGGTTTAACTCTCATATTATTTAACTCTCAACATAAATTGACGCATTACTAAATTAACTCAAAAGAAGAATACGCCAAAACATAATGACACTAATAACACAGCAACTTTATTCCAAAACCAAAACACAAAAGCAATATCTAGCTGTTGCCAGATTACCAAATCATAACTAAAAGTTTATATCAGTCCTTTCCTAACATCCTCCCACCTTGAGTTGTGGGGGAGGCACGACTCAAAACAAATTAAAACCCTACAAGTCCAATCTCAGAGGAACATTAATTGTCCGTCCACATCTTGTTCTTTTAATTTCTCGTTCAGACACTACAGGGGTAGTTACACGTTGTTCAGACATCTTTGGTCTTGGCGCATGATTTTTTACTACTTGTTTCTGTCACAAAACTGCATTAAATTGACATTTGTGTGACCGATGATTTTCATTTTAATCAAGAATTGTCTTAAAGACTATCAGTTATCCCGAGTAAATTTCAATGCAAACGTAGAGAGAAAAATACGCGGCACTCCCAGCTAAAGGAGGAAGTGAAATTGTCCAGTCATCATTTTATAAAACTCTCTTCTGCTCGATTTCAATCTCCGATGTATATGTAATGTTGTCTTTCTGTGAATATGTAGCAGCAACTAAGCAGGGCGTTTGAAAACGCTCTTATATATTTTATATTACCCTTTTATTATAAAAGATCTGTATCTAATCCAGAATATTAAAGTTACAAAAGAAAAAGAAGAATTACAAAATCATTTATCATAATTTACACAATTAAATAATAGTTTAATATGTTCACAAGTTTATTTTTCAGCCCGTTGGTGAATCAAGAATGTGGCTTTAAAATGGATTAAATAATTAATTGGACGCATGCTGTACCAGTGCTGTTTGTCTTATCCAGGTAAGTGAAATCTTACCTATTCATTGTCAATATTATTTAATATAAATATAATATAATACAAGCGCTCTATATTAAAAATTATATATATATAATTTTATAAGAGATACTAATAATTAAGAAAGCGCAATAATTTGCACTACCGAGGAGGATCTAATATCAAATATAGTTATTTAAAAAAGATTATGAGACGGATTCTCTTAATTAAAGAGGTCTCTTAAATAAAAGAGCGCAAAATAAAATTACAGCACTGGGACTTAAAAGGAAAGAAATTATAAAATATAATTAATATATGTGTTTGAAGAAATTCAATATTAAGCATATTATATATATATACAAATAGTATAAGTGTGTGTGAAATTATTATATACTGAAATCAACTGGTATGTGTTCATAACTAAACATAAAATTTTTATAACTGATAGACATTGATAAACACTCAGTAAATACTCTCTCTCCAAATATTATTTGAACTTTTCAAAGAATTAAATATACGTGATATATAAAAATATGTTTCGATAAAAATAAAAATAAAAATAATAAATAAACAAAATGGCAGCTTCCGCAAAAGAAATAACATTAGTTGAGAAATTGAACTCCAGTAATTATGATAACTGGAAATTCAAGATAGAGATGCTCCTCACGAAGGAGGATCTCTTCCAGGTTATTATAGAAGCGCCCCCAAACCCATTAACTGATGAATGGCGATCTAAAGATCGAAAGGCGCGTGCCATAATTAATTTAGCTATAGAAGATACACAAATAGTATATGTTAAGCATTTGTCCACAGCCAGGGAGACATGGGATGCACTTAAAAATATACATGAGAGGGCTAATCTGAGCAGCAAATTATTCTTACTCAGAAAATTATATTCCACCAAACTAACAGAAGGGGGAAATCTGATAGAACACATAACTAGTATTTATAAGTTAAGGGACAAATTGTTAGCTATAGGAGAAGAAATAAATGAACAGCACTTATCAGCGTTGATGTTGTGCTCGCTACCTCCTAGTTATGATACCCTGATAACGGCTATCGAAGCCAGAAATGACGATGAACTTACACCAGAGTACATTAAAAGTAAATTGTTTGATGAATACATTAAAAGGACAGAAAATCACCAAACAAAAGGTGAAAACGCGTATAAAACTCAAATTAAGCGTAAAACACCACCAAGTAAACATTGCAATTTTTGCGGAAAGAATTCACACACCCGTAACGAATGCTGGCATTTAAACGCCAGACCAAATCATAACCAAAGGAATTATAATAATTTTCATAACAGCGGTAACAATCCCAGCAAGTACAAAAACAAAAACAAAACACAACTCATAAGGGAAACTGAGAATAAATTAAAGAATCTTACATTTATCATTGATAAAACTGAGCATAACTCATGGATAGTCGACAGTGGGAGTAGCAGGCATATCTGCAACGACATAAACCAATTTACAAATCTGAAAGACAACGAAAAGGTTAGTGTTATGCTAGCGAACGGGCACTCCGTAGTCTCACAGGGTTGCGGCGACGTAAATCTTAAAGTAATTAACTCGGATAAGGAAATAAACAATGTTACTTTAAAAGAGGTTTTATACATACCCAATATAGCCACAAATCTAATATCGGTAAAGAAAGCAACAGAGAATGGTTGTGTTGCCATATTTAAAAATCATGAATGTAAAATCAAATTCGGGAATAAAACTTATATAGAGGCGAATTTGACAGATAATTTATATGAACTACAAACGAGCGAAAAATTTTCCGAAAGTGTAAATATTGTAGAAGCGTGCGAAAACAGGAATTGTACTAAATTGTGGCATGAAAGATTAGGGCATAAAAATCTACAACAAATAAAAGAACTCGTCGACAAAAATATGGCAACCGGAATAGAGCTAAATAAATGTAAACACAACACAGAATGCGAAATCTGTATCATTTCAAAATTGGAGGATGACACATATCCGAAAAAGGCAACTTTTAGGGCAGAAAAACCATTAGATCTCGTTGTTTCAGATGTTTGCGGACCCTTTCAAACTTCCACAATAGGAGGGAAAAATTATTTTTTAACGTTTATAGATGACTACAGTCGTTTCACATTTACATACTTATTGCGAAATAAAAGTGAGGTGTTTGATAAATTTAAACAATATTATGCGTTGACTTTAAACAAGTTCGGCAGGAAAATAAAAATATTGCGTACCGATAACGGCGGAGAGTATACAAGCAATGAATTTGAAAACTTTCTCGCGAATGAAGGAATCGAACACCAATTAACAGTACCGCATTGTTCTCCTCAAAATGGCGTGGCGGAGAGAAAAAATAGAACATTGGTTGAAATGACCAGATGTTTGTTAAGACAAAGCAGCTTGCCAAATAAATTTTGGGGTGAAGCCCTTATGACCGCTAATTATCTGCAGAATAGATTGCCAACGAGTGCATGCGATAAAACACCATATGAAAAATGGAATGGAAATAAACCAAATCTCTCGCATATAAAATCATTTGGTTGTAAGGCATATGTGTATACTCACAAAAACACAAGAGGGAAGCTAGACAACAGGGCAAAGGAAGGAATACTTGTTGGTTATGACCTTAGAAGTAAAGGTTATAGAGTATTTATAGATAATAATGTTAGGATATGTAGAACCGTAAAGTTCGTTGAAACAAAAACAAAGGATAATAATTTTGAGTCTATCGATAATGAACTGTTAGAGACAAACAATAATACAAATGAAGGGAATTCTACCGAAACAAACGATCATAAAAATAACTTCCCGGTGATACTAAATGAAATAAATCAAAATTCGGACCAAACTGAGGATGTTAATCGTGACATAACAGATCGAACAATTCCGAGAAGGTCGGAAAGAGCTAACAAAGGTGTTCCACCTGACAGATTTGCTTTAATGACAAATACTATGAACGTAAACGAACCCAAAACCTTCAATGAAATATTGCAGATACAAAATTCCATAGAAAGGGAAAATTGGCTAAAAGCAGCCAAAGATGAAATTGCTTCTTTAAACGAAAATAATACATGGGAATTGGTAGACCCTCCCCCTAACACACACATAGTAGGCTCAAAATGGGCATTCAAGGCGAAATATAATGATAAGGGTGAAATCCAAAAATATAAAGCCAGGCTTGTCGCCAAAGGCTTTAGCCAAAAGTATGGGGTAGATTATGACGAGACGTTCGCCCCGGTGGCGTCTCATACGACAATTAGATCTTTTCTTGTAATGGCCCTATATAAAAACTTAGAATTAAACCACTTGGATGTAAAAACCGCGTTTTTACACGGTGAGCTCGAAGAAACAATTTACATGCAACAACCGGAGGGATTCATAAATCCCGGTGAAGAACATAAAGTTTGTAAATTACACAAAGCCATCTACGGGCTGAAACAGTCAGCCAGGGCTTGGAATTCAAAAATAAACGAAACATTAACAAAGTTGAATTTCACACAAAGTTCCACTGACAAATGCCTTTACAAAAGAAACACAAATAACAAAACCGTCTACATACTAGTGTATGTAGACGATATATTAATTGCTGGAACCAAACATGATATAAACAAAATAATAGAAGAACTTAGGCGTGAATATAGTATTACCAACCTTGGGAGCGTTGCTAATTATCTGGGAATAAATATAACACGACCAGACAGCAATACTTTGCTAATAGATCAGTCAAACAAGATTAAACAATTAGTAAATAAATTTAATTTAGAAAATGCGAAACCCACTAATACTCCCATAGATACAAATTACTTAAAGGATTATAACAATGAAAATTATTTAACTGACAATACTGATTATAGAAAGGCAGTAGGGGCACTTCTATATATAGCCACTGTCAGCAGACCTGATATCAGTGCTGCCGTCAACCTTTTATCTCGTCACAACGAAAGACCTAGAGTGTGTGACTGGGAAAGTACCAAGAAAGTCATCAAGTACCTAAAAACTACAATTAATTTAAAATTAAAATATGACAACGAGAATCCTGCTATACTAACCGCATATGCGGACGCAGACTATGCGAATGACCCCCAGGACAGAAAGTCCATTACAGGAAACGTATTCTTTATTGGGAATAATCCCATCTATTGGTACTCAAAAAAACAAAAATGCGTCAGCCAATCCACCGCAGAAGCGGAATATATAGCAGCAGGATGCGCTGCTCAGGAAAGCATGTGGATCATTAGACTTTTAAACGACCTAGATCTAGATCAAATAAAACCAATCACAATTTATGAAGATAACCAATCAGCGATTAAATTAATTGAGTCTGACAAATATCAAGCGCGGACTAAACACGTGGATGTTAAATTTCATCTAATAAAACATTTGTATGAAGAAGGAACCATCAGATTACAATATATCCCCAGCAACGAAATGATTGCCGACATCTTTACTAAACCCCTACCAGGGCCGGCTTTTAAAACTTTAAAAAATAAACTAAATTTAGTAGAACATTGAAAATACCGGTCAAGTAGGGGTGTCACAAAACTGCATTAAATTGACATTTGTGTGACCGATGATTTTCATTTTAATCAAGAATTGTCTTAAAGACTATCAGTTATCCCGAGTAAATTTCAATGCAAACGTAGAGAGAAAAATACGCGGCACTCCCAGCTAAAGGAGGAAGTGAAATTGTCCAGTCATCATTTTATAAAACTCTCTTCTGCTCGATTTCAATCTCCGATGTATATGTAATGTTGTCTTTCTGTGAATATGTAGCAGCAACTAAGCAGGGCGTTTGAAAACGCTCTTATATATTTTATATTACCCTTTTATTATAAAAGATCTGTATCTAATCCAGAATATTAAAGTTACAAAAGAAAAAGAAGAATTACAAAATCATTTATCATAATTTACACAATTAAATAATAGTTTAATATGTTCACAAGTTTATTTTTCAGCCCGTTGGTGAATCAAGAATGTGGCTTTAAAATGGATTAAATAATTAATTGGACGCATGCTGTACCAGTGCTGTTTGTCTTATCCAGGTAAGTGAAATCTTACCTATTCATTGTCAATATTATTTAATATAAATATAATATAATACAAGCGCTCTATATTAAAAATTATATATATATAATTTTATAAGAGATACTAATAATTAAGAAAGCGCAATAATTTGCACTACCGAGGAGGATCTAATATCAAATATAGTTATTTAAAAAAGTTTCTGAATAATTTTGGCTTCAGACGCTGTTATTTCTAGCGGATATAGACGCTGAATAGGCCTAATTAACTCTCTGTCTGCTGTCTGGAGCTTCACCAATCTCACGACTCCTTCGGCTCCAGGAAGGAGTTCTGTGACCCGTCCAAGAGGCCATTCAATACGTCTTCTGCTGTCACATCCAATAATAACCACATCACCTACGGCTATAGTTGACCACCTCTTAGACTTGGGTTTTTGAAAAAGTGCACCTAAATATTCGGATCTGAATCTCTTCATCAGTTCTTTTTGTAGAGCCAGTCTGTACTTCACCCTTTTGTTAAGGCTGTTGTGATCCGCAGCATCACAATCTGGAACACCAAATTCCTTTATATCCTGCATAAATAATGATGGAGTCAGAGGAACAAGTTCAGAATCTTTTTCTGAGACATATGTGAGAGGTCGGGAATTTATGATGGACTCACAATCACATAATACTGTGATCAGCTCTTCATATTTTAAACATACTCGACCTAAGATTCTTTTCAATAGATCTTTCATTATTCTTATCAATCTTTCCCACCAGCCACCCCACCACGAGGCAGTTGGAGGGTTGAATTTCCATTGAATACGATTAACTGCACTATATTTGCTTATGTGATTCCAGTCTAAGGACTGCAGCACGTTTGCAGCTCCAACGAAGTTGGTTCCATTGTCGCAATAAATTACAGAGCATCTTCCTCTTCTTGCTATGAATCTACGCAATGCCAACAAAAAAGCATCAGTTGTCATTTCTGAAACCAATTCTAGGTGGACGGCCCTATAAATTGCACAAGTAAAAAGACAAACCCAAACCTTCTCATGGCCTTTTTAAAATTAACGGTCCAGCACAGTCAACACCGGTGATTTCAAATACTGCAGCATCTCGAACACGATTTTCTGGAAGAGGAGCTGTAATGGCATCTAGATTCCTACCAGAATACCTTTTGCACCTAACGCATTTAGAAATGACGGATCTCACCGTTCTTCTGCCGTTTAGTATCCAAAAATGTTCTCTCAAAATATTTAATAAAATCTGAGTACCTGCATGGCCATTTTTTACGTGATGATGAAATATCAAAAGCCTCACTACTTCGTGTTGTGAAGGAAGAATTGCAGGTTTCCTAAAATCCTCACAGTCTTCTCTATAAACAATCTTAGTTCTAAGTCTGAGAATGCCCTGTGGATCTTTAAATACTTCTAAGGACTTTAGTTTTTCATCTTTTTCGTTTATAAATGTCTCCCTTTGTATCATTATCAATATTCTTTTTTCAGCTTCCACAAACTCTTCAGAATCAAGGCTGCCACGTTTTCTTACTTCCTCTGAAAGACGACAGTTTCTTACGAATCTCAATATCCATCCAATCAAATATACAATCTTCTCGTATTGGGAAAAATAGCGATAATACCAATCAGTTTCAAGATTTTCATTATTGGCGATCAGGACAATATCCGAGGAGGAACGAATACTCTTTTTCCGTTCTTTAAGAACTTCATTTTCATCAGCAACATACTCAGTAGAGGGCCACATATCAGGTTCTAAATACAGCCATTTGGGTCCCTCCCACCATTTCGACTTCAGTAGTTGATGACCAGAACAACCTCTACTAGGCAGGTCAGCAGGATTAAAAGGTCCAGGCACATGCCTCCATTTTTCCTTGGAAGTCAAAACTCTAATTTCTTGGACTCTGTTGTTTACGAAAGTGTTCCAGGGTTCTTCTCTTTTTATCCAGGTGAGCACACTGGTAGAATCTGTCCAAAAGTAAATTTCTTCATGCGGAATCTCACTCAATATTGTAGGTGCAAGTCGAGATGAAATAGTGGCCGCAAGCAATTCTAATCTCGCAATTGTTGTTGCCCTCTTACCACTCGGAGAAACTCTAGTTCGTGCTTGTAATAATTGTACTCTGACAGATTAACTAGTTTCTACTCTGATAAAAACTGCAGCAGCATAAGCATATTTGCTTGCGTCGGAGAAAAAATGCAAAGAACATTTCTCATTGATGTCACCACTTCTTAAATATCGAGGAATACGAACATTTTCTAAGGGTGAAATATTGTTTAGCCACTTTAAAAATTCATTCTTGATTAATGAGTCTACTTCTTCTTCCCAGTTTACCTTCATGCTCCAAAGTTTCTGCAAAAGCAGTTTAGGGAATAATGAAACTGGACAAGCCACTCCAATTGGATCAAAAATCCTATGGGCTGCAGACAATATAACTTTCTTTGTAACTTTCTCGAAACATAGCTCTTTTAAGCTAGCTAAATTAATACCCAATGTATCTGCCTCTTTATTCCATAATATCCCTAGCACATTTGTTTCAGGTTTAGCTTCATCGGTGAGGTTCGTGTATTCCCATCCTCTCAATTCAAACTTCCTTTGGGCCATAACTTTTGTGGCCATTTTCATGAATAACTCTAATTCGTTTTTGTTTCGCACACTTGTAACACAGTTATCAACATAAAAACTGTTCATAAGTAATTTAATCATATTCTCAGGATATTCATCATTATTACTTTTCAAAACATTTTGAAGATGATATTGAATCACAATACCCAAAAGAAAAGGGCTGCATGACACCCCAAAAAACCACACGACAGTGACGATAGTGCTTCAGCTCGCCGTTTTCTCCAAACCACAAAAAACGTAAATAATTCTTATCAGAGGGCGAGATACTGATTTGTAGAAAAGCCTTTCTTATGTCCGCTATTACACCTATTTTTTCTAGCCGAAAACGATATAACACAGTCGGTATCAGTTCAATGAGGTTTATGCCACTCTCTAAGCAATCGTTGAGACTAGGTGAGCCCTTCTGCTTTGCTGAAGCATCGAAGACTGGTCGGACTCTGGTAGTGCTGTTTTCCTTTATCACAGGGCGATGAGGTAAATAGTGTGCAGGTAGTTCCAATTCATCTTGAGGCACTAACTCGATTATTCCTTCATCTAACCAATCTTTAAATACGTTTCCATAGAGCTCATAAAGTCCTTCCTTTCTCAAATTATTCTTGACTCTGTCAAGCCTTTTCAGACACAACTCAAAATTGTCGGGAAGTGGAAGGTGGGATTCTATCCAAAGCATATGTACTACAAAACGATCATTCTCAACTTTAACTGTATTTAAAAAATGTTGCTTTGCTGCCTCTTGTAATTCAATAGCTGTTTTCTTTTCCGATGGGTCAGTTATGCCCAGTGAATCAAGAGCCCACAATTGAGAAATGCAAGCATTAGTAGTAAGCATAGAAGTAACTGTCACAGCTATGCTATCATTGTTAGTACGGCCAATAATTGTCCAACCTAATTTTGTTTCCAGAGCAGTGACTCCAGACTTTAATTGTTTACAGTTTCCAGTAGATAGCTTACCCGCAATATCTGCTCCTATAAGTACCTCAATGGGTCCATCAATATCATCTGTAAGGCGTATACCATACTTGGAAAGTTCTTGGATGTATGGTTCCCGTGTCACAGCAGAAATTGTTTCACAAATTACTGTTTGACTCAAAGCATTAAAGTGACAGTTATAAGTTTCTGACGAATTGGATAAATACACTGTAAAAACATCGTGTTGGCAAACTGCTGTATTAGAACCTCCAAACAGTGAATGTTGTAGGTACTCTTTTCCATTAGACTGGTACTTCATTTCTTCAGCAGTAGACCGTAAAACATATGACCTTTGTGATCCAGTATCTATGATGGCCCTAACCTTACGTTTCATTCCTTGTCCTCTCATGACTACCGCAAATGTCTGTAAGATAACATTCGGAGTTTTAGACAAACTTGCCAAAGCTTCATCTTGTTGTATCATCTTTGTTTCCGCTTCGTTCTTTTGAGACGTTGGAGTAGATTCCCCGGAAATACTTTTACATAATAGCAAGTTGTGCTTTTTCCCACATAGTTGGCAGTTGAACTTTGACTTACAATTCTTAACAGCATGTCCTTCTTTCAAGCAAAGGAAACAACAACGTGCATTTTCTACAGCTGTCTGTTTTTCTTCCAAGGTCATTTTTTGAGCTTTTCTGCAATTCCATGATTTGTGATCAGCAGAACAAAATATGCAAAATTTCTTGTTATTCTGTGAAGAATATAAAAGCTCAGTTGCTGTGGAAATACGGGGTTGGCCCTTTCTTTGGCGAGTCTCTTGGCGATCCTCAAAATTGGTTACTTTTACCGAACGATTAAAGCTTTGTGCTGCTATCAAAATTCTCTCTTCACTCTCTACTTCATCTTGTAAAAAGGTAAGAAGACGGTCTAAATTACTTATGGCCTTTGTTGAACCATCGGATTGCCCTTCCTGTGACAACTCTTCTTTAGATCGACGGTTAGCAGATCTAAATCTCTCCCATGCCCGCAATGTTTCATTAGGGATAGCGGATTCAGCAAGCGGATAAAGCATAGCAGCATACTTATCTTTTGTTACTCCCAAAGTCTCTAAAGCTCTTAATTTTGATTCTAATTGATCATACAACTTGCGTAGAACAATTCTCTCTGATTTTTGTCTTGACATGATTATTGACAGCAGATCTCGCACGTAGACTTCTATCAGCAGTTCATCCCTGCCATAGCGAACCTGTAACTGCTTCAAAGCTTTCTCGTAACTTTCTCCACCAGGCGGGAAACTTTTTATTAACTCTTCAGCCGACGAGTTTTTCTCCATGGCTTGTGCTAAATATGCAAATTTATCCTGATTATCCAAATTTGGATCCTTATCTATTTTTTGAAATTGTCCCCAAAAGCCTAGCCAGTTCTTTATATCACCATCAAATGAGGGTAGTTTAATTTTCGGATAATGCAGTAAAGTATTTGGCGAATTATTAAAACTATTGGCAACTAAAACTTCCTGTTTCTCATTCAAAAGGTCAGTTAATTTATTTTCTAAAATTCTCCATTTATCAATATAACATTCTGATTCATCAATTTCTTCATCGATTTGATCATCTTTTTCCTTAGAATCTAATAAAGCCTCTCTATATTCATATTCACATGCTAGCATCAGTTTAGCTTTTGATTCTATTAATTTTAACTTTGAAATTTTCTCATCATTAGGTATTGTATTTTCACTTTCACAAAAGTCATTGCACGCAATGGTAAATAATCGTCTATTCTGCTTACGAGATGCTTTTAATTTATCCATGTTACAAAATAAAGTTAAACCAGCTTACTTGCAGATGTCTTTGTCTTGTCGAACGGACGCCAGATGTTGAATCCCGAACTAATAACTTTCATTGGAATTCGAATAACTCAGAAGAAAATAGATACTTATATCTGACTAAAAGGTTTAACTCTCATATTATTTAACTCTCAACATAAATTGACGCATTACTAAATTAACTCAAAAGAAGAATACGCCAAAACATAATGACACTAATAACACAGCAACTTTATTCCAAAACCAAAACACAAAAGCAATATCTAGCTGTTGCCAGATTACCAAATCATAACTAAAAGTTTATATCAGTCCTTTCCTAACACCTTCATAAACTTGTAGTGTTTAGTTCATAACTTCTTTAATTAAAGTGATAGAAATTTCTAAGCAGCTGAAATGTCTGCCTTGGAGTATTCGGAACACATTGATACTTCTCATGCTCTCATGATATGAAGGACCCTGTCCTCCGTTAGAAGATGCTGTCACAGACAAAAAAAAATTGACGCCAGCGACAGCAACTTTTTTTTTAATATATAGGGCGCATTCGAAAGTATTTCCCTGTCACTTCCCGAGTTGGGAAATGACGTCAGGTGGGAAGTTCGGGAAATTAGAACTACCATATAGGAGCCTTACGAAAAATGACCGAGATATAACTACTTCCGTACACACATCTCATCTTCTCGGGAAACAAATATATAAACAAACATGGCTCCTATATGGTAGTTCTAATTTCCCGAACTTCCCGCGTGACGTCATTTCCCAACTCGGGAAATGACCAGGAAATACTTTCGAATGCGCCCATAGAGATAACAAGACTACCTACAATGTTGGGAACATTGCAATTTTTGATGCATGTATATTAATTTTAAAGCATTTTTTTCATCCTTTCACCCGTTAAATGGTAGATTTTTTTTTTTTTTTTTTAAAGTAAATTTGAATTTGTGTTTTTTATTTTATTATTATTATTTTTTTATTTGCCCATTTTGAAGTTCCTTGAGTCGGAAAATCAGATTTTTAGCGTTTGTTTTGTGTGTGTGTCTGTTTATTATCAGCATAACTTAAGAACACATAAAGTCTAGCTCAGTATTTTGAATCTGTATCATACGAGGATGCTGCTTGAAATTTTTTCTTGAAACAAAAAAAAAAAAAAAAAAAAAAAGGGGGGGGGGGGGTGTCCTCTGCGAACGTAATACCTTATAAATACTGTTTAACATTTTTAGACTGCATGAAACAAAAATAAATGAAAGTAATAGCATGTTTCACATAAAATTCAGTTAGTCATTCATCATCATCATTAATTTACAGAGTCTCACAAAGTAATTCGGAGATATTTCGCATGGAAATTGCTCGAAGTACATTTCAAGTAATGCTATATGTTTTCCATACTATACTAAATTTAAACTACATGATTTATATATAATTTATAGACAATAGACAGAGCTACTCAAAATTAAGCAAAAACATTCTTTTCTATTGAATATATTTGATGGAATTCCTATGCTTTACTATATTTCACCAAATCTAGGAAAACTGCTTATATACATATGGTTAACGAAATATTATTTGAAATTCAATTTCCAATGCTGATTTTCGAAATTGCGCAGCAGCATACCCCTTTTTTCTCACATTATCCTCTTAGAAAGTTCCGCCTAGTGATAAAATGCTCTGGCTTCGAGTTCCATAAAAGACTTGGATGCTTGTACTGGTTCGGTATCCAACTTGTATGAAGTGGTATGCATTCAGTCGAATCAACATAGTTTTCTATAATAGCCAAATTTATCACATGCCAAATTTAGGTCTTTATATATTATAAAAGTTGAGATTTTGCTTTTCCGTAAATTGGGTTAAATTGCTCGATATCAGCGCCACATCTTAGGCAATATGCACCCAAACGAAAGCAACATAGTTTCTCTTCCTTGCTATCATGCGTGTCATGTTTTTTCTTTCATTAAACACTATAGAAACTGAGCTCTAGCCTCTTACTAAATGAGAGAAATTGCAGCATGGCAGCATTATCTGTTGGACGATATACCCCATAAGCTGCTTTCTGTTACCATGCATTACTATAAAGACAAATTTTTGCAATTTAAGATCAAAGATATAATGTACTGTATTTGATCATTTTTATTGTACTTTAAAAACATTTCAAAATGGTTTTAGAAACAATTTTATTTAAATTGCGCTTCTATGTGAAAAGAGCTACTGCTCTTTCAACACCGTTTGGTTGTTGTAGCTACATTCCTAAGCATTTAAGACTGTTATTTATTTATTTTAATTTACTTCAAATTCTTCAGAAAAATGTCGGCCATCCTGCTTTATTAAACTTGTTTGACTAATTTTGATTGGCCCTGTATATTGTCCACGAATTTTTATGCACCGAACAATGTATTTAAAACTAACACCAAGAGAAAGAGAGAGAAAAGAGGGACATAACTTGAAATGCTCTTCTTTCCACTTACAAATATAACACTAATCTTTCAGAGCTCTTTTGCATGCCTCTGTAAATTAAAGATAAATTTCAAAATAATTGTATGTGAAACATGGTTTTGTGCATATAAGAAATATATGTCAATTTTGTTTTGTGTAGCTGTAGTGATGCCAAAGATATAAAGCTGCTGCTATAAGAAATTTCATACATAGACAATGTATGTCTCCCCCCCCCCCCTTTTTTTTTTCGGCAATCATATTACATATTGCAATATATTTAATATGAATAAAAAAAAATACTTATACTACACATAAAAACTGCTTTTTTTTTTTTTTTTTTTTTTTTTTTAAGTTTTTTTGCGATAGAACATAGAACCTAAACCATAAAAAATGGCACCCGGTAAAAATAGCACCTGCAATTTGGCAACATGCGCTGAAATTAAACAAGAACGAAAACTCATGCGTTTCGCATAGATTACTAATGCTTTCCAGTTGAACGTACTCGTTGCATTGTTTAACATTCAATGTACTTTTTCCCTACGTGATCACACAATGGACAGATAGATAGAATAAATAAATTTATGATCGCTCTTAAGCATTGTTGAAAAGTGTTACCAACACATAATACAAACAGAAGTATATATAGTTTCTAGCAATTTACAATTTTAACCCGTAATGTATCTGAATATTTGAGTGTAGGCCTGTAAATCTGAGCGCTAAACATACCATTCTATATAAAACATTTTTTTCCCTATGTGAATAATAAATGCCAATTTCATTATGATTTGTGTGGTACGAACTTATTTAAATATGATTGATAAAAATGCTTCTCATAGAACGCAATGCATTGGGATTCTTTTGGAAATCCCTGTGCACAAGCTAATGGCGATATTTATATTATTTTAAACATATCATTTTGTTGAATTTCTGAAAATGTTGACATGTACTAGAGCTTGCACAGACGGGCAAAACGACAGACAGACTAATTAAATTCATAATCACTCATAAACATCGTTAAAAGGCTTCATAAAAACGAAAATGCAATTATAGCCCTTAATGTATCTAAATATTTTTTCGTGTCCCTATAAATCTTAATGCTAATCATACTACATTTTATGGAAAACATTTTTTTATGCGTGTGAATTATAAATGTAAATTATGCAGCATAAAGTTATTTAAATATTTGACACAAAAATGCTCTTCATAGAACACATTCCATTGGCATTCTTTTGGGTTCCATGTACACATACATTTTGTGCTATTTATACCATTTTAAAATAACATATCATTTTGAAGAAATTCTGAAAACTTTTACGGATACTAGAGACGAACAGAATGATAAACTATTTCAAATTTTAATCACTCTTAAACATACACTTAGCCCAGCGTTCCTTCCACTGTTAAAAAGTAACTTAATACAACTAAAAATACAAGTCAAGCAATTTCCAATCATGGTCATTAATGTACTTGAATATTTTTGTATTGCCTATAATCTTAATGCTAATCATACTACATTATGCGAAACACATTTTTTATACATATGAATAATAATTATCAATTTTATTCTGATTTGCACAAAATAAGTATATTAAAATACACTCATGGATAAAAAAATTAGCGCACGAAGAAGGAGTTGTCAAAATGAAACGAAATTTTACATACGTAATGACTACTTTGATATAAGTAAATGATTAGAAAATCAAAGAAAAGGGATAATTTATTTAAGCGAAAAAGGCAAAAGATCGGAGGATTTAATACCCTGTTGGACCCCCCTCTAGCGCGAATGCACGATGCGATATGATCGGGCATTGAGGCATACAAGTTCTGTATGATGTCTTGAGACATTTCGTTCCATATTTGCTGTAACCTTGCCTCTAGTCCGTTCAAACTCGTGGGATGCCCAACTCGCCGTCCCAAATGATCCCAGATATGCTCGATTGGAGACAAATCTGGGGATCGGGCAGGACAAGGAAGGGTAGTAACAGTGCGGAGACAGTCTTGTAACAGCCTTGCCGTGTGAGGCCGAGCATTGTCTTGTTGAAAAATGGCTCCTGGGAGCCGTTGCATGAGTGGCAACACATGTGGTTGCAGGATGTTATGGACATTCCGCTGGGCTGTCATGGTACCATGGATCAATACTAGGGGTGACCGTGTATTGTAGGCAATGGCACCCCCATACCATCACACCAGCTGTGGATGCAGTGTGCAACTGTAAAGAAAAGGCAGAATTGAGGTATTCCCCCCGTTGCCTCTACACACGTACAAGTTAGTCATCCCTGCCCAAATTGAATCTGGATTCGTCGCTAAGCACAACGTGGTTCCACTCGGTTGCTATCCAACCCCGACGAGTGTGACACCACTCCAAACGGAGCAGAGGGGGTGGGTATTATAGGCGGCACATGTAATGGACGCCGCGATACCAAGTGTCCTTCAGCCAGGCGCCTTCGTATGGTTCAAGAGGACACAGGGGCCCCTAGTGAAGGTGCTACCTCTGCCTGGATGGCGGCCGAGGAAGCAGTTGGCTGTACGCGTGCATTTCTTACGATGTGGCGGTCTTCTCGACGACTGGTCTGTCGAAGGCGTCCTGAGCCTGGTCTTCATGTACATGACATCTCTCGGGTCCACTGGTCCCAACACCTCCTCACAAGTCACAACACAATCAGAGCGGCCTAACTGACGAGCTACTCGCCTAGCTGACCACCCAGCGTCCATCATGCCGATGATTTTCCCCCTCTCAAACTGCGACAGCTGCTCATATTGTCTTCGAAAACAACGTAATGGCATGTCTACCACAGCTCTTCCTTTGTAAACGAGTCAGCCCACTCAAATAAGCTTTGGTTACCTTTTTTATACTTCACAGAGAACGACAATAAACGCCCTCTACCGGCTATACGTAATGCGCAATCACGCTGCATTTCTAATCATTTGCATATCTCCCCGACATGTACATTCATGCCAAGTTTCATTACGATCCTGCAATTATTTTCTGGTGCGCTAATTTTTTTGTCCATGAGTGTATTATTATAGGAATAACTCTCAGAGAATGCAATGCTTTGAAATTCCTTTGGGTGTCCTTTTACATAAACTAATAGTGGTATTTTGTATAAAAAGACGACATGGCGCGGGATTATTAAAACTGAGGAAGTCTTCAACCTTTTGAACGCCAAAGGGAAAAAATTGGAAAGCAGACAGCTGTTTCGGTAGCACATAGCGTACCGTCTTCAGCGTATAGATAAAGAGAGAAGTGTTTGTATACTGTCGGCAACAAAAGTATCGGAGCACTAGCAATAATCCCTGTCTAAAAAAAGTATACTTAATACTACTTTGTGAAATAAATCCTTGTCGAGTCATGTTCTTAGTCAGACTAAGAACATGATTCGACAAGGATTTATTTAACAAAACAGTTTTAAGCGTACTTTTTCGACCTCGGAATTATTGGCTAGTGCTCGAATGCTTTTGCTGCCGACTGTATATGGGAGACGAATCGAATTCTGATTATCCAACAGAATTACATGGAATGTTGGGGGTTTGACCAATAGGAATTTTGGAAACACAAGTTGTGAAAAATTCAGAAGAAATTAAAAGAATGTGGACTGAATGCAAAATTTCTAACAATCAGACATATGCGGTACAGTGAAATCACAGTTGACAATATTTTTAAAGTTTTTATAGATGTAAAAAGCTTCAATGAAATCGAGTTCTTGAGTGGATTTAGGTCTGCAAATTGTTTTAATTGAATCAAATTTAAAATTATGGTTTTTCTCCTAGCAGTGCTTAGAAATAACCGATATTTATTGGTTTCCGGCTTACGAATGTAACTAATATGTTGACCAATACATAAGAAATGACCAATGTATGTTAAATCATATAGACAGGAAATACTATTGATGCTCCAAGAATTATACAAGGTCTGTTCAAAAAGTATCCGATCTTTGACCAGAAAAATATCTTAGTTACTTTGCGGGATTGGGATCCTAATCCTCTTCAAAGTAGGTCCCTTGCTCCTCCACACACTTAGTCCAGCGTTTTTGTCTAACTCCGTCGTCGCATTCTGGATTATCTTATCTCTACTCTGAAAACGGGGTCCTTTCAATTGCATTTTCAATTTCGGGAACAACTAGAAGTTACAAGGAGCCATCGCTGGGGAGTAGGGAGGTTGGCGGACGAGTGGAATTCCATGCTTCGCCAAGAATATTTGAATCAGGTGTGATGAATGTGATGGCATATTGTTATGATGACACTGCCAGTTTTACGCCATCCATGGGTCTGGTCTTTGGCGCTGAACTGCATCACGGAGTCAGCAAAGAACTTCTAGATAGTAGTCTTTTGTCACCGTTTGGTGAAAAACTGACAGATGCATCATGACAATGCGCCATCGCATTTATCCCGTTTTCAGAGTAGAGATGAGATATAGCAGAACGCGACGGCGGCGTTGAACACCCTTCCAAAAGAAGTCTTTCAAAAGTGTTTTTCGGCAGTGAAAGGAACGCTGGGTTATGTGTGTGGAAGCACAAGGCTCCTACTTTGAAGGGGATTAGGATCCCATTCCTGCAGAGAAATTAAGATATTTTTTGTGGTCATAGGTCGGATACTTTTTGAACAGACCTCGTATATATCTGTAGGATCTTTAAACGAGAAAAAGTGATTTTATTGGAAGGCGAAAAAATCATATTGTTTAAGGTCTTTCGCTATGACATGACTGGATTTTGAAAAATGGGGTAGAACAATGCAGATATTAGAAGAGACTGATTTAGTTGACAAAGTACGAGGAATTTTTTTTTTTGGTAGCTTTATCTAAAATGGAAAGGTTATAACCTCTGTCAATTGTTATGGCTTTCAGATATTTTATTTCAAAGCTTAATAAAACAGAATTGGAACACGACTAACGAAAGCTGCCATTTCTTGAATAGGTGAATGACATGAACGTATGGGGAGGTAGAAAGACTGCAAAAATTTTTTACGATAGACAGCGGTGAAAAATCTTTTTTCAGTGCTAGAGACAAGGGTATCAAGGAATGGAAGTGATCCATTATTTTCTATTTCATTTGAGAATTTGATATTAATGTCTACAGAGTTTGTAGTTTGTCTATAGAGTTATTGTCTATAATAGAGTTATATTTGTACTGTATAGAATAATTAGATTTTTCTCACTTACAGATATGTATAATGCTTGGGGAATCTATAGTATTTTTTGTCAATGTGGTTTAATATACATATTGGTCAAACTGAACGCAGTCTTCAATTCCGTCTAAAAGAACATAATAGTTGCGTCTATAAGCAGGAAACCAATAAATCGGTTATTTCTAAGGATTACTGGGAGAAAAACCATAATTTAAATTTTGATTCAGCTAAAATACAGTCAGCTGCAAAATTATTCGAGCGCTAACAATATTTCCTATATCAAAACTAGTTGGCATAGGTGGACTCTGCTCAGTTCCCCATCATATTTGTATTCTCATTAATTTCTAGTGCGAGACATATTATAATCATGTTAAAAGAAATGAATTTGACCAAAGCTTGATATAGTGACAGAATGAAATCCCCGCCTAATAGGCTATCCACCGTTAACTTCGATATATATATCTTATTCTAATCGATTAATTTATTTTATCAGGGTCAATTCCGTTGTTTAGTTTTCATGCTACTATTTCCAATGCAATAATCTTCAAAATTCATATTTATATGAAAAATTTACAATTTCCCTATGTTGATAAAATCGTAAATTACGAATGATTTACGAAATTTTCCTATTAGAATATTTGTATTCAATCATGTTCAAACAAATATCATAAATGTAATTTTGAAGCTGTCTAATGTATTTATGATCCTCAAAATGAAAATTTATGCTCAATTTTGCCTTATTCTGACATGTTAAGTAAATCGTAAATTCCAAATAACTTACGAATTTTTTAAATTGGAAAAATCATAGTCTACGATATTCATGCCAGTATCCTATATAATATTTCGAAAGTGGTTTGACATCTTTACGATGAAAATATCCCTCAAGATTGACGTTTATGTGAAATTTGGCTCTATGCTGCCATGTTAAGAAATTCGTAATTTTCCAGTGCCTTTCGAAATTTTTATATTGGAAAATTCATAGTCATTAATATTCATGCCAGTGTCCTAAATAATATTTCAAAAGTAGTCTGACATCTTTACGATGAAAATATCTCTCAAAATTGACGTTTATGTGAAATTTTGCCCTATACTGCCATGTTAAGAAATTCGTAAATTTCCAATAACTTGCGAAATTTTCAAAGTAGCACATTTATAGTTACTAATGTTCATTGCGGCATCAAACCTGATATTTTAAAACTGGTCTGACATTTTTACAGTAAAAAGTTTCCATTTAATGCACGTTTAAGTGAATTTTTGTCCTATTCTCCCATGTTAAGAAAATCGTAAATTTCTCATAACTTACGAAGTTTTTTAATTCGAATGTTGCAAAAGAATATGGTTCTTGCCAGTATCGAAAGTAATATTTTAAAACTGATCTGACTTCTCTGCGATCATTTGTTAGTGAGATATCGTGTTAACAGACTAACAAACTAACTGACTAACACACTGACACACTAACGGACTGACACACTAACATACACCCTACAGACAGACACCATACAAATTTGTCATTTTTGGATTCTTCACACCTTAAAACGTGTAAAAAAGTAAAAAAACCGAGGTCGAAAATTTTCACGATTACCTAAGTTCCCCATACCTATAGTATGATGGGGAACTAAATAGTACACTTAATACTGTTTTGTTAAATAAATCCTTGTCGAATCATTCTAAGAATATGATTGTAGAAGAATTTATTTAACAAAACAATGTTAAATGTACTTTTTTTTTACATAGGAATTATTGCTAGCGCTCGAATAATTTTGCTGCCGATTGTAATATGCAGGCCTATATCCACTTGAGAACTCGATTTCCTTGAAGTTTTTACATCTATAAAAATCTTTTAAATATTGCTAGCTGTGATTCCGCTGTATTTCATTTGTCTGATTGTTGGAAATTTCACATTTTCTTAATTTCGTCTACATTTTTCATAATTTGTGTTTCCCAAATTCCTATTGGTCAATCCTTCACATTCCACGTAATTCTATTAGTTGATCAGAACTCGATTGCAAAAATGTTACCGAAACAATTGTCTGCTTCCCAATTTTTCCTTTTGGTGTTCAAGACGTTGAAGATTTCCTTGGTTTTAACAATAGAGGTATTTACCCCATTTTCATTAGGGAATCTGACAGACGAAGTCATAAACACTTTTTATTTATATTGAAAAATGTTAAAAATGGTTAAAAGAAAGTTGGGCTATACCAACGATCGACAAATCAACTACTAAATAGGAAACGAGGAAATGAAGGTTGAAAATGAGTGACTTTAATATCGCAAAAGAACTGCACAGTGGTTATTGGCAACAATCTGGGATTTATCCCCTGTGCGTTGTTTCTGAACATCAATCATAATTGATTCCAATAAGAAAAATGCAGCTGACGTCACGCTCAGGGCAAAACACTCTACTAATTTAAGACTACTATACAATAGTAGTCTTATACTCAGGGCAAAACACTGGTATTTCCACCAATAGAGATTGTCCTTTTGCCACTCGTGAGTGGAAAAGATTGATTAAAAGAGCATTTGTTTGTAAACATGCCCTTCTCTTATATTTAATCGAAGAAGAGAAATTTGAACGAGTTGAATAGATTTTACGTCGCACTATGTTTACGTATGGGCCAATTGGCGACTGTCTGAGAATCATTCATAAAGAATCATATAGTCGGCAGCAAATTTATTAAACACTATCCTACTTAAATTCTACAAAATATCTTAGCTTACTAATTGCTACTTAAAAGATGGCACCTAATGCTGTTTTGTTAAGTACAGTCGGCAGCAAAAGTATCCGAGCACTAGCCAATAATTCCGATGTCAAAAACCTACACTTAATACTGTTTTGTTAAATAAATCCTTGTCGAGTCATATTATTAGTCAGTCTAAGTCAGGATTCGACAAGGATTTATTAAACAAAACATTAATAAGATTACTTTTTTTACATAGGAATTTTTGCTAGTGCTCGGATACTTTTGCTGCCGACTGTACGAACGACGTTTTGTCACATTTTTGACGGCTTTTGCGCCTTCTTTGAGCGATAATCGCTTTCTTGGTTCATGGGATTTTGCATTTTTTTTAAATGGTTTGTTTTTCTTACCACCAAAACTCCAATAAGGAAAGGCAAACAGAACTGCTTTCAATCAAAAACAAGGATTAGATCACTTGCTTTCCATTTCAGATAGTGTAAGTAATTGTTTACGTTTGCTTGCCTTGGTGGAAGTGATTTGGCGAATGAATTGGTAGTATGGTAGGGATGTGATGGTTGAAAGCACAAAGGTTACAAGTCCGGAGTCTACTCTGATATCTCGTTGATGGTACCAATCATCAATGAATCAATCGCTTCATAGGAAACTAAAAAAAGGAAGGTTTAAGTTGAATGGTTTTAACGTTACACTACAATTACACAGTTGATTGTCTGTGATCCAACCTTGGAGATGATTTGTATACTAAGGTGACCAGCCGTCCTCATTTTTTGAGGACAGTCCTCAGTTTTCAAATTATGTCTTCTGGTACTCGAAGAAAGTAACATATTCCCATTAGTCCTCAAATGTGAACTCCTGTCCTCATTTATTCTCATTTTGCGGCTTTTTTCCTTCATTTCATTTATTTTTTTGAAATTTAACACCAGTGATTCCACTGTCCTTATTGTAATTCTTAATACTTTTTATGCACTTCTTCACAATGTAACAAATCATAATCCACCAGTTCACGAATTTGAATCCCATACAGGATTCATGGATAAAATACGGCAAACTCCTAACATCTAGGCTGACGAGCGTGACCTGGATTCTAACACAGCAGCACCCGTCTACCAACTTTGAGAAATGAACCGTTTCAGTCCCTTTTGGAGTTTGATGTTGTCTTTTCAAAGTGAAAAATCCAAATTTTTCTTGTGCACAAACAATTGTAGAGGTGTCAGACAAATATGCAGACGAGCAACTTATAAAAATGTTTGATTAAGCATCGTCTGTATCAGTTTGTACAGGTTGTTTCAAACTCAGAAACACGAAATTATATCTTATTCTCATACAATATTCCGATACTCAAAATAGAGTTAAAGTGAAAATATTGGAAGTTGAAAATCTCCAAAATGAAATTTTCAAAGTAATCAGTGATTGTTTAATTCTATAGTAATTAATAACATTTACAATAGACTGCATTTGTATTAAAGGTTTTTTTTTTTTCCTCCGGAAGATTTTAATCTTATCAAAACTATACTTTAAATGGTCAGATGAAAAAATCTGATGTGGATAACACATGACTTCCTTATACAACCATAGTAAGATGCATATTGTTATGAAAACATTGACATTTTTGTGTGAGGTAACCGATTCGTAAATAAGCAGGCAGGTTCCACTCCATAAGAATTTCTTAAAAAAAAAAAAAATCCTATACTTGTCTGTACATTTCAGTGAAAACAACATAGAGCTACAGTCAATACTTTTTAAATAATGATTTTTTTTTATTTTTTCTGTGATTTTTGTATCACCCGGTATAAATATATACATATATTTATACCGGTGTATAAATATATTTATATGCATATATTTATATGTGTATATATATTTATATATACACACAATCCTGTACAGGGCGATCAATTTAAAAGAGTACCCGTTAGTTTTTCTTATTACCTTTAAATATGACGGATGTGGCAACTATTCTAACACTGAACTATAATTGTTTGAACCTTGTTTAAGTGTGGGAGACAATTTCCAACACTGTGGGACTGTTACAACTTTATTTGTGAGGTAAAACAGAAATGGAGACGCGCATTTTTCTTTTTAATCCTGTAATAATTTTATTTATGAAAAACAAAATTTAATTCAAATTTTTTACATTATCATTCCTACATTACATTTACATTAGCATTTCATAGGCTTTTCCAGAGAAGTTCGGCAAACATCAATGAATTAAAACAGATCATAACTGAAGAAATCTCGTCAATAACACCAACAATGCTGCGAAGTGTTTCAAAAACCTGGTTTGACGTGTTCATGTTTGCATTCAAAATGGTGGCGAACATTTTCAACATTTTCTGTGAGACTTACAAAAAACATAATCCTTTATATGCCTTAGTATATTTTTCAAGTAGACGACTGCTTCACTTCAGAAGAAGATGCACTTTTCAAGTTTTTGTGCTTCATTGAACAATCTGAAAGAGAATTTAGTATGTTATGCCAATATACTAAAACTGACATAACAGCCAAATTCTCATTCGGATAGTTGTTCGATAAACTGGAATATTCTTTATCAGGTCACTCTGAGGTTCTTCATTTAGTAAGATTTTTGATTCAAGATTGAGGTGAATGCACTGATATTTAAAAATACTCATTCGATTGAAGAATTGCCATATTCTTGATCATAAAGAAAGAAAAAAAAAATCAAAAACAAAATATTTACAAAATAAAATTATAAGACTTTATACTTCTTAATATTTTTTTAATCTTATAAAATCAGAATTTTTATAATAGTCTTTATCGAATGGTATTCAAAATATAAATCATATAATATTAATAAAATAAAATAATTGAGGGGTGAATAATAATTATAAATACTAAGTAGATGAATATAAACATCACAATGGTACTTTAGAATTGGTGTTGCTATCATGCATAATATAAATGTAACGTTTCTCAGTTAAGTAAAAATATTTATCATTTAATAATAAAACTTTTAATTTAAATCTTACCTTTAACAGAACTCCATTTAAACTTCAGCATTTATAACATTGTAGCATCATTATCTTATCCGAAAAAGAGCTTAATATGTTATGCCTTATGCCAAAATAGTAAAACTGGCATAACACATGAATTTCCATTCAGATGTTAGTTCAATAAGCTACAAATGTTTTTCAATGTTTATCTGTTCAGATCTTCTTAACGCTTAACCACATATTTAAAAAATAAAATACATAATCATCTAATGTTAAAACTAAAATCAATACTCTCTATATATTTTTATTGCCAATATTTAAAAATATAAATAGTTAATGAAAGTTTTAGTTATAATAAGCAAGTCAATATAAACTAACTATATTGCAGTTGATTCTCTCAATGCAAATTTAAGTAGCATTTTAAATAATTTTATATTCATACATATTGGTTAAAAGTGCACAAATAACTGGGAGAGAAAATAAAATAAGTATATCTAATACCATCAATACTAAATCAGTTCTATGCGATTGTAGTAAGTAAAATATAATCTACTCTTACAGCTTATGAACTTTTAATGATTTTGATTTTTAATAATGAAAGTTGATATTTGGATATCGAGCTTACCACATACTGCATTTTCAATAGATGTATACACTCTTTTTATGAGGTTGAGACGTCAGAATGTCACCACAGTTTGTGTAAAATTATGCTGGATCCAGCAAAAAATAGAAAGTGGGGACGGTTAAATTACTTCAACGCCAGTGACTCGGCGAAAGTTGAGGTCGAGTTAGTTTTGTATCGGCAGGGTGCTGCAACGAACGAATTAGGTTCGGAGAGTTAGATGAATGTGAAGTGATTTTATAAGTATTGATTGAAATGAAGGGAAAGGAGGTTAGTAGGAAAAAGTATAAGATGGAGATGGTTTTAGTAGATTGGTGTGGATGTTGGAGTATATTATAGTGAATTGTGGAGAATCTTATTTTGGCGAGTATTGAGAAGTAAAGTAGTCGAGATTTAGTGGTGGAAGCTTAAGTTGTGATGAGTGTTGGTACGCGTATCTACTAGCATTCGTAAATGTAACGTTGGATCTGAAGGGAATCCTCTGATCCACAGTGAAGTCGCAGTAGCGGAGTATACGAGTGCATCCGTCTCTACACCTTCGCCTGTTTGCTGGGGTGAGATATTTAGAATTATCTAATTTAAGTTCTGATACATATATTTTGATTAATTAAATACGCTGACTGATCTAGATTGATTGCCAGACCGCCCTCCCGTTAATCTGTTCAAATAAACTCTTATTTATTATTTAATTCAATTCTTGTACTCTCTTACTTACCATTTAGTTATCTAATTAAGTTATTAAGATGGAGTTTGCATCAACGCAAACTTCACATTTTTAAAGTAACATTAACTCTTCCCTTCTTTCTATCTTCTGCAATTTTAGTCATCTACTCACTCCAGACCATGTAATTATAAGGTAATAAATTTAATAAATGTTTAGATTCCAATGAAGATTGAACAAATATGTTTATACACAAGTTATGTATTACACACTTGACTTTCATACAAAGTATAGCCTACAAAATATTGAAATTACACTTTATTAAATAATTGAAGTTTTATAGAAATCTCGAATTTAGCTTCAATTCAATTCTATTTATTTTAGTGTTCAATGACCTCAATACAAAGTAATATAGACTTAATTGTAGATGTCAACATTTGGTAGATGATGCAGATGTTAAAATTGTTCATAGAAAAAACAATAACTGATTAAAATTAATTATATCAAATTCTTCAAACAACTAAAAAGAATATTTGAAGTCAGTTGACCAGTTAAAATGAATTGCAATAATATAATACTTCAGAAAACATACATGTTTGTGCATATATCATAATTCGCAACTCTAGCACTCGAATACGCCCTCTGGTGGACAAAAGTCTAAGTTCTTGTGTCAGAGTGTCAGAAACTCTTAAGAGCGGACAATAGCTAGCTCTGAAATCGTTTCCAGTCTTAATGACTTTTCACTCTGCTTTCTGGAGGAGGTCCTTCTAAACTAGTACTTCACTAAGATAGGACACAAAATTTGTGAAAGTTATTAGCCAAAAGAAAGAGTGTCCAATCCTTAAACACTCATTCTTACAGACACTCCCTTTCATGACAGAGATGGATGTGTAAACAAAATGTCAAAATGTCACTATTTATCTTCCGCCCATGAAAGGTTCAGTTAAGAAAATTACCCTGGAGTTTTAAACAGCGTTATAGTTGACCGGTAAAGAAATGAAAACGAATGTGATATTAGTTAAATAACAATTGTAGCTGTCGATTTTTAATATTAAAGTTAAACTAAGAATTAGTTTTTCAAATATATAATGAATTTCAGATAATTTTTATTCACGAGAAAAGTATTGTTTATTTTTCTCGCAAGTAAAAAGTATTTTATAATAAAATCAATTTTAAATGGTGCAAATTAAGAAATCACAATTAAAATCTTTGTTGAGACAATCTCAAATAATACTGAAATGGAAAAAAAAAACTATTTAATTCTGAGAAAATATAAAGAAAAAATCAGTATAATTAAACATCGTTTTATTTACAGCATGAACATGAATGATAAAATGAGCATACATTATTTTCTGAATATAAATTTAAAAACAAAAGATTGCTGACAATTATTTTTAAAGAATGATCTTAGTGACAAAACATTTCTACTTTAATTAGGCCTTTTGTATATTTAATAATAATTAAAAATAATATATATATATAATTTTTTTTTTTTCAAGGAACTTTTAACATGGTTTTCAATAGTATAAAAAATCATTGCATTTTTGTAGAAACTAAATCTAAAAATGTAATTACTAGAAGTAATAAAAATATAATTTGCCCGCTTTGCTGGGCACTACTTCAATAAGTTGTTAAAATCCCATATCATTACTAATAAACACTGCTCTTGGGAAAAAAAAAAAAATCGAGATCTGAAACAATTTTTGCTGATTCTTATGTAAAATGATCTCCTGAATCCGAACATGACTTCCATTTTGCCCAGTCACCCACTGTTTTCTAGTTACACCACCCCCTCCCTCAATTTCTTTCCCTATTCGATAATTTTAAGACCATGAATTTGATTTGAAGAATGAAAAATAATTAATTTAACACCTAAAAACAAAAAAATATAAAGTTTAAAAAACAACATTAATAACAGATTAAAAAAATCTGGTGTGAAACAACCACACGACTTCCATTACCCACAGTTACACGTATTATATGCATTTTTGAGAGCTAATGTGATCAGAAAACATAAAAATGACCCAAAGAGAAAATCGTTAGAGCCGTTTTTGAGATACAACTTTTACAAAAAATCAATTATTGACCAGAAAACAATAATTACATACAAAAGGATATTTAAAAGTGAGTTAATATGGCGAGTTTGAAAAAAATCCGTAAAGCCGTTTATAAAGGAACGCGTTTGCAAGACCTGAAATTGAGCTATTTATACAGGACGCCTATCAATTTTCCTGAACTAACCAACTATATCATTCGAAAAGACATCTAGTAGAGTGTTTATATAGCAGGTTTGAAGAAAATCGTTAGAGCCGTTTTTGAGATACGGACTTACGGTCCCACATCCGGTTTCCGATGTCCCACTTCCGGTTTTTTCAATTTTCACCAAAATTTGGAAATTTCATCTGTACACCAGACGTATTTCAATTCTAAAGTTTCGTAGCTCTATCTTTATTAGTTCCTGAGCTATAATATCCAGAAGATTCTCCACATACATACACACACACATACACACTGACCAATTGCCAAAAACCACTTTTTTGGACTCAGGGGACCTTAAAACGTGTAAATCAGGCGAGAAACCGATATCGAATTTTCAGACCGAATACAATATACTTCCATGACCTACGGTAGTAGGGTAATGGAAGTAAAAATATAAGATATGTAATGCATAATTTCAATGGCAAATTCCCTCAAAATTTTTCCTTGTCGCAAATGTCTATATGTTTTAGTATTTTTCAACTCTGTAGCCCTCAGAATATATTTAACGGTTAAAATAATCCTCTCCCTCCTAAAAATCAAAATTTTAGAAATAAAATCACCGAAAACTGATAAAAATAGGAGGCCATTCCTAAAAAACGGTGGGTGATAGGGCAAAATGGGCGGCCTATTCGGATTCACGAGGTCATTTTACATAAAAATATGCTGAAAAGGTGTCAGAGGCAATTTTCATGCCGAGCAGTGTAATCTTTCAATGAAACATTCAAAAGGTGTCATCTTCAAAATTTATTGAAAAAAAATATATGTGATTCTACTCTTCATAAAACACCAGAAAGTGAAAAAATTATCGGCTGAAATTAATTACTGCGACCACAAAAAATTATCAAAATTAAGCATATTTGGCGATTTCACACCACTAGGCGATTGATTTTGACTGCTTGGCGGAAAAGCAAAACACGGTTCTGTTCGTACACGGCAATCTCGGTGCTAGCAAATGTATCGCCTAACAGCGCAAAATCGCCATATATGCTTAATTTTGATAATTTTTTGTGGTCGCTGTAATTCACTTCAGCCGATATTTTTTTCATTTTCTGGTGTTTCATGAAGAGTAGAATCACATATATTTTTTTCAACACTTTTTGACGATGACACCTTTTGAATGTTTCCTTGTAAGTCAAAACTCCCGCTGTGTTTGGTAGAGGACAGGAACTTACCCGTTACTTGCTTCCCCTTTCCGAACGAGTAAGATACCGCAGATTGCATAGATTTCCCAAGATAAATTTAGCGCTAAAAGGGGGGGGGGTCTCGAATTTGCTCTTTTGTAACCCCCCTCCCCCCCCCCCCCACACACACAGGAAAAAAATTCCAAAATCGTACATAACATTTTATTTATACTCAAATCTAGTCTCTTCATGTGCAATTTCTTCACTGTGAAGTAATTTGGGACAGAGTTACACTTAAAAACTTTTTTTTTTTTTCTGCTCCCTATGGAGAAAAGAGGAGGAATTTCGATAAATCCGGCGTTACTTTAGGCGTCGGATACGTATAAATAATCCATGCACCAAACTTTGTGACCGCAGCTCTCATAAATTTCCTTGGATAGGTCGATATTCCTCCTCCCTCCCTTTAAAAATAAAAATTGCCTAAACCGCAGGTTTTTTTTTTTTTTATTCATGTGTAGGCTCCTCATGAGGAATTTCATCACTATGAATCACTTTGAAGCACAGTTATGCGTGCAAAGGTGTTTTTAACCCTCTGTCCCCCCCTCCCAAGGGGGTATGGTGATAATTTCGATCAATTCCGTTACTTTAGGTGTCGGATGCATATAAACAATCCAAGCACGAAAGTTCGTGATCGTAGCTCCCATAGATTACTCAGGACAAATTTAGCTCTAAAAAGAATGTCTTGGTTTTGCAACCCCCCCCCCCCCAAAAAAAAAAAAAAAAAAAAAAAAAAAAATCGTAAATCACAAATAGACAAAAATGTGTTTTTGGAAATATCCTAAGGAAGTCGCAAAGATGCTCTTTTTTTTTTTTTTTTTCCCAACATCTTTGTTTTATATTTGGTAGAGTTCTACTCAAAAATTTAGAATGAGTGAAATTTCCCGCCAAAAATCGATTTTGTTCTCCCTCTGCTTAAAAATCGAAAATTCCTAAATCGCAGATGATGTTTCGTTTGTATTTATGTCTAGTCTCTGTATAATTTCTTTACTGTTAAGTAATTTGGAGCCGAGTTATGCTTGCAAACATGTTTTCGACTTTTGACCCTCCCCCCCCCCCCAAGGGGACAATAGTAAATATTACGTTTGGTTTCCTATGGTAATTCAAATCAAATTTATTATTTCATTAAATGAATTTATTGATAATGGGTGTAATATTCTTAGCCTAATTGTCGACAAAATTGCCTCAATTTAGAGTATTAAAAAACTTCCATAAAATTCCATTTATCATAATCCATTCTTATTTGCATTACATAAAACTATTTAAATAATGTTAAAAATAAAATTAGCAATTTCGATATTGTTAAAGCTAATTACTATAATACGATTGTGATATATACACACGTATATATATAAGAAGAAAGTATTGTATTCGTAGAATTTTCGATGGATTCATACGTTTTGTGATGTACTGAGCACTGTTTAACTGTTTTTACAAAATGTCTGTCTTTATATGTGTGTAACAATTTTGTGGACGCTATATCTCATGAACCAATAAATGAAATTTAACTAAATTTAGTATTTAGTTGGACCCAATCTGGTGCTCATTTGGTTTGCGGATCAATCGCTCAACAGGTAGCGCTGTGATCCCATTTTTTGTAAATTTTTAACATGGCAGTATAGGATAAAATTTCGTAAAAATGTACTTATTGAGAGTTATTACTTTCTTCTATATTTAAAAGAAGAAAGTATTGGATTCTTAAAATTTTCAACTTCTGATTTTCGATGGATTTACAAGTTTTAAGAGTTCTAGAACATGATTTGACCTTCTTTAGAAAATGTCTGTCACTGTGTGTGTGTGAGACAAAAATTTTGTGATGACTGTATCTCAGGAAATACGGCCTAGAATTGCATATAAGTTTATATACAGAGACACCTTGACCTAAATTAGTGCATACCAACTTTTGTTGTCAATTGCTTAACAAATGGTGCTGCTGTACTGCGATTTCCACAGTTTTATGGAAGGCCGTATATCTGAGGAACTGCTGTATGAAACTGAAAAATTTATACGCAGACACACCATAACTTAAGTTACTGTCTATCTTGCGCTGCTGTACCATGATTTCTACAATTTCAAAGAAGACTATATCTCCTGAACTACTGCACAGAATTGCATAAAAATTTATATGCAAATGCACCTTAACATTAGTTAATCAACTTTTGGTGTCAATTGCTCAACAGGTGGAGCTGCTATACAGCGATATCCACAATTTAACAGAAGGATACGTCACAGTAATTATTACACAGAATTGAATATAAATTTATATGGCGATGCACTTTGACATAAGTTAGTGTCTAACAACTTTTGGAATTAATATCTCAAGAGATGGCTCTGCTATATGTCGATTTCCGCAATTTCAGGGAGATCTATATCTCAGGTTCTATTGCGTAAATTCAAATAAATCTTGATTTGTAAGAAGGCCATTAGGTGCATTATGCTGATTCAGTTTGGATGCAAATCAGCCTATAGATGGCGCTGCTATACTGTAATTTTCCCCGAGAACAGGAAGATTACATATGTCAACTTCTATGAAACTTGATGTATGAGATAACAGTTATGAAAACCCATTTTTAAGATTGTATTTATAGCGAATAAAACTCTCTTCTTTTTCTAATGTTTCCTGTTAGTTTTTTCTAAGATGAAAATCATCTGCATTCATTATGGTAGATAATTTTATTGAATAATAATCTTCATAAAATATTTTTACTGAGTGAATTTCTACAGGAAAATATATAAGAAAGTATTGTGGTGACCACAACATACTAGTTTTTAATACGTGGTTGTAAAGTTAATATGAATTATTGAAAATAGTAGTAGTAAAGTAGGAAACAGTGTGAGTGCGTACTTATGATGTCCAAAATGTAAAAGAATATTGTCGACTAAGTGTCTGCATCCCTTTTTATCACAATTTTTTAAACTGTGCCGCGTTGGCAGTTTAGCATTATTACTGAGGAATACAAATGAAGTCTATGACAAGTTGAAATACCTAATATCAACCTAATAACATAACCTTAGAACATTTTATTCATTGTGTATGCTTCACATGACACAGGGGAACGCGCTTTGGTAGCACCGAAAAGATATTTTTTCACACTGTATATACATGTGTTTTACAAATGTACAAAAGAAGAATCAGGATAACAATAGTATACTAAATAGAACTTCAGTAGTATTTATCTATTATTCAACACTTAATAAATAAATCTTTTATTAACACAGAGTTTGTATTTTGGATTCTGTAATAATTCATGAAAGGATGGACTTTGTTCAAAAATTCTAGCGATTTTCTGATTTCAGTTTGATTATTATTATTATTATTATTATTATTACTACTACTATTATTTTCTATTCAAAATCAAAATAATTGACTAAAACTAATCGAAATAAAATAGTAAGTGAAATTGAAAATCTTCCTAAATGAGAAGCAGCTATGAAAACTTTAAATATTTAACGTAACAGTACAAAACATGTTATCTAAATCTTATTTGATTTGTTGCCATTCTTTGTGTTTTGAACTTTAAAAAGAAAGAATGGAAGAAAAGAAAAATAGCAGCAAACTAAATCTATACATTACTAAACATTTAGATTATTTCTAATTTTGGAATTGACTGAATATCTAAAATCTCAAAATAACGCCATTTAGACTCAAATAATAATAAATAATCAAAACAACAGGAATCAAAAACATTAAATAACAAGGTATCAGCAATATTATGTAAAAATATGCGAATAGTTACAATGGGAATTATGCTAAAACTATGGATTGAAATGTTAGAAGTCATACCTTTCATTATGGTCTGTGAATGAGGTTTCACAGTAAAAATTATTTGTAAATTTACTGAAATGTTTATGCAGTGTCTCTGCAAATTTACAATAATTCTTTGTTAAAAGTATGTAATCAAGATTCTCAATCTTTATTCTGTATTTTTGCCTATTTTAATTATTTAATTTATCAATATAAGAAATGTTTCTACTTTAGAAAAGCTTTCTAGGTCACATATATATTCTCGCTACTAATACATTAAATTAATATTGGTCATTAAAATGCATGTATAAAATAGATTTTTTAACATCTCCGTCTATTTTTCCCTGTAATTTTACATAAGACTTAAAATATATGATTACCAGTAGTTTCCTATTAAAGTTTCTAACAGTGTTGCTGCTAAAGAGAAATAGCTTTATAAAATTTCATTTAAAATAAACAAGAAAATTTAAAACTACAATCTCAGTCTCTGATTAAACTAGCATGCTGTGGCTATCTCAAAAATTCTTCTATATCAATCTCTAAAATAACTGCCCGTATCTGTTAACATGCACAAAAATTTCCTCGGCACAGATTCTCACAAAAAAAAATTTAATGATACAGTTTCGTGCAATTTTAACAATACATGCTCTGATATAGACATCAGAAAAGTTACAGAAAGTGAATAAAAACAGCGCCACCTGTTGATTTAAATATATCCAAATTGAAGTGAGAAAAAGCAATTTATTCTACATTTAAAAGAGAAAGAAAAAAAAAAATAAAAGATTTAAACAGATTAAAAAAAAAAAAAAAAAAAAAAAAAGATTTAAACAGATTTAAAAAAAAAAAAAAAAAAAAAAAAAATGTCGCACACTTGCATGCTTGAATATTTCTTTAATTTTTCCTATTTACATGATATGATCAAGAGACTCGGCAGAGTCTCAAGTGACGCAAGCGCAAAAACAAACGAACGCCACGACACTCAGCGGAAACGGAAAAACGAACGAAAACTACGACACTTTATATATACAGCAATTTTTAGATCAAAGAAACCGCTGAAAGCCGACAGTTAATATCTCAGGAAATATGGGAGGTTATGTTCTGATATTTTCAAAATAGTCTTTCACCTACTGTCTGATCCTACCCTGAAATCGCTACATTTCTGCGTGCAATATATTTCGAGATATGAATTGGCTCATTTAAGTTGTAAATGGGCGGCATATGTGAGGAACAAATTTTTCTCGAATATGGCTAGAGCGAATGTGGTTTAATTTATATATGATATTAATCGCTTTTATTTGATGTGCCTGGCATCTCCCTTTTCCCTAGGAAAACTCTTGTTTTTTTTATAACTCAGTTTAAAAATCGAACTATTTTTACTCCGCGATGCAAAGATTTCTATTGCTAATTCTCAGAATTCTCAATAGGTGTAATTCGGTTTGGTCTTGTAGTTGGTTGGTTGGTTCAATCTGAATGCAGTCAATAAAAAATTTAGATTTTGTTTTTTAATGCAAGAAAGAAACTTTATTGTTTCTTTTAAATATTTATTGTATATATACGAAATAAAATTTCACTTAAATATATTTTATATAATCCGGTTTGGAATGTTCGCGGACGTATACAGTCTTCGTTTCCATTTGAAATATTCAATCTCAGATAGGTAATTTGGCTCCATCTATCGGCAATTAGTGTCAAAAACAAACTTACAAAATAAAATATTTTTCTTTCTTTAATATATATATTAAATGAGTTATTTATTTAGAGATTTGTATTTTATATAATATTTTTTTTAATCAAAAATATTCATTCAATTCTATTGTTTTCAAGTTGATACGTTGTTAACTTTCAAAATTGGTTTTATTTTAAAAAATGATTGCAACAACAAAAACCTTTTTCTTTACTTTCATAAAAATGATAGCTAACATGATAATCATATGCAAATATTTGTAATTTTTTTTTTTAAACTAAGTGATAAATCACTTAAACTATGGATAGAAAAAATCCTGAATAATAATAATAATAATAATAATAATAATAATAATAAATTGATTAATTTGCTCATTAAATTTCTATAATATAGTATGTAAATAAAATATTTTACAAAGATTGTAATAATTATAATATATCAAATCCAAATCTAAAATTTCATGTTTTCTGTTATTATTATTATTTTTTAATTTTATAAAATAATATTGTAATGAAATTAAAATTAAAAAAAAAAAAAAAAACTCGGTTACCAAACACTTAAATGCATTGGAGAAACTCTGAAAACGGAATTAAAATTAGTAAAATAAGTAATAAAATAAAATGAAGTAAAATACATCTTTATTTGACTTTAATTTAAACCCATAATATATTTTTAAAAATATTAATTAATTAATTTTGTTTTTCGCATTGTGATACTTAATTTTACCAAATAATACATTTCTGCAAAGCATACTGGTAAAATAATTAAGAATTATACAGTGTATTATTTTATAAATTACTTTGTTCATTAAATTTCCATTAAAAAACTATACTACTTAAATATTTACCAGTATAAAAGTTTCACATTTTAAAGATTTTTATTTTTCTCTTTTAAATCAAATCTATACTTTAAAAATAATAATTATTTCTTTCTTAAATTTAACAGTAGGGAGCAGGCATGAATATAACAATAAAAGCTACTCTAGAAAAAAAGAAAAAAAAAAAAAAATCCTCCTTCACTTGTACAGACCTATTTCTTACATATAATATTGATATAAAATAAAATTACCATGCATCTGCAACCTTTAAATTAAAAATTAATAATACATTTCAAATTTTGTATTTTATTTTGCAAATTTTGTTTATTGCCTTTATTCAGATATTGCAGTTTATTGCCTTCAGAACATCAGGTTTTTTTCCCCACAAAATGGGTATTTTTGAAATAGTGATTGCTGGTACCAAACGGTACCGCTACCGCTAGGACTTCCCTGGTTAATCGATTTTAGAAAAGTGTGTTTCTGAAGTTCATACAAAATCTTGAAAAACAGTGTCGAATACGAATTATTCAATTTGTCTATATATATAAAAGAACACTTCCTGACTGAGTGAGGGGGTGATCTATCATCGCCGAGACCAAACCCCTGGACCTAGAAGCATGAAATTTCGTGACAATGTTCTTTCTATGACGTAGGCATCCACTAAGAAGCAATTTTACAAAATTCGCCCCCCAAGGGGGGAGGGGGGGCAAAACGTGATTTCACAAAATCCTTCATATCTCAAACAAAAAAACAGATATCCGTAAAATTTTTGCTTTAAAATATAGCTAATACAAATGTATAAAAACCAATTTCTGGAATTTTCCAAATTCGGTCCCCAAGGGGGGGCGGGGGGGGCAAAACGGGATTTTACATGCGTAAAACGTGATTTCGCATAATCCTATATATCTCAAACAAAAAAAAAATAGATATACGTGAAATTTTTGCCCTAAAATATAGCTAATGCAAATATCTAAAAACGAATTTCTGGAATTTTAGAAATTCAGCCCCCAGGTGGGGCAGCAGGGGGGGGGGAGGGGCTAAGGGGCAAAAACAAATAGAAATACAGTTAGGGCGTTCAAAATTGGTACAGATAGGTTTTAGAGGCCTGGAAGTCGAATGAGGATATTTTCGATTGTGTAAAGTTATTAGGAGGGGCATGAAGGGGGGTAGGGGAGAGGGGGGGGGGGGCAAAAAATAAAAATAGAGTTAGATCGTTCAAAATTGGTATATAGAGGTTTTCGATACCTACAAATCGATTGCGGATATTTTCGAAGTTGTAAAATTATTAGGAGGGGCGGGAAGGGGGTGGGGCGGTAAGGGGGGCTATGGGGCAAAAACAAATAGAAATGCAGTTAGGCCGTTCAAAATTTTTACAGATAGGTTTTCGAGGCCTGCAAGTCGAATGGGGATATTTTCGAAAGTGTAAAGTTATTAGGAGGGCCGGGAAGGGGGGGGGATAGGGGGGGGGCAAAAAAATAAAAATAGAGTTAGATCGTTCAAAATTGGTATATAGAGGTTTTCGATACGTACAAATCAAATCGATTGCGGATATTTTCGAAGTTGTAAAATTATTAGGTGGGGCGGTAAGGGGGGGGGCTATGGGCAAAAACAAATAGAAATACAGTTAGGCCGTTCAAAATTGGCACAGATAGGTTTTAGAGGCCTGCAAGTCGAATGGGGATATTTTCGAAAGTGTAAAGTTATTAGGAGGGCCGGGAAGCTGGGGGGCGGAGGGGCAATAAAAGTAAAATAGAGTTAGATCATTCAAAATTGGTACATAGATGTTTTCGATACCTACAAATCGATTGCGGATATTTTCGAATTTTTTAAATTATTGGGAGGGGGCGGGAAGGGGGGGAACGGAGGGGCCAAAAAATAAAAATAGAGATAGATAGTTCAAAACTGGTGCATAGTGGTTTTTGATACCTACAAATCGATTGCGGATATTTTCGAATTTGTAAAATTATTAGGATAGACGGGAGGGGGGGCGAAGGGGGAAAATAATAGAAATAAGAGTTAGAGCATTTTGGGAATTTTTTCCGAAGGCAGTGAGAACCCGGTGCGACATTTTTCCTAATCAGATTTTGTTTCTCTTTTCTTTTCACGTGATGAAAATGAATGCAATTTTGAGAATTCAGTAATTAGAGTGATTCATTTAAAAATAGGGACCAGCGAAGCGGGCGTTGCCTGCTAGTTTTTCTATGTCCAGTAATTTTCGGAATTTCTAAAAACTGTAAAACACGTTTTTGACAATTTTACGGGATTTTGTTTAGTTAAGAAAAAAGCAAATATGTATGGTGGGGGAAGGGGGTGGGGGTGACACAAGGTGTCAGACATGGGCAAATTTTAATTTTGTAAATGTGAAAATTGGGGGAAGGGGGAAATCTGTTACTTTGATGGAAAGATCTTTACAAAACAACATTTTAACAAAAAATGTTTTTCTCTATAATTATTAGTTAGAAAAATATGAAAGAAAATTTTTCGTTTAAAGTCTTGCCCCTGGGTCTCGAAAACACCTTGGAAATTCTAAAAACCTAAAAAAAAGGGGGGGCTTAATCAGTTTGAAAGATCCTTGTTTTGTTTGGAAATTTTGAAAAAATTTTGGAAATTTCGAAAACAGGGACCAGCGAAAAGCGCATCTTTGATATTTTAAACAAATGCATTGCTTTTTTCAGTTTGTCAAAAATGTCTTCTATAAACATAAACAACTTCTTAAAAAAAAAAAAAAAAAAGAAGAAGAAGAAATTGAAGCTGTATTACGATAGGGGGAACCTTAGAAAGCAAACAGTAAAATTTGGAGGGGAATTAGGGGGGTTAAGAGCTCTTTCAAAGTTCTTACTTACAGATTCATATTCAATTTGCACGTTTCTTACAATTTTCAAAATTTTCGAGTCGTTTCCGATAGATTTGGGGAGGATGGTGGGACTTTTAGAAAAAAAAAATTATAAGTTCCTTAAAAATGCCCCACCAGCGGCCGAGCGGTGGATGAGAGATGCCGGATTCGATCCCATCCAGCACTCTTTGACTTAGCCATTCCTTCCGTGTATTTATCCGAAACTCGCTTAAATACGGGCCTCGACCCCTTAGAAAGACCTCATGGAGGCCATTCTACCTATATGCCTAGGACCCTAGCGTAGTCAGTTGGCCTTAAAACCTACTACCAACCAACCTTAAAAAAGTATCGTTGAAGTGATTGCATCTAGAAGATTTCTCGAAGTGCTAAAAAATCCTTATCATTTAAAATTTTAATGTTAGATCTCTTAGTATACTTTTTGCCCCCATAACCCAATTTTAGAAAATGAGGCGATGTCCAAAATCCCTTCACCACGTTTTAGAAAATTTTCAGGAATTCTAGCCAGGAAGAATGTGGGAACTATGTACAGTATATTTAACCAGATAGGAATAAAACTACATTCAACAAAACATTTTCTAAAAAACGTTTTCCCGATTAAAATTTCAAATTGGTCTAACTGATTGCCCCCCTCCTATTTTCCCCATCTGAATTAATTTTAAACCAAACAAAATCTCCCTCAGATTGATTAAGCATCTTTTTTAGAATTATCAGAGTTTCCAGAGGAGGATCTGATCCCCACCCCCATGGTGTTAGGTATTTTGGAAAATTACTGTCAAATCCTTACAACATTTTACTTTAAACATCTCCAATTAAAAATATAACAAAATATTAATGTTTTGTTCATTCAATTGGACCATTTAAAAACTTGTGTTTAATTTCTTTTATCTAACCATAATCTATGCGGTGAATGGAGCTCTTTAAAAACTTATTCATAACACTTTTTTACAAAAACTTTCGTACATAAATTATCTTTTGAACATTTATTTTAAATATTCTGTTCAACTATTTAAGAAACAGATGAACCGTTGAACCAAAGAAATTGAATATTAAATAAAATAAAATCTCTCTCTCTCTCTCTGTCTTTTTTTTTTTTTTTTTTTGTAGAAATTGTTTGTTATTTTTAAAATACACTATATTATGCCTTTGTAATGTTGCGTGTTTCCATCACACAATAAATATTCTTTCTTAAAGTTTTTTATTTATCACTTTTCATAAATTTTTTAAATTTCATTTAGTTTGTTATTTTGTTCGAGGTAAAATTTAATGTGCTATGAACTATGAAACTGCACTTTTTAAGGGTTACAAACTCATTGCCATGCTCCTTTAATTTTACATTTTAATCATTAACCCCTAAAATGTAATGATATCAATACAAAAAACCCTTAACGGGTTAAAAGTTTGTGACGCAGCACTGCACTTTATGGCTATAAGAATTAGAAATACGGGTCTTAAAAATAATGATATCAAATTTTCAGTGACGCTTTGCTATTGATTAAAAAATACAGAAATTTTCTTATTTGAATTTGTTTTTTTCTTCTATTTATTTTTACAGTGTAAACGTTATTTTCAACATAAAATAATATATAACATTTACTTACCGATACCTTTTCATTCGCATCGCTTATGATATCAAAATATGTGTTTTAAAAGAAATGATATGAAATTCCAGTAACGCAGTGTTGTTACACTAAATGATTTGTTTTAAATTCCACTGCAATTATTTTGTTTTGCATATTAAAGTATATTTTCACATTGAAATACTGCTTTTAATTTTCAAATACGCAGTCAAATATATCACATTCATTAAGTTTATATTATGTACTGAAATGTTTTTATTTCAATGAATTATTTTATCTTTTGCGTCACGCTATCCAAAACTGTAAGTAAAATTTATGGAAATGTTTATTTTGTGCCATCTTATCCAAATTAATTGAAAAAGCATGCAAGTAGATAGTGTGCTGCAAAAAAAAAAAAAAAAAAAAAAAAAAAGCGAAATTTTTAGTTGTAATTTTGGATGGCGTGACGCAAAAGATAAAATAATTCATTGAAATAAATACATTTCAGTACATAATATAAACTTAATGAAAGGAATATATTTGACTGCGTATTTGAAAATTAAAAGCAATATTTCAATGTGCAAATATACTTTAATATGCAAAACAAAATAATTGCAGTGGAATTTAAAAACAAATCATTTAGTGTAACAACACTGCGTTACTGGAATTTCATATCATTTCTTTTAAAACACATATTTTGATATTATAAGAGATGTGAATGAAAAGGTATCGGTAAGTAAATGTTATATATTATTTTATGTTGAAAATAACGTTTACACTGTAAAAATAAATAGAAGAAAAAAACAAATTCAAGTAAGAAAATTTCTGTATTTTTTAATTAATAGCAAAGCGTCACTGAAAATTTTATATCATTATTTTTAAGACCCGTATTTCTAATTCTTATAGCCATAAAGTGCAGTGCTGCGTCACAAACTTTTAACCCGTTAAGGGTTTTTTGTATTGATACATTATACACAAAATTCTAAATTTTTATTTGAAATGGATAAATACATATTTGCATTCTAGCGTTATCAAGGGCCTGGTAGAACATAAATATGCAAAAAGAATGTTTTTCTGTCTCAAAGACAGTAATAGCTAAGAATATCTTTGATCCGGGCCCGAAACATTCTTTTGATATATATATATATCTAATATATATATATATATATATATTTAATTTTAAAGCATTGTATTATTTAAACCAAACAATGTTAAATATTTAACAATTTCATACTGCTATTTCAGAATTACAGTTTGTAATATCTACTTGTACTTGAATAAGAATAATCGTTAAAGTTTATTTTTAAACATTATAAAAAAAAATTATTTCTTAGAAGAATAGCTCAGATGATTTTGCGAATTAAAAAATAATAGATGGTGGTGGTGGTTGGGTTTTTACGTCGCACTATAGTGCTGCGCAATGGGCAATTGGCGACGATCTGGGACTCATCCCTAGAGGTGGTCCGGAGACATACCATCACAATTTTGATCCTCCACGGAAGGGATGGCTCTCCCGCTTCGGTGACCCCCAGAGGTATAATGTTTGATGGGAACATGGAGGACATTGCGGCCACGAGAGATTTTACGTGCAGCAGCCACCATTAGTGTACACGACGGTCTTTGGCCGGCTCGAGTACCGAACCCGCAATCTTCCAATTACGAGGCCGGCGCTCTACCGACTGGGCTACCGACTAGTTTTTTATCGGATATTTTCTATAGAAAATGGAGTAAACACCATCACTGGTTTGTATACAGGGACACCCGAAAGTATTCCAAAGCATTGCGTTTTATGTGAAGATATTTCTATAAACCAAAATTTAAATACTTTGCATAAATCTTAATGAAATTGAAATATGTTATTCATATGCACAAAAGAATGCTTTCTATACTGTACAGTACGAATAGCATTAGATTTACAGGGCACACAAAAATATTCAGTTACGTTAAGGGTTATTATTGGACATTTGCTGGAATTGCATTTTCGTTTACATTTAACATTTTCTAACAATTTTTAACTGTGAATAAGATTTCAATTTGCATTTTTTTTTTTTTTTTTCTGTCAGACTGTCCATCTGTCCGTCTGCCCGCCCTCAGCGTCTGTAAATATTTTCGGAAATTTTCAGAAATGATATATGTTATTCAGGTTTACTATATGATATTCCCTATTTAAAATGGCATTAATTAATTCTCTACAATTGGTTTATGTACAGGAACGCACAAAAAATGCCAATGTATTGCGTTTTGGGACAGATATTCTTGTAAATTACATTTAAATAACTTTATACTGTAAAAATCATAAGGAAATTCATATTTATTGTTAATATTCTAAAATAATGTTTTGTATAGAATATGATATGGTATAGATGTATAATTCTATGTTAGGGGGTTACCGCCCTTCTCAACCCCCGTTTAATTATAGTGCCTATACTTATCAAAACAAAAATCAAGTCTGTTATCAATTTCCTTGAAACTTGCAAACCTTCATCAATTTTTCAAGTGGCAACTATATATGGAATTCAAAGTACCAAATTCGCGTTTCCTGTAGTGATTACTTTCTCATACCCATAAGGTAGAGAAAGTATTGTTTTTGGGCCAAATTTTCGAAAGTGAGTTTTTGTTATATTTAGATGTTTTGAGGTCCCCTGAATATGAAAATCGTGTTTTTAGCGGTTGGTCTGTGTGTCTGTCTGTCTGTTATCTGTTTATCTCAAGAACAAATAGCAGCAGATATTCCAAACTTGGTATTTTAAATATGTATCATATAGGGATGCTACACTAAGCTTTTCATTGAGATGAAGCAAATGGTTCGTGTACAGGGACACACAAGAATATTCAAATACATTACGTCTATGGGGAAAATTGCAGGTAAGTAGAGTTTAACACCTATAGACTGCACTAAACCAAATGAAATGAATGTATATTTTTTATATGCATAAAAACATGCCTCATGTAGAATATGGCAGGGAAATGATGCACTGTTCATTTACAGGGCTACACAAAATAACTAGATTATAATGCGACAATAGCTGAAAATTGATGGAAGTGCATTTTAGGTTGTGCCGAAAATTATTACTATAGGTTTATATTAAGGTGCACTTTGTGGTTTGTACATATGCTTCAAAAGATATACAGGGTTGCAAATATTTAAGCTATAATATTCTTTTTTATTGTTAGTGAAAGTGCTTTACTATAATATTTTACCATGTCCAGGAAAGCTGCTCAGGAATCGAAATGAATTCCTCATAGACATATGATAAATAATGTATGTTTTTAAGATAAATATGCATCGCTTGTGTTTTGTGTATTTACACGTTTTAAGGCTTCCTTATTACCAAAGCCAAGTTTTTTAAAATTTGATTATTGCCTGCGTCGAATAATTTCAGGAAACGAATAATTTCAGGAGATCCCCCCTCACACAGAACTAATTATCATATATAACTCTTCCGAAGCCTAATTTGAATTATTTTAACCTAGATTTACATAACAGTACTTTTTATGTTACCTCTTAATTTCCAACCTGTATTTATGGTATTAAATTTCAGGGTAAGAGAAAGTCGTGTGAGTGGCACACCAGATTATTTGTTGTTAAATTATGCTGATAATTCAATTATATACGGATCAACGAATAAAAATTTGCCTTTCGTATTCAGGAGGCCTCAAAATGTGATATTATACAGAAAAAAAATCGCTCTCCAAAAGCTACTTTGTTTACAGTATGGGTATGAGAAATTAATTTTGCGTTCTGTGTCAGTAGTGTTCTTCGGAAAAAAAAATGCAGCAAACACTTACACCAATTACATTTAATAATAATTAAAAAAAAAAAATGTTTACCTTAATTTTGGGTAGCCCTGTATATTGTCTATAAACTATATACACATGACTTTGTGTGCGTAAATTTAGTGTTATATGTAAAACAAGTAACACAAAATGAAATACACTTCCAGCAATTCCCTAGTATAGCTCCAATATATCGAAATACTCTGGGTAACCCTGTAAATGAATGATGAATGGTTGCTATACCACAATCTACATAAAACATGCTTTTATGCGTATAAAAAATTTGTTCTTTTCATTTTGTTTAAAGCAGTCTATACATGTCACACTATACACATGAGAAATTTCGCTCACAGACGTAATGCATTTGAATTCTTTTGGATGACCCTGTAAACAAACAATTGTCTGATCGTAACGAATACTTTAGTGAAGCACCGCAATATGATACGGATTTAGAATATCGAATTTGTATTTTCTGCTACTATTTGTTCTTGAGCTATTCTAATAACACACAGACATACACCACACACACACACACACACACAGAGAGAGAGAGAGAGACCAACCGCTAAAAACATGATTTTTGAATTCAGAGGATCTGAAAACGTGCAAATATAACAAAAGTTAATTTTCGGAAATTTGACTCAAAAACAATTCTTTCTCTACACCGTGCATATGAGTAAGAGAATGTATAAAGAAACAAAAATGAATTTGAAAATTCCCTTTTAGTACATAAATTATTCTTAAATTTTATTTGTTAAATTATCAATGAGTATTCTCTTGTGTATTCACTAGGGGAAAGAGAGACATAGCAGGTTAAAATAGCTGTCTTACCCTGAATGATTTCTTTTTCTTCCCCCCCACTCAAACTCTGATCAACGTGTGCCTTATTACAAAAGCAATAGTAATTACAATTTCTCACTTTTGATACAAACCCTTAAGACTTGGCGAAAAATGCTAGAATTTTTAAATTGCAATAACTCAGCGAGATTTTGACTTAGAGAGAGGATTTTTTTTTTTATTTTGATTGTCAGAGCGAGGAGAATATTTTTCTAAATATAAGTCATATGATAGAAGGGGCCGTATAAAAATTAAATTTCGTATTTAATATGTATACAGCTCCTTGTACAAAAGAATGCCATATCTGAAATCTACTCTTAATTTGCACCAATTTTGTAATTAAAAGTTTGTTTCTATCTTTCTTAGTTTACGAGATAATCGCTGTAACATCTATTTTGAATCACCCGGTATAATTACCATTTGCGCATTCATCCGTAAATTATCATTTGATTAAACATCATGAATAGAGCTACTTCAGTTCTCCCGGTATTTTATGGAGCTTCCTTGTTCAGTGAGTATTTCTCTTTTAACTGGTAACTTTTCTATGAGTCTTTCAGAAATATAAAAATATTAATGTAATTCATCTCTATTACGCGTATATAAGTTGTTTGCTAAAAATAGAAATGGCAATTAAACTCACTTCATTGCACTAGAAAACTCTCTTACTTACATTTTATGAGACCAAAATAATTTATTTGTAGATTATTACTAAAATTAAACGTATTATTTATAATCAAACTGAAGAACTACTTTATGATACACTTGTAATTCATTTTACTTCCATTACCCTACTACCATAAGTAATGGAAGTATTGTATTCAGTCCGAAAATTCGATATCGAGTTTTCACTTGATTTACACATTTTAAGGTCTCCTGAGTCCAAAAAAGGGGTATTCGGCAATTGGTCAGTGCGTGTATGTGTGTGTGTGTGTATATATATATATATATATATGCGGAATTTTCTGACTATCATATCTCCGAAACTAATACAGATACAACGATAAAACTTCAGAATTAACATAAGTCTGGTCTACAGAGGAATTTTCCAAATTTTGGTGAAAATTGGAAAACCGTAAGTGAGACATTCGAAACCGGAAGTGGGACCGTAAGTCCGTATCTCATAAACGGCTCTAACAATTTTCTTCAAAACTGCTATATAAACGTTTTGTCAGATATCATTTTGAATGATATAGTTGGTTAGTTCAAGAAAATTGATAGGTGTTCTGTATAATAGCTCAATTTCAGGTCTCGCAAGCAGGGCCGTCGCAAGGTGCTCTGCCGCCCTCAGGCAATCTTCAATTTGCCGCCCCTTCATACGCTGAAATTTTGCTTAGACGAATTTTTATAACTTGAGATTTTCCGTCAGTCAAAGTTTTTATAATGGTAACTCCATTTTCCCTTCTTAGTCATTAAGACTTTGGTTTAACGAAATTAAGTGTACGTAAGACCGTAACAAAACAAAATGTTGAAAAAAATTTACGGTCTTCTTTTAGTTTGATTCTAAAAATTTCAGCATTTCCCTCTCACTTTCGCGTGTTGTCACTTTTTTAAAATCCGCAATTTTAAGTTGACTAATCAAACATTGCATAAAAAGTGGATTTAATTAAAATTAATTTAGTCACACGAAACTTTACACAGGTTCGTAAAACAAATAGAAAATACTTTGTCAAATGTAATGCAGGGTGACCAGAAGTCCTCATTTTTAGACATCCTTCTCAGTTTTGAAAATTTCTAATGAGGACCACATTTGTCCTCGTTTTAAACTTTTTTGTCCTCATTTTCTGAAATTTGCTAACAATTTGTGTATTTTCATAAATTAGATTTTCTTTTCACCAATTCTAAACTATTAATGCTTTTTATCTTTTAGTGTTGTATCTAGATTGTTGAAAATTTTCTTTAGAACTGGGAATAGAATGAAATTTTGTGAATAAAATAATATTATTATGCAGATAAAACCATTATCTAATTTCATTTGTATATATAAACATGTATTGCTGAAATAGTATACATTCTTCAATTTTAAGGTTAATTTTTTATTATAACTGAAAATTTAATGAATTTGAAAATTTCAAATTCATTTTATCCCTAAAACTAAATCTAATTTGGGTTAGGTTGTGGGGATTAAGGCCGATTGACTGCACTAGGGTCGTAGGCCTGAAGGGGAGTGCCCTCCATGTCGGCCTTTCTAAGGGGTCCTAGCCCGTATTTATGCAATTTTCGGAGAAAACCATGGAAAACTCTGAACAGCTAGGTCGACGAGCGTGACCTGGGATTGAACTCGGCACCTCACGTCTACCAATTTTGAGCGCAGATTCGCTCTGCTGCTGGTGGGCTAATATCCAATTTATATAAATTTAAGTATACTTTTAATTGAATTAATGTGAAATTCCCTTCTATTCTTTTTTTTTTAAGATTAAAATTTTTGATTTTTTTTTTTAGATAATGCATAAAAAAATCTGGAGTGACTCCACTCGACTTTCCGAACATTAAATAATTAACAGTTGTATAAATAAATTAAAGCAAGACAAATTCTTAAATAAACAAAAGTTAAAATTATAATAGGGTGTATGAATATATTTTTCCATAGTTTAATTTTACGCTATTGTACTTATATCCATTTCAGCCCATAGATCATAATGATAAAGAATACCTCTTTGTGTTCCTTTCCTGTAAAAATCTATAAGTGTTTAAACTCACCAAAATATATGCAGTTCGTGTGACTGTGACATATAGTATGAGTATACATTTTCAGCTCAATCGGGTAAGGCATTCAGACACTATCGCACTTAAAAAAAAAATTGGCCCATAGACCTATTGATAAGAAATTTTTCCTTATGTCCCTATAAAAAAGTCTTTAAGTACTAGATTCACGAAAATTTATACAGTTCGTGCGTAATGACTTATAACATGTGTATAAATTTTCAGCTCAGACGAATAAGGCGTTTGAGCGTTGTCGCACTTTAAAAAAATTGTGGTCCATATGCCATATTGATAAAGAATTCTTTTATTTGTGCCTCTGTAAAAAAAAACTATAAGTACTAGATTCACTAAAATAAATAGGGTTCGTGCTATGAGGGTTTACAAAGCGTTTAGGCCAGGGCCCGAAATTTCAACTTAGATTACACTCGCTGAAAAAAACAGTTACTAGCCACAAAATATGATTAATTTACTCTATTTTTTACGTATAAGGTGACCAGATTTTTTTCATTGGAAAAAGAGGAGAAATCATACAATGTCTTTTACTTTATAAGACAATAGAAGACGTTCAATTTTGAAAAAGAGGTCATTTTAGAGGAGAGAGGACACAAAATTGAATGAAAATGATTATAAAAACTGATTCAAAAGCTATTTTACACAATTGTTGAAACATTTTTACCTCAAATGATGAATTTGGATCAGTACACCTTAATTTGAATTAATAATAATGGATACGAGAAGAAAAATCCCTAATTTTTATAGATGTCACTGGACAATATAGTTTAGATTATTATTATTATTATTACTTTTTGCTATAGACAAAAAATAAATAAATAAATAAAATAAAATGGTACTTTCATGCAGTTACTTAAAAAAAGATGGTAGACATTTTTATTTTTTATTATTATTAAAATCATAATCATAAAAGAAAAAATTAAAATTGGCAAATGAAAAAATAAAATTAATATTCGATAGATGAAACGATTTGTTTTCACGAACAGTCATTCTTTATCAACATTTTATAAAAATTTTCACAAGTATAACCTAAATTAGTCTTAGTAGTTACTAACTTTTTAAAGTAGGTACATAAAAGGGATTTATTTCACATCTCTACATTTTGTTCATTGACGAAAACAGTCGCTTTTTGGGAGCGTTCTTGCCAGGAGGACATAAAATGAATTTAACTAGCGTTTACATATTTTTGTGAGGTTGTAGTAATCTTGCCATTAAGGTCAATTGTCTGCACTAGGGCTCTAGGCATGAAAAGGAGAGTTCTCCGTGGACATCTTTCTAAAAGGTATATTACGCCCCATATTTACGCTAGTTTAGGAGAAAACCACGAAAAACTCCGAAGGCCAACGAGCGCGACAGGGTATCGAAACCCGCGCCTCACGTATACCAGCTTCGAGGAAAAAAAGTCGCTCTGTCACTGGTGGACCTATTTTTATGAGGAGTATTATTCTTGCAAAAGTGAGAACACACGTCAACCCACCGCGTTCCAACCGGAGCACCACCTTCTTAATGATTTCATGACAATTTCAATAGTGACTCCCTGTTCTGCATCAAAGAACCGCAGTGGCGGATCTAAGGAGGGGGGCGGGGGGCACTGACCTTCACAACTGAATATTACAATTATAAATTTTTCATTGATCTGGAATAACATCTTAAAAAAATCTTACCCCCCTCCCTCCCCCCCCAAAACAAAAAAAAGTTAAGTTCAGGATCCGCCCTGAAGAATCGTACAAATATAGGGAATACTTTTATTTCTTTGTGATTCGAAGAATCTGAATAGATATAAACCAAAATATAATATGGCAAATTTATTAGAAAGTTGTTCTTTTGGGAACCTAACGCATAAAAAAGTTAGTGTTCACCGTTTGATGCAGCCAACAGCCGATTGAGCTTCCCAGTTTTGCGAAATTTTTTAAATTAAGGACTAAATCCTTTTCGTTTAAAAGAGGGCAGAGGACGAAAAACATAAAAAAAAAAAGAACTTTTTAGTCCTGTAATTTTTTTTTTTTTTTTTTCGTTTAAGAGGGCAGAGCGTTGAAAAAGAGGACTCTCCTCTTAAAAAGAGGAAGTCTGGTCACCGTACCTAAGATTAGCATGATTTTACGTTTTTAAATCGATAATTTTTTTTTCTTTTTTGGTAGCACCATATACTGTAAGAATTCTATTTATATTTAGACCAAAATTTTACTCGCCACAGTAAAATTTCCACTCGCCAATGGCGAGCTGGGGAGCGGAAATTTCGCGCCCTGGTTTAGGCGCTACCGTGTTCACTCACACACACATTATCGTAAAAATAGTAAAAATGAACTCAGGGGACCGTAAAACGTGTATAAACACCAAAATCTCATAGTCAGATTTTTGACATGATTACAATACTTTCCTTACATAATATGTTAGGAAAGTAAAAATCGTTTAGTTTAAACTTAATAATTCCCTTAAAATGTTGTATCTCAAATTCAATGTTTTATTTTTCTTTCACACTCATGGATTCTAAATAATTTTGTCTTTTTGTTAAGGCCACCCATGTAGAACTCCGTATACTACATATATCCCTCGTTTCTGTTTAAATTAACAATATCCGGTCAGTAATTAGCTTTTTTGTTGCATACCGACAGGACTGGGTACTAAACGTACTCATCTGTAGTCTCCCAATTAAAGCTTTCTCAAAATGTATCTGTCTATAAAAACTAGGCTGGCCGGAATCGGACATCGGACCCATGCAAAGACAGTGTCTTATTCTAAGCGGAAAGCTTTGTGCTTTCACATTTCTCATACTGTCCCTTTCACGCATCTTGTTTGATTTATTGACGAATTTTACTAGCAGCAGTTTTCTCAACAATTTAGGTTCTTTCATGAGGATGGGGTGGTGTGTGTGTGTGTGTGTGTGGGGGGGGGGGGGGTAGGGTGCCTTATTTACAAAAAATTTTGTAAAAAAAAAAATTTTTTTTCAATCTTGCTTATTTTTTTATTTTTATTTTTCGTACTTCGTTTTAATGATTCGAGTGCCGCCCTTAAACAACTGCCGCCCTCAGGCATTGCCTGAGTTGCTTAATGCCTAGCGACGGCCCTGCGCAAGTACGTTTCATTAAAAACAGCAGTACAGGTTCTTTTCCAACTCGGCATAATAACTCTTTTTTTAGATATCCTTCCATATATAATTGTTGTTATCCGGCCAACGATTGTCAAGTTTTGGTGAAATCTCAAAAACGGCTCAAACGATTTTCTTAAAAATTGTTATATAAATCAATTTTAGATATCCTTTCTCATGTATTACATGGTTATTACAGGAAAATAAACAGTTATCCATCGTAAGCTAATTTTAGACCTCGGAAATTGGTGTTTCAAAAGATAACTCAACCAATTTTTCTGTTATTTTCTAACTTGCCATGTAAACTTTTTTTTTTTTTTTTTCTTTTCAGCTGAAATAAATTGGAATTTAAATCTGAAATAAATTGTATTATAATATTAGACATGTGTGTAAATTTAAATACAAGAACCCATTGAAGAATTGCATGCAATTTAAAAATGTAGTTTAACATTTATTTATTTTTTTAATAAGATCTCTTTACAATCGATTTTTTTTTTTTTTCTTAACAATGTTTTTTCAAATAGTGCATTTCTCTTCTTCGTCATTATTATGATTATTTTTTTTTCATTTGAAGTCGTTTATAACAAACAGTAGCTCATCTGCTTAAAAGGTTAGAAGGAAAAAAAATTCAAATATATTTTGAAGTTTTCGCTGCCGGTTGTGCTTCCTTCTCTTTTCTACTTTCCTCGACTTCGGATCTTCTTCTTTTTAAGGCCGCCGCTCGATTTCTTATAAATGTTGAGCGTCCCGGATTGTCTACAGTTGGAGGCGGCGGTGGAGGTGCAGGCGGAGGTGGAGTCGAAGATCGAGGCGGAGTTGAAGAGGGAGTAGGTAGACCCAAGTTGGTTATTCTAGAATTTTCTGGATTATTTTTTTTTTGCTTCGCTGTCAGTTCTACCACAAATATTAATGATGCAATTTGAACAATTTTCCATTTTTATTCCGCCTGTCAAAGATTTAATGATAACACCATGGTGTACTTCGTTCTCCTTATTGTTTGACATTCTAAAAGAAAATAAATAGAATTTAAATTTAGTATATCTAACTATAAACCAATTTAAATCGTGATTTAAATCATGATTTAAATCAGTTGATTTTTTTTTAAATTATTTATTTAAATCAAAGCACCCTGCTACTGGCAAAACTATAAGGAAAATTAAATATATTTTATTAATTTATTCATATTTTAATGAATTATGAAAGGACATTGCAGAAGTAGACAAAATAGGAAAAGGGATGTTTTATTATTTAACCATTTTAAATTCAGATTTTAATACGATTGTAAGTTATTTATATTTTTCATGTACTAAATGATATTAATATTTATTTCTTGATATTAATATTTATTTCTGCACTCGGCGGCGCATTCTTAGCGCTTTATTAAACAGAATGAATAGCAATTAATCATTTATTCGAAATCAGAAGTAATGAAAATGATGAGCTTACCTTTTTCTGTTCTGAGGAATCGAATCGGCTGACCCATTAGCTGAATATCTTATTGTATATTACCATTATTAATTTCTTCTCTGTAAAGTAATTATGTTATTAATATAACGAAGAAATTGATCTTGAAACTGACTTTGGGTTTTAAACGTACATTTAATGAAAAATAAAAATAAAAGTAAAATAAAAAAGGAAGCGAGAGTTAGTCTCTCTTTACATTATAAGACATAAACACTAACTAAAAAAATCAGTCTATGAAAACATACATGTGTAGAAAATCATGTGGTACAGTTCCAGCAAATAGGTTTTCACCCCCTTCAAGTACGGAGGCGATGAAAAGTCGGGGAGGGGGAAAATGGATACTCTTTTGTTTTTCATTATGAGTTTCATTTTTGGAATAAGAAGTCTTTCGAATTTGTAGTTTTCTGTCACCCCTCCTCAAATGAGGAATACGGTCTTAATTCCAAGTTGTCGCGGTGTTTCAGAAAGATTGGCTTAGGAGTAGGTTTTGTCAACACATCTGCAGTCATTAATTTACTCTGCAGATATTGTAGAGAAATAATACCTTTCTCACACAGGTTTTTCACGCTGTGGTATCGAATGTCAATGTGCTTGGAATGTGCTGTGTGTTTGGGCGATTCGATCATTTTGATTGTAGACTGATTGTCGTCGAATAATCTTATGGGCAGTTCCTGTGGTAAGTCAAGGTCCTCTAGTACCCTGGTGAGCCATAATATCTCTTGTCCAGCGTTTGCGGCTGATACGAATTCTGCTTCTGCAGAAGATAGAGCTACACACGTTTGCTTTTTCGATGTCCACTGGATTGGTGTTTTTCCTACTAAGAATAGATTTCCTGTCATCGATTTGCGATCAGATTTATCACCGGCCCAATCGGCATCGGCGTAACAGGTTAGGATAGGTTTTTCCTTTCCACTTATAACCAAATTCAATTTGTTAGTGGTTTTTAAATAACATATAATCTTTTTCGCAGCATCCCAGTCTTGCTGCCTGGGCTTCTCGTTGCGTCTACTCAGAATATTGACAGCTGCTGCAATGTCAGGTCTAGAGATAGTAGCAATATATAATAGGGATCCGATGGCTTGTCTGTATTTTGTGTTGTTATTTAGTAAATTATCGTCGGAGGCATCGTCTAGGTAACCGGGATTCATTGGTATATTTGTAGGCTTAGCATTTTAAAGATTAAATTTTTCTACGAGTTCTTTAATTTTAGATCTTTGATTTATTAAATATTCTCCTTGTTTTGATTTTATTACGTTAATCCCAAGGTAGTAACTTATTTCTCCGAGATTTTTGAGCTCGTATTTTGCACTAAGTTTTTCGATAGTTTCTTCTATTTGTTGGTCCGACCCTGATATTAAAAGCTCGTCCACGTAAATAATTATATGTATGGGGTTTGTTTCATCTTTCCTAAATAGGCAGGCATCTGCTGTGCTTTGTGTAAAACCGAATTCTTTTAGAGTTTCACCAATTTTCAAATGCCATGATCTGGCGGCTTGCTTAAGACCATAAAGGGCTTTTTCTAGTTTCCATACTTTGTTTTCGTTTCCTGGTGAAATATAGCCTTTAGGCTGTTCCATGTATATTGTTTCATCTAATTCTCCATGCAGGAAGGCAGTTTTAATATCAATATGGTGAACCTGTCTGTTTCTGTGTGCGGCACTGGCCAAAAAAGCTCTAATTGTGCTGTGTGATACCACAGGGGCAAAAGTTTCGTGAAAGTCTTCGCCATATTTTTGACTGAAGCCTTTCGCCACCAATCTTGCTTTATATTTGGCTATATTGCCTGAGGAGTCATATTTGACCTCATAAGTCCATTTGGACCCAATAACTTTTCTTCCTGGTGGAGGTTCTACCAATGTGAATGTTTTGTTTTGGATTAAGGAATTCATTTCTTCCTGCATTGCGTTTGACCAATTTTGTTTTTCTTGTGGGTTTGTTATGTTAAGAAAATCGTTATAATCTTTAGGTTCATTTGCCTCAAAATTTTCTGTTAAGTAAATAAGCCTTTCAGGAGGTACACCTTTATTGTGTCTATTTGACCGTCTTAAGGTGTCGTTTGTGTTGTCGTGTTCACTAGTGATATTTTGATCTGGTGAACTTATGTCAATTTTGACAATTTCGCGCCCTATATGCGATCCTGTGTCGGAGTGTTCATTTGTATTGTTTTCTGAGAGTAATTCTATTTCATTGTTTTCTCCTGAATTGTTTATAGTATTTTCAATGAATTTAACTGTTCTTGCAAGTATTACACAGCCATTTTTCAGGTAGATTCTATACGTTTTAGCGCTGTTATCATAGCCGACAAAAATGCCTTCTTGGGCTTTGTCATCTAATTTACCCCGTTTACTTTTATGAATGTAAGCATAGGCTTTACAGCCAAAAGTTTTTAAGTGATTTAAATTTGGTTTGCTACCATGCCATAATTCGTAAGGAGTTTTATTAGTGGCTTTTGTAGGTAGTTTGTTTTGTAGGTAATTGGCAGTGTTTAAAGCTTCTCCCCACAATTTTTTGTCTAAGTTGGCTTCTGATAAAAGTGTACGTGTCATTTCGATTAGTGTACGATTCTTTCTTTCCGCAACCCCATTTTGGGCTGGGCAATGTGGTACGGTGAGCTGATGGTGAATACCATTTTCTTTAAGAAACTCTTCTACATTTTTGCTCATGTACTCACCACCATTATCTGGCCTTATTGTTTCTGGTTTCTTTCCAAATTTGTTTGTGGTAAAGTTGACGTATTCTTTTAACTTTTCGATTACTTCGCTCTTTTTACTTAGAAAATAAATCATTGTATACCTAGAGTAATCGTCAACAAAGGTTAAGAAATATGATTTACCGCCTATTGTTGGTACTTGAATAGGTCCGCAAACATCGCTATGTACTAATTCTAGTATTTGTTTTCCCCTATTTTCTGCAATTTTTGGATACGGGGTGTCAGTCAGTTTTGTTTTGATACAAGTTTCGCATGTTATCTCGTGTTTGCAGTTATTGATTTTTATTCCCAGAACTAACTGATTTTTGTTTAGTTCTTTAATGGAGTTGAAATTTTTATGTCCCATGCGTTTATGCCATAGAGTAATACAGTTAGGGTTTTGGCATTCTTCAATCAGGTATGTGTCATGTTTGTTTATTGGCATGGGCAAGTTTAACTCATATAAGTTGTTATTTTTTGTACCCTCTAAAATTGTTTCATTTTTCATAGAGATGTAACACTTTTGTTTAGTGAATGGGACTTTACAGCCATTTTGGGTGGCTTTGTGTACAGATATTAAGTTTGCCTTTAATTCTGGAACATATAAAACATCCTTTAGTGTTAGTTCCCTTTTTTGTTTATTTGGATCTAGGTATTCAATTTTTATTTCTCCTGAACCAAGTGAAGTGAGGGTGTTACCGTTTGCTACACATACTTGCGATTTTTGTGACTCATCTAAATTAACGAAAAGGTCTATATTGTTGCTTATGTGCGATGAGGAACCACTGTCAATTATAAAGTTGTTCGTCATTGCGTTTTGAGTCGTGAAAGCCATTTGTTTTGTTTGTGATGTTATTTGCTTCATTTGTTTTGAATGACTTTGTTGTTGTGTATGTGTGTGTGGCAACTCATCATTGTGTGTCACTAACTGTGAGGAATTGGTTGCTCTGAATTTATTTCTAAATTGTTTGTTTTTAGTGTTATCAGCATTTCTGTTTTTCAGATGCCAGCACTCCGATTTATTGTGGTTTGTTTTCCTGCAGTACGTGCAGTATTTATTTTCCTTTTTGAAATTTCTATTATACTGTTGTTTTTTATTTATATGAAAGGATTTAGAAGAATTTGTGTTGTTTTCGGAGGCTTCTTTACGGCGATTGAACTCATCTAGCAATTTGCTGCTAACATAGTTAGGTGTGAGTTCATTTTCAGGGCGAGCTTCAAGGGCAATTATAAGAGTTTCGTAACTTTTCGGTATAGAACATAATAACAATGCAGAAATGTGCGCGAATTTGATTTCTTCCCCAATGTCTATAATTTCTAGTATCGTATTTATGTGGGTTTGCATATCGCCACCTTCTTCTAGCTTCGTACTGTACAATTTTCTCAATAAGTACAGTTTACTGCTTAGGTTTGTTCTTTCGTGGATATTACGCAACTTGTTCCATGTTTCTAGAGCTGTTTGACATTGTTTAATATGGATGATTTGAGCGTCATCAATGAACAAATTTATTATAGCTCGCGCTTTATTGTCTTTTTTTCGCCATACATCTGTTATAGGATTTGGCGGATCATCTGTAATGACTTCATATAATTCATCCTTCATGAGATACATTTGCATTTTGAATTTCCAAACTGAATAGTTTTCAGAATTTAGTTTTTCTATTGTTGGACTTTCTTTAAAAGATGCCATTTTTGATTTCTTTTTGTTTATAGCAAAATACTATATCTTTTAGAAGAATTTATTTTTTGAAGAGTTTCGTTTTTATGATATTCTTTATTAATTCTTCAATTTTTCAGAAAACGGGTTTTCTTAATTTTCTTAATTCAAAAAAAATGTACGAATGCATTTATTTCATATTCTTAATATGATTTCAAACACTGAATATTATGTTTTGTTAAATAATAATATAATTTAATATTAGTGCTTTATTTTCATATTAATTTACTTTTATATATTTTTCCTTTTATCTTCGGGACAGCCAGACAATTTGTAATTAAGGTAAGCTTTAATATGTTCATTTAAGAACAATAGTAACAATAATAAATTGTTTAGTTTTTTTTCATCTATTTAATAATCCTTCTGTCGCATAATCTGATATTAATATTTATTTCTGCACTCGGCGGCGCATTCTTAGCGCTTTATTAAACAGAATGAATAGCAATTAATCATTTATTCGAAATCAGAAGTAATGAAAATGATGAGCTTACCTTTCTCTGTTCTAAAGAATCGAATCGGCTGACCCATTAGCTGAATATCTTATTGTATATTACCATTATTAATTTCTTCTCTGTAAAGTAATTATGTTATTAATATAACGAAGAAATTGATCTTGAAACTGACTTTGGGTTTTAAACGTACATTTAATGAAAAATAAAAATAAAAGTAAAATAAAAAAGGAAGCGAGAGTTAGTCTCTCTTTACATTATAAGACATAAACACTAACTAAAAAAATCAGTCTATGAAAACATACATGTGTAGAAAATCACGTGGTACAGTTCCAGCAAATAGATTTTCACCCCCTTCAAGTACGGAGGCGATGAAAAGTCGGGGAGGGGGAAAATGGATACTCTTTTGTTTTTCATTATGAGTTTCATTTTTGGAATAAGAAGTCTTTCGAATTTGTAGTTTTCTGTCACTAAAAACCAGAGGTTACCATCCCCCAAACACACACACCAATACTGTCTAATCTATTCTGTTTAATCCTTGAGTTGTTGTTACACTTTGCACATAAAAAAGGAATACTCAACTAGTAGATAAACATTCCAAAATAATAAAATTGCAGCTTTTATCATTCAACTTTTTTTTTTTCTTTAAATATCACATAATTATTAATTACAAGAACATTGTAATTAACCATTTTCCCTATTTTCTATACATGCTAATTTGATGCACAGATTACTATACAGATACGTACACTCCCGTATACCCAATGGTAACAAAAAGAGATTACAATGATCCCGTAGGCAACGGCTGTAAGTTTCTCGAACTCTCCATCTTACGCAATCGCTCGTCTTCTTTGTATTGCATCATTATTTTGGGAATAAAATATTTTCTTTTCCGCTATTTCAACTTCGAAATACACTTTTGTATTCAAGCAGACTGGAAGATAAAACCAGACAGGTTTCTTGTGAAGACCTTCTTCGAAAATTAGAAGCATCATCAATCAACCTTAATGACTTCCTTTGGAGGCGGATCTCGATATGGGGAGGAGAAAAGAGCTCAAATTGGGTTTCTTCGATTTGAAAATTAAATTTCTAACGATTTTTATTAATATATATTAAAAAAAAAAAAAAAAAAAAAATTAATAAAATTTGTTTATAAAAAGCAGAATTTTTTGGAGAAATATTATTACTTTACAGATTTTAGATACCACAATTTATTGATAAGTTAGACGGTAATAAAGCAACACAAGTGTATTTTTCGTACATTTGAGCTTAAAAATAAAATATTAAAAATTAAAAAAAAATATTTTTGAAAAGTAAGTATTATTTTAATGGTTGTGAATTTTCTGCTTGTGAAAACAGAATTTTAAAAAATAAATTAGGTAATGAGTAATTATAGTTACAAATTTTCCCATAGAATAATATGGGGAAAGGCTGTTTGCGAGATTAGGTATTGTCCGCTCTTAATCCGTGGTGAGATGACAATTTAAAATCCCATTGATTCACATGCGTTAAGTGATTAAAATGAAAATCATTTTCTAGTAAATATTTAAAATTTTGATTCATATTAACCATAAATAATAGTTATTAACAGGTACTTTAGTGCAATTCATGAGGATTTTATTGATTTTGTACTAGCATCGATTAATTTCCAAGAGTAAAATATGCCTATCAGTGCATTGTTGTAAACAGTGGAACAGTGGATACGTATTTTTAAAATCGACCAAAATGTTAAATTATCGCATATGGTAAAAAAAAAAAAAAAAAAAAAAAAAGCCTTCAGATTTTTTTATTTAACGAAGTTAGATGCCTGAATATATTCTATACGTACTTATTTGAGTTTTAATTTTTAAAAAAAGTATCATGTTATACATTCGAATACTCTCACCTGTGACAATTCTAGTTGATTTTAAGTTTAAATTATCGTGTTAAAAATTTAAAGTACCTCAAGCAAGCTCAATGAAGTTATTTTCTGAATCAGCAGTGTAATCTGTTACGAAAATCTTAAGAAATATGTTAGTAATTAATACAATAAAGTATTGCAATTCGGTGCAAAAAAAAAAAAAATTGTTAACATATTCGCAATGTAAACAAAAACTACGGTACTGGATTGAAAATTTGGCATCCAAAAGATTTTCTAAAGCAATATGGAAACCTTTTAAACACATATATGAGTTATACCTTCCTATTATGCTATTTGCTTTTAATGTTATCTTTTCACATATATAATAAAACCGAAAATAGATGAGACTAAGTTTTTTTCATTGAAACTTCAAAGTATTCTGAAAATATGTAAATTGTATCTTGTTGTTTGTCATATTTTACACATTTTTTTGTTTAATTAATTGGATAATTATTATTTTTACTTGCAAAAATCAACATTTTAATAAAATTATATTTTTCATTTACATTTTGAGTTTACTATACATAAATTTATTCTTTAAAAAAGTTTGTATAATATTACTTTCATACTTTTAAAATATTTAAGTTACTTCCTTCAAAATAAAATCCCAGACCCTTCATTTTTTTATCCACACCAGAAATATTCTTTGTAGTGTGGGTGTGCAATATAAATGAATTTATAAAATATGAAAATTCAGTTTTTGTTATGAGTTGAATTATCTAAATAAAGAGTATATCTATGCTGCTGAGTTGGCATCTAATTGGAAAGGCTTCTTTTCAATTTAATACATCCAGTAAAACTTTATTGTTGTATGGCTGTTAAAATAAATACAATAATTGATTATAATTTTATGTTAGGAATAAAACAATTTTAAGAAGATTTGGTTAAGTTAAAGTGTATTTTGTGAGGTAGTAACTCATTCTTAATTTTGATTTTACAGTTTATAATATCACTTGGCATGCAACTGATTTTCAACAAAAATTTATTCACTCTAAATGTAATGTATGTAAAAATTCTTTAATAATTTTATATTAGAAGTATTTTCAATGTAATAATTCTTATACGAATTAAGATATTAACATCATAGGATGCATCTGTTATTTATACCATTTCTAACAAGTAAAACTTGATTCTTTTTAAAGGAGTTTTCAGATTTTTAAAATTTGATACCTTGCACAATTTTCTAAATATTTTTCACAAAAAATTCGACAATTTTACCTTTAAGTAAAATTACATCTTCTCCTAAGATTTTTTTTTTTTTTTTTTTTTTAACTTGAATTTTCTAATTAAAACACATCATCATAAAAGAAATTTTTAGGTTTGAGCTCATAAAATAAAATCTTCTTTCCTTAAGAAAATCATAGAAAAATAATCACTGAGTGAATTTATTCAATGGTAAAAGAAATCTTTTCAAATATATAAGAAGTTTTATCACATATGTAGTTTTAGAAGAAACATTCCAAGTTAATAATTCTAAAATTTACATTTTCTAACAGACGTTAGCATATTTTCCTATCATTTTATTAGAACTCAATTATCCCATTATGCAACATTTATTATTAGCAAACTAAATAACATTTGTGAAATTTAAGTAGTCTAATTCATATTTATAGCATTACACAAAGTCTGAATAGAAGTTGAATTCACTGAGAATTTTGTTAATAGTTTATAGAAATTTTGAGGTAGTTCTGCACTAGAAACAAATTAACACATTCACTGTCTGTCTCATGGGACTGACATCTGAAACATTTCACATTACGTACTGGCATGAGATCGGCAGCGAATGTGTTAATCATTCTGGAAAATTCCATAACTCAACTAGTGATGTGGGGTGAAACATTTTTCACTATGTTTCTCCGACAAATTTTCAAAGCTTAAAAAATAATTTCTTTAGTAACTTTTTTATGACACATTTAAACTTTTGGAACAGCTTTACTATAAGGCACCCATTGCTATTGCCGATGTACAGTTTACCGGATGAGTCGATACTGCGAATCGCATCGTGAATCGATACTCTGAATCATTACAAAACATCAAAAATACATTTTAATAAAGTAAGTTATTGTTTCACTCTGGTGCTTGTTTTGAAATTCACTGAAATAAATTTACCATATTTAAGATTAATAACATAAAATAAACAGTAATTAATAGAAATTTGAGCTACTTCACCACAAAAATAAATAAATAAATATATCAGAGTTCTTTCAAGCTTTAGCTCATAAAATTCAATGTTATGAATTATATACAAATTGAAGATTTTTTCCACAAATTTTCAAAATTACATCCTTGCATGAATCTGAAAATGTATGAAAATGAAAATCTGTATAGAAACAATCACAATAAATAAAATCACGGGATGCAGCTTATTTGTTGTGCACGAACCTAAAAATGCATGAAAATCTGTGCTACAGCGATCAGTATTCTAAAAAAAAAAAAAAAAAAACACATCACTGGATACCCCTAATTAGAAGTGTGCGAATCAGGAAATGCATAAAAAACTGTATTGCAGCAATCAGTATCCCGATATTAAAACCAAAAACACATCACTGGATACCCCTAACTCATAAGCGCATGAATCGGAAAATGTATAAAAATCTGTACTGCAGCGATCAGTATCCCGATATTAAAAACAAACAAACAAAAAAAAAAAAAACATCACTGGATACCCTTAATTCGTAGCGCATGAATCAGAAAATGCATAAAAATCTGTACCGCAGCAGTTAGTATCCTAATATTAAAAAAAAAAAAAAAAAAAAAATTATACAGACACGACATTATTTCATTATTTAAAACATGAAAATCTGACATTGACAGATTTTAATTTAGTGCCAGAGGCCTACTGCTAAACTTGTTAATATCGACAAATTCTTCTTCAGTTAATTCGTGACGATCTAAATTCCATGATAAAGTTTTCATTAAATCAAACCAATGTGTTTCAGCTGCAGATACTGTAACAAATAACGTTGGAAGTCCAAACTGTCTTATAGCCGCAAAACAACGTTTTTTCTCTTTTTCCCAATGAGGGGGAGGTGTGCCTTGGGGGGGACTCATGTCAAAGGTGTGCCTTGGGGGGGACTCATGTCAAAGTTGTACCTTGGGGGGGGGACTCATGTCAAAGTTGGGCCTTGGGGGGGACTCGTGTCAAAGTTGGGCCTGGGGGGGACTCATGTCAAAGGTGGGCCTGGGGGGGACTCTTGTCAAAGTTGTGCCTTGGGGGGACTTCATTCAATAAATCCCCATTCAATAAACCGACTGAAATAGGCCCTTAGCACTATTAAGAGTGACGTATAAAAATTCGACAACGCTGTACCGACTGAAATAGGGGGGTACCTTGGGGGGGGACTCATGTCAAAGTTGTGCCTTGGGGGGACTTCATTCAATAAATCCCCATTCAATAAACCGACTGAAATAGGCCTTTAGCACTATTAAGAGTGATGTATAAAAATTCGACAACGCTGTACCGACTGAAATAGGGGTACCTTGGGGGGGGAGGACTCATGTCAAAGTTGTGCCTTGGGGGGGACTTCATTCAATAAATCCCCATTCAATAAACCGACTGAAATAGGCCCTTAGCACTATTAAGAGTGACGTATAAAAATTCGACAACTGTACCGACTGAAATAGGCCTCTACCCCGTAGCAGAAACACGGCGACACGGCGACAATGTCGCAGAAACAGAAATGCTCTTGCAGAAAGATTTTACTTAAGTCACATAAATTTTGACATTGTGTTAAAAAAAAAAAAAAAAAAAAAAGAGAGAGAGAGAGAGAGAGAGAGTGAGAGAGAGAGAAAGAAACTCAAAGAATGGTTTATAAACTGTTCTGCAGAACAAATTTTCGTTTCTGCAGATACGATCGCCTCAATCCTGAATAAGGAGAGGAGATAAAGCGGGTGTAACTCACTTGGGCTACCTTTGATACGGCATGCATTAGCGATTTGTGATGCGGTGATATGATTCTGTGTATCGAAACTTTTCACTGGCAACCTCTTCACATCAGAACTTCATTTTCGTGTCTCGAAAGTTTGTTTTCGCGCCGTGCCTGCCGCTCGTGTCGTGTGTATTTATTGTATTGCAAAAAGATGTTTTTTCGAAAGAATGTGGCTTTGCGACCATTTTCCGAACTTCATATTTCATGCATTTTCAGATTCATGCCTAACAAAATACCTGCATCCAGTGATTTTTATTTTATTTTATTTTATTTTATTTTTTTTTTTTCCAATAAGTGCGTGATTGCTGCTGTACCGATTTTCATACATTTCCTGATTTACGCACGACAAAGTAGTTTTATCTAGTGATTTTTTTTTTTTTTTAAATGTATGCGAAGCGTGCATACGTGCGTAGTAGTAAATACACGTAAATTTTTAAAAGCTGCATTAATTTTAATGTTTGGTTCAAACTATGCATTGCATTTCACAAATATATACCGAAATAAGACTATGGGGAAATTTGTAACGTCTGTAGTTATGGCGCCGTGCTCGAAGCTCACATGCTCGAAGCTCACAGTAGTCAAATCGTGTTTGAAGCTCACATTCACCAATATCTCGTGTTCCAAGCGCACAAATATATTCACCCCTTTCCCCAACGCATCAACTTGACAGGTGGGATTAGATTAGACCGTGGCCGTAGCGCACGTAACTCGTATCTCAAATAGAGCAGGCGCACGTGACGTCATTGACAGATGATTCCGCACGTGCTTTAGAATGTAGTCAAAAGTGGGATAAATAGATAAATATATATGGAGGCTTTTAATTGAAAAATCTGTATTAAAATGCTGTTATTACACAGGAAGGAGATTTTTCAGATTTTCTGCTGATTTAAGCTTTTTTGTACATTTAGCTTTTCAGCTTTTTTTTTTTTTTTTTTTCCAGCATTTTTTATATTTCTGGTGTGTATTTGTTCTTTCTTTATACATTGAAGATTAAAATAAATATTTATTACTCTAATATAATGGATTTTGTCATTGAAATTCTAGTTGTCTTGCCTTTGCGTACAGTTTCAGTTATTTTATATTTCTGCAAATCTCATCCCTGAATATAAAAATATTTTTTTCTATGGGAGATTATAGAGAAAAAATAATTAAAGAGTTATTTAATATAAAAATATAATTAAAAATGATTGCTTTTATTAAAAATCAAAATGTTTAATAATAAAATTAATTTGTTCAATAGAACTATTTGAGCTTTTAATTAAAAAATCTATTTCTAAATATTTTCATTAAAGATTAAAAAAAAAAAAAAAAGAAAAAATAAATAAATAAAAAATCTAGAAACCTAATTTAACTAATATATATATTTAATAACTAAATTAAATTAATTGAGATTGTTTAGTATTATTGTTTCGGCTTTTAATAGAAAAATCTTTACTAAAAATTTTTTTATATTATTAAATATTTATTTTCTATGAACGATAATAATAATAATAAAAGCTAGTTAAAAAATCATCCAATAAAATATTCTAATTAAAAAATAACAATTTATTTTACAATTAATTGAAATTACTTAATACTATTTTTTGGACTTTTAATTAAAAGGCCTATTTCAGTAGCCGAGCGGTTCTGCTCTCCAAGCTGATAGATTAGTGTTAGTGTTGATGTCTGGGAATAGGGCCGATTGTCTACCCTAGGGTCCTAGGCCCGAGGGGGAGTGCCTTCCATGGCGGACTTTCTAAGGGGTCCTAGCCCATATTTACGCAAGTTTATGAGAAAACCACGTAAAACCCCGAACGACTAAGCCGACGAGCACGGACCTGGGATCGAACCTGGCATCTCAGGTCTACCAGCTTTGAGCACAGAACCGCTCGGCCGCTCGTGGGCCTTGATAAATTGGAATTGCCGGGTTCCCGCTTGTTAACCTAGAAATTCGGAATTTTCCATGGTTTTCTCTGAAAAACGCGTATATACAGGACAGGGCTTCTTAGAAAGAACTCTCATGAAAGGCATTTCAGCCAGGCTTAGGACCTGCATGTTGTCAGTGTGTTTTAATGCTTAAACCACAACCACCAAAATATTTTTAACTCAAAAATACCTTTTTTTTTTAAGCATATAAATGATTATATACAAAAAATAATATTAATTAAAAAATCGTTTAAGATTACATTATAATTAAACATAATTTAATTATTAATGATATAAATTTGAAATAATTAAATTAATTGAGATTGCTTAATACTGTTGTTTGGGCTTTAAAAGGAAAAACCTAATTCAAAATGCTAAACATAAAAATATTTTTTTCTATAATTGATCATAGAAAGTAAGTAAGTAACTAGAATTATTTTACTTAAAAAAAACTTTAAAAGAAAGAGTAAATTAATTATCTAATAGCTAAATGAATTATCAAAAATATAAATTTTAATAATTATATTAGCTATGATTCCTTAGTACAATTTTTTCTGCTTTCAAAAGAAAAATTATCTAAAAACACTTTTAATATTAAAATATTTTATTTTCTGTGAATAAATATGGAAAAAAAAAAAAAAAAAAAGATAGTTAAGGATCTAATTAAAATTATTTTATTTAAAATATTCTAATAGAAAGCGTAAATTCATTAATTAATTATCTAAAAACTAAACGTATTATAAATAATAATAGTAATCAAATTAGCTTAGATTGCTTGATACAATTTTTTCTGCTTTCAATAGAAAAATTTATTTTAAAATACTTTTAATATTAAAATATTATAATTAAGTTAGTTGTAATCGCTGAATAAAATTATTTGAACTTTTAATTAATAAGCCGAGAAGTTCTGTTCTCCAAACTGGTAGACAGGAAGTGCCGGGTTCCATTCGAGGTCATGGTTGTCGACCCTCATGTTCTCAGTCGGCTTTAATACCTAAACTACCATCACGAAATTATTATTAATATAAAAAGTTATTTTAATCAATGATTATATATATAAAAAAAATTATTAATATATCATAACTAAAAACTAATTTAAGGGAACTGGGACGTTCTCGACAACGAAAAAGTAGTTAAAATTGCAGTTTCAAATAAAGGGTTTTCCCCAAGTAAAAGTTATATTTGAATTAAAATATTATACATATAAACAGAACATAATATTTTCATTATAAAACACTAAAGAAATCCTTTTAATTTCAATTATTTATTTTTTAATAGCAAATCGAATATGAGCTCTGATGCAATTGTCTGTAAATACATAACCACAAATCGGTACGCTCAGAAAAAAAAGTTTTGCATAAAATCACATAAAAATTATCAAAATACATGAGTAAAGGTTCAATAATTATAGTGAACATATTTTTATTTTAATATACACAAAATAGAAATAATAATAATAAAAAAAAAAAATGCTATATAACTTGAAATTCTATAAATTATGATTTCTTTTAACATAAACAGCACCCCCCTAAAAAAACTGGTGCCCACAAATAAATAAAAATATGTTTAATAGATGAAAAATGCTTAAAAATATTATATCACAAAATTGCAGATTTGTGTGATGCATAGAATTTTAACAAAGTTTTTTGCATTTTTCTCAAAACATGTTTTTTCCATATTTAGGTACGCTCGTATAAAATTCTATACATCACACAAATCTGCAATTTTGTGATATAATATTTTTAAGCATTTTTCATCTATTAAACATATTTTTATTTATTTGTGGGCACCAGTTTTTTTAAGGGGGTGCTGTTTATGTTAAAAGAAATCATAATTTATAGAATTTCAAGTTTTATAGCATTTAATTTTTTTTTTTTTTATTATTTCTATTTTGTGTATATTAAAATAAAAATATGTTCACTATAATTATTGAACCTTTACTCATGTATTTTGATAATTTTTATGTGATTTTATGCAAAACTTTTTTTTCTGAGCGTACCGATTTGTGGTTATGTATTTACAGACAATTGCATCAGAGCTCATATTCGATTTGCTATTAAAAAATAAATACTTGAAATTAAAAGGATTTCTTTAGTGTTTTATAATGAAAATATTATGTTCTGTTTATATGTATAATATTTTAATTCAAATATAACTTTTACTTGGGGAAAACCCTTTATTTGAAACTGCAATTTTAACTACTTTTTCGTTGTCGAGAACGTCCCAGTTCCCTTAATTATCAAAAATATTTTTTTAATAATTAATTTAGATTACTCAATATCATTTTTTGGGCTTTTAATAGAAAAGCTATTTCAATATACTTTGTAATATAAAAATATATCTTTTGTCATGATTGCAGAACAAAGAAATAATTAAAATTATATTTAAATAATCTAAAATAAAATTTTACATTAAAATATACACAATTTTACTAATTGGTGTGCCACTCACACTATTTTAGACTAAAATTTGATAACAATGTATGTTTTCATTAACATTGACTGCCAAATTTATACTCCAATCATAACTTTTGAATTATAACTTACTAATATTTTACCAGAAATCGATTTATCAATATGTTGATAATTTAGGTGGGGGTGTTATTATTATTATTTACTTTATTTATTTATTTATTTTATGCAGACTGTACCTTCGTATTGTAAGTTCCGATTTCTAGTTAAAAAATACTTACAACAATTAACTTTGATAACAAAGACATTCCACAAATTATGTGTAGTCTTATATATAATCTGTGAATTTTATATAAAACATATATAGTACTTAAGATTGACTTATTAAATAAAACTGCGTTAAATAAATACACGAACAATCATTTCGGGCCATTATTCCTGATATATATTTTTTATCCACCCCCGAAAATATTTATGTAAATAAGCAGAAAATAATTTTATTTAATAATTTAATTCCTAGTTCCTGCCTTAGTTCAAAAAATAACTCATAAACTGAATTGCGCTTCAAAAACCATCTTCCTCGACCTCCCCCCCCCTCCCCCTCTGCTCTTCGGAAAAAGGGATTAGTCTCTTCCCACCTGTCAAGTTGATGCGTTAGGGAAAGGGGTGAATATATTTGTGCGCTTGGAACACGAGATATTGGTATATGTGAGCTTCAAACACGATTTTCCTACTGTGAGCTTGGAGCACGTGCGCTTGGAGCACGACACCGTAGTTATACGCAAAATAAAAAATGAAGCTGAATGCTTACCTTGCTTCAAAAAATAGAAAATTAAGAAATTAATCTTAAAAATACTTTGATTTTTGGCATTTTATATGTAGTAGAAGATCTTAGCAATAAATATTAATGGGTATCTTAAGTTATAAAACTGGTAACTTTTCTATTTTTTTTCTTTACTAATCATTAATTATTTTATTTGTGATTAAAATTCTTAGCTTTAAATTTTGTTGTTTAAACATATGAAGTCGTTAAAAAAATTAATTTATTTTACAAAAATACTCTTATCATTAGTTTCTACAGCTTGTTCATTTCATTTTTTAATCATTTGAATTTTTATAAAATGTTTATTTTTTCAATTGAAATATTGCAAATTAAATAGTTATTTTTAATAAAAATCAAATTAAAGGTTTTGTTGAATATATATATATATATATATATATATATATATATATATATATTGTAAGCAAAAGGAATTTTATCTAATAGTAGTTGTTTTGAATAAATACTAATTAAACAGCAAATGCTTTTATTTATTTATTTTTATTTTCTTATTCGTATAGATATCAATATCAAATATTATTTTTAATTGTATTTCATTCATCTGTAATCACTATTTTCTATTACAGATTTTATCCATGAAATATGTCACATTTCAAATTTCAACATTTACTTAAAAATTAAATATTTCACTTGCCTCAATCTTTATGAAAATATTTTGACTATGTTGTGTCTATAGTTGTGTTACTTAGATCTTGTATTCTGTTTTACTTTATGTATTTAAATGATGGTATAATTATACATTCTGAATTCTTTAATGTCAAATAATATTTCTTAGATTTCAAATACACATCTTTATGCTTTTTGTATAGGATAATATAAAAAAATGAATCTTGTGTATTATAATGTTATCTTGCATCTTTCTAATAATCTCAAAAACTATAAATGTTGTAAATTATTTATATTTCATTATAATGTTCAGTATTCTATATTAATTTTTACTTTTCATTTTGAGTTCTGTATTAGATTTTATGTTGTTTGGTTTGCACCTTATAAAATAAGTGCATTTGTGTATTTAAATATATATATTTAACCCCTTAACGCGCGGCGTCCTCGCTGCAAGGACGCAAAAGTTAAGATACAGCTGCAAAAATTCATCCCGGAAAATTTTTAGCAAAAATTTACGTTTATAACGTATCAGAAAAGGCCAGTTTTTTTAACCTTAAATTTTAAAATTTCTTTTAGTTTAATTTAGTTCATGAATTCTGGTGGCAGTATAATTTAAATGATTTGAATTGTCTTGCGCCGCAAAGGGTTAATATAAAAAAAGTAATGAGATTTTAAAAGTATTTGTAATATTTGTTTAATTTAGACATTTCAGAATTTAAGTGCCTTAAAAAAAATTTGTAGATTATTTTTTATGTGTTACTGCATTTTATGGTTTGAATTCATTGAATATTTTATAAAAAATATTGTATATTAATGTGAACAAAAAATCTGAAACAATTAAGATCAATAGATTTATTTTCACCTTTCTTAAAAAGAAAAAAAAAAAAAAAGGTATTTTCTTGCAATAGTGCAGATATATGCATTTGTGCCTAGTTAAAATATAAATAAATTGGTTATACTGAATATTATTTACTATTTAAAAATAATGTATTTTGAATTCGTAAATGTTAACTTCACAAACTATTTCTGCAGAAAGATTTTGGTGTTGATGAACCTTGTCGCAGAAAGCATAATAAATTTCTGCCACAGGGGGCCTCTAGCACAAAAAAAAAAAAAAAAATCACTAAATACCCCTAATATGTGGTGCATGCATCGGAAAATGCATGAAAATCTTTACTGCATTAATTACTACCATGCACTAATTTTTCTCTAAATAATAATAATAATAAAATACACTCGAAAAAATCATTCAGCTGGGTCGCATTACGATAAACATACACGAATGGTCGGTGCAAAAAGAAAAACAAAGTTCCGAGACGGTTAATCAAAGTTCCGATACATTAAAAAGTGTCGATACACTGAATCGCATCACTTTGTCACAAATCGCCAATGGGTGCCTAAATAGTACAGTGCCTAGAAGTTACTTCTAGCCACTGTACTTATAGTAAAGCTTAGCCAAATTTTTCTTTTATTAGTCAAAATACAGTTATTAATTACAGTAATGTCAGATATAGTGTGAAAAAGAAGAAAGAGAAAGTTATTTTTTATAATATAAAAGATCTATTGTTGATAATTAGAATTTTGAATGTCGCTTCAATAAGCTTGTGTGAACAAAATTATAAAGCATTTGGCAACATAAAAAAATAATTTGATAAATTAATGCACTACTGTATCTGTTTTCTTTTGATAAATAATAATATGGCGATGCTTTTCAAAGTCAGTCAGCAATTCTGATTTAAGTCACTCTCTGGTTTTAAGAGTGACGTGGAAAGTTAGAATATTGTCATACATCTTCATTAAATATTCAATCAAATAATAATAATAATTAAAAAAACAGAAAATGGGCAAAACATTTTAAGAATTACCTATAATCACAAAATTGGCATTTTTAAAAATTTTAGAGAAACACCTTATGCATAAAAACACAGTTTTGTTGTTTTAAATCACTCTTTATGCAAGCAACAGGAAATACAATAAATTGCTTAAATAAATAAAGAGCTCAATTTTGAATAAAATTTAAGGAAGTCTAATAGATAAAATGAATGATGTCCTAACTTGTAATTGGAGATCCTGTTGAATCAATTCAGTATTTATTTGCTTAAAATATCTAAAATTGAATTGAACTTGAAAAATCTCATACTAGGTGTTACATTTAAAGTAAAAAAAAAAAAAAAAAAAAAAAAAGAAAAAACCTCCAGATTAATTTTTTTAAAGAGAGGATTATATCTATCATCCAGTATTATCAACTGTTAAAAACAGAACAAATTAAAAAAAGCAAAGATAAATAAAAATCAAAAGAATTTTAATGGAATTAACCCTTACATGGTCCGAGCCACACCTTGCTAATTATCTTGTACAACTTCTCTGCTATTGGTTGCCAAACCCCATGTGGAAAAAATTGTGATGAGTTTTTTTTTTTTTTTTTTTTTTTTTTGTAATTCTATGTTTAAAATTCACAACTGGGAAATTTGTTCTTGTTTTCAAAAAAAAGTTTTTTAAATATTTCATTTTGAAGTAATAAACTGCAAAAAGGCGCTTTATTCATTTTTTTTTCCATTTTATAGCTTCAAAATGAAACATTAAAAATTCAAGAAATAATTTTGAGAAAAACAAAGGCAAATTTAAATATTCTATATTTTTAATAGTGAAAATAGAATTAAAAAAAAAAAAAAAAAAAAAAAAAACATTAATTCTTATAAAAATTTTTCTTATACAATAAGGTGGGATTCAGCTGTTGGCAATGAGGGTCTCTGCCTTTGATTCGTTATTATTTTTAACTGAAATTTTCATTAAAAGTATATTTCATGCTTTTTTTTTTTTTCTGACTTATTTAGACAGAAAGTTAACTGTTTTAATTGTTTTAAAAAAATGGAAAAGTTATATATATATATATATATATATATTGTTCAAAAATAAATAAATAAATAAATAAAAAGAAGAAGAAAAAAAAAAATCTGTTTGAAAACTTATTTTTGGAAAAATAGTTTTCATTAGTAACTTGCTCTTCATACAATCAAAAAGAGTTATACAGTCTAACCTCATTAATGTGAACTGTTTCCACAATCTTTGTCAAAATGACGATCAGTTTAGTTATATGAAGGTTAGTTACTGATAGCATGAACTACTGATAACATGAACAAATTTTTTATCCTCCTTCAGATTTGTATTAACGAGGTTTGACTGTAGTATACATAAACTATTTCAATTAGTTGACAGAAAATCAAAGATTAGAGGTTTTTTGTGCATTTAAATTGATCTGATATTACAGTGAAATCCCGATCTATCATTCCTGCATTGATCGTTTTATTCCTATGGTCCCTGCACAAATATATTTAAATAATGTTAATGACATTTATCGTGCTTCAAAAAGTCATTTTACTGCATTCATCGTTATAAAAATTTTCTTCTGACCTTGTAGAAATTTTCTTCTGAAGGTCAAGCAGTTCCATATGCCATGCAAACTGGAGTTGCTTATTTCATCCTAAAAACTCTTTTCCCCATTTATATGGAGGATTAAAATTGTGATGCCATGTCTCTGGATCATCTATTCATTTTGTAATTTCAACATGGCAGGATGTAGCCTCTTCAGTAATCCAGAAAATTGTTTAATGAAATGTGGTTACATGCGAAAAAATTATGAAGAATATCAAACAGAAGGGCAAGAAAATGATGATGATGATGATGATACAGATGAAGAGTGGTTGCATGTAGCAGAGGCAGAGGATGAGTCGGGTACAGAATTTAGTGATATTTGCATTAATCAAGACGACATGTGGTATCCTAAAGCATAGAAGAAATGTGCGATTTCAAAAACTTAAAATAATAGTAAAGAAACAGAGGCTAATTTTCCCGCTGATGACGTAAACGTAATTATGGCATTTGAAATTTTACAAACTTTTATATATTACAGAAAATGATCAGAAAAATGTTGTAAATCTGGAAAAATTTCCATTTAATTGATAAAATGAATGAAAAACCTGATATAAAATTACAAATTTTTAAAAATAAATTTTACCTAATGTTTTGTAACATTGATTTATTTCTTTGAAAGTTTGGAAAGTAACAAATTTGTTTTTATTAGTAGTGTACTGTGTACATTGTGTGTATTAGTTTATAAACATTGTTTTCTTCGTGTTTTGACAACCTGCATTCATCGTTTTACTGCTTTCGTAGTTTTTTTTCATGCACATCAACAAAAAAAAGGATGGATCGAGGTTCTACTGTATAATGTTTTTGCGATTGTCACCCATTCATCACAGTGCAAGAGATGCTGTACAATTTCTCCTTTATTGCAATCAATATGTCCTTAGCCCCCCCCCCCTCCCTCATATTTTGTTTTGCTTATGCTTATTTACAAATCTATAAATTTGAAAAAACCTGCAACAAACATTTCTGGTCAAAATAATAGGGCACGATCCTTTATTAGGTGAAGCAACGTAAGTGCAAACGCAGCATGAAAGCATCAAGTATGTTGTTGCTTTTATACTTCAGAATACAGTTAACATAAACTTTGATAATGTAGCAATAAAAAAAAAATCTACTTACCTGGATACTGTAAGAGGTACATTCCCTCTTACAATTTCTCCATCTCCAGTCATAAAATCGCATGCAACTCTGTGCCAGAATTTGTTTATAGGATAAACTCACTACCTAATGTATTTTTAAAGACTTATTTTTAGCTTACATTCTCTGTCATAAACCGTCTGCTGAATCTGGGTTAAAAACGGAAACGGGGAAAATAAATTTCAAATATCAGTTCTATCGTTACAAATTAATAGGGGCGATTTTTTTGAATGAAGGGATGCAAACAATTTTTTGACACAATTAGATTTTTTTAAATTAACTAAAGTATTAAATTTAGGTGGCAACACTTCATTTTAATTCATTTTAAAAAGTATGTGGCTCGTTACAAATTCGGTACCAAATGGAAGGGGCGATTTTTCTGAATCCAGGGGTGTAAACAGATTTTCGACATGACAATTAGATTTTTTAAAATTAACTAAAGTATGAAATTTAGGTGGCAACACTTGTTTTTTTCATACATTTCAGTGTGAATCAAGCTAATAGAAAAAGTATTTAAATTTTTTATTTTATTTTAAATTCAGTTTTCATATTCAGAAGGTTTACATTAGTACTCATTTTCAAAAAATTGAATTTGTTTAATTTTAGTATTTTGTCTTTCAGCTAGAAATAAGAAAAATGCAATTAGTTATTTTGCATTTTTAAACAAAAATTCTAATAATATATATATATATATATATTTTTTTTTTTTAAATGAATATTAATTTAACAATGTGAATTTTCAGAATGAGAAAGTGGAATTAAAAAGAAAAAAAAAATTCCTTGGAAAATGTATATATCTTCTGTGGCAGAATTTTTTCCTGTTTTCTGCAACAAACTTCACTAGAGAGCTAAATTCCTATTTGCAAGACGATATTATTCAATATCAATAATAAATATATGCGTTACTAACTGGCAGTAACACAAGCTTTTTTGTTTCTAAAAATTTTAATATGCTATTATTCAGTTGCTAACCGATAAAGGTTACATTTTCTTAAAAGCTGACGGATAACACGAGTGACACAAAAATTCTTCAGCATTGTGGCGTATGGGCTCAAATTATTTAAAGTGTAATAGCCTTTGAATGCCTCATTCGATTTAGCTGAAAATTTATATGATTGTTATAGGTGACCGTCGCATGATCTGCATAGATTTTAGTGAGTTTAGCATTTATAGATTTTTACAGGGACACAATAAAAATTTCTTTTATCGTCATGATCTATGCTCAAAATATTTGAAGGGTAATTACGTTATATTAAAGAACATATTACATGGGGAAAAATATTTACACATGCTTTAATTTTCTCTTTTATTTATTTAATGACACCTCTTACTTTATTTAAACAATTATTGATTAGTTAATGTTTGGAAAGTCGAGTGGAGTCACTCCAGATTTTTTTGAGAGGAAAAAAACTGCTATACTGCTTTTAGTATAACTGAAATATATGGATCGTTCATTGTAAAAGTGAATTATCTCCTTGGAAACTGATTTTGTAATAATGAGCTTTTTTCAAATTTATGCCTAGAAAGAAACGTCAAGTCAAGATTCAGTAAGTATTATCAATTTTTGTGTTAAATACAAATGATAGTTATAAGAATTTATACATTCTATTAAAAATAATTTGAAATATATAAACTTCATTTTTATAATGAATATTTTGAAGTTTTACTTTTCTGAGAAAAACATGTAATGCCATTTATGGGTCTTTAATGCAATTATTGGAGTTTTCTTTTTTATAATGAAAGGTGTGACAAAATGTGATACAATTAAGTAAAAATATACATATTGAAAAAATATGGAGTTACACCACTTTTACAATGAGCCGTCCATATATAAAGGAAAAAATCTTAGCAAGTAGACAGTAGAATACTCAAAACTAGCAGCTAAATATATTTTAAAAAAAATGCAATTTTTCAATAATGTAAATACACATTAATTCAGAACTTTATGTATTTATTTATTTGTATTTTTCTGCTCACACATTCATTTTAAACACCTTAGTTTGTTAGCCCACCAGCAGTTGAGTGGTTCTGCGCTCAAAGCTGGTAGATGGGAGGTGCCGGGTTCGATCCCAGGTTGCACTCATCGACCTAGTTGTTTGGAGTTTTCAATGGTTTCCTCCAAAACTCATGTAGATACAGGCTAGGACCCCTTAGAAAGACCCCCCATGTAGGGCATCCACCCTATAGACCTAGAACACTTGTGGAGTCAATTGGCCTTAAAACCCTACAACCAACTTCAGTTTGTTTCTGACAAGGAAACATTCAAAAGGTGTCGTCTTCAAAAATATATATGATTCTACTCTTCCTAAAACACCAGAAAGTGAAAAAATTATCGGCTGAAATGAATTACAGCGACCACAAAAAATTATCAAAATTAAGCATTTTTGGCGATTTCACATTGTTAGGCGATTGATTTTGAGTACTTGGCGGAGAAACAAAACACGGTTCTGTACGTACACGGCAATTTCGGTGCTAGCGAACTGAAAGCCTAACAGTGCTAAATTGCCAAATATGCTTCATTTTGATAATTTTTTGTGGTCGCTGTAATTCATTTCAGCCGATAATTTTTTGACTTTTGGTGTTTTACGAAGAGTAGAATCACATATATTTTTTTCAATATTTTTTTAAGACGACACCTTTTGAATGTTTCTTTCTGAGTAACAGTGAAAAATCCTTACCCAGTTTTTTATGTCTGATGAAAATCCTATAACTTAAATTTACTATCATTTTCATTCAGTTATTTCACAGTTCTATATAATTATTTCTATTATTTTATATTTATAATATATAAAGAAAAGTTTAGTACATTTATTAAGATTTTTAACTAAAGAAGGAAAGAAAAGTTGCTAATAGTTTAAAAATTAGCTGGACTTTGAAAATATAAAAAATAAATTAGTCAATTTAATAATGGTGGTTAGATTATAAGATTTAATGAAACAAACAAATATAAATGAAACATATTCTTACAAATATAAATCAAACACAAATCTAAGTATGTAAGTAATAAAACCAATGTTAATAAAAGTATATATCAAATAAAAAGAAGAAAATCATAAAAATACAAACTGTAATTAAAAAAAAGAAAAATTGCATTACCTGGAACATCTTTTTTGTGGCATGAGTGTTTTGGTTCTGATTCAAAATCAAATTGTATAAGAAAACTTTCCATACGGCATAGCTTATATTATCAAATCATACTATGCTGCAGGCAGGTTCACTTAACTTTGATAGGTACAAGTTTGTGTCCAACACAGAATTGGAAGAAGTTGCTGTTGATTCCACTTGATGTTCTAATTCTTTCTACCTTCAATCTGCGCTATTTCTAAAAGCTCTCCAATGTATTTTTCATGTTAACATTTGTTGTCATTTATATTGCAGAAATCTGAAAGTGAGACCAGTATCCTTGCTTTTCATAAAAATAAATAAAAAGCATTCTTCCAGCTTTTCAAAAAAAAAAAAAAAATACATATATATACTGAAATTATATATATACTGCTTTTAATACAACTGAAGTGAAATATATAGTATATAAAAATAAGGAAGAATCTTAGCAGACTACTCAAAACTAGCAGCTAAATACAATAACAAAAGAAAAAAATCTGATGTGGGCACCACATGACTTCCTTATACACTTTTAGAAATATACATAAAGTTAAAAAACATTGACACTGGACCCGAAACAGTTGACTAAAAATATTAAAAAAAAAAAAAAAGAAAAAAAAAAAAAAAAAAATGAATTATCACCGTGGTCTGAGCTTTTCTGAAAGTTAGTTAAAAACTGATTGCAAGATTTGTACTGGTAACGCTGACGAAGGCAGCAGGGACCCGAAAAAATTGGCTAAAAGTATTAAAAAAAGGCATTTTCACCGTGTTCTGAACTATTCTGAAAGTTTCAAATGTCTAGCTAGTCGGGAAGTTAGTTAAATAAATTTTCTGTTGAACCATATAAACGCTGCCGAAGGCAGCAGGGACCTGAAACAGTTGGCTAAAAGTATTAAAAAGATGCATATCCACCGTGTTCTGAACTATTCTGAAAGTTTCAAGTGTCTAGCTAGTCGGGAAGTTAGTTAAATAAATTTTCTGTTGAACCATATAAACGCTGCCGAAGGCAGCAGTGACCCGAAACAATTGGCTAAAAATATTTTAAAAATGCATTGTCACAGTGTTCTGAGCCTTTCCGGAAGTTTTAAATGTCTAGTTACTCGGGAAGTTAGTTAAAAATCAATTCCAAGATTTGCACTGGTAACGCTGCCGAAGGCAGCAGGGATCCTACACAGTTGGCTAAAAGTATTAAAAAAATTCATTTTCACCGTGTTCTGATCTAGTCTGAAAGTTTCAAATGTCTAGCTAGTCGGGAAGTTAGTTAAATAAATTTTCTGTTGAATCGCATAAACGCTGCTGAAGGCAGCAGGTATCGGAAACAGTTGGCTAAAAATATTAAAAAAATGCATTGTCAACGTGTTCTGAGCTTTTCTGAAAATTTCAAATGTCTAGCTAGTCGGGAAGTCTCTTAAGTTGCAAGATTTGTCTATACCGTTTTTTGATACATTATGGCCAAAACCTATGTATTTTTGTCATTATGAACCTAATTTTCCTAAATATCTCCAAAACGGAAAATCATACAAAGTCCAAAAATGGAGGTGCACAATAAGATGTTATAACAAACCTGTGTACCAATTCGCAACTTTCTACGTCCAACCGTTTTTGAGTTATGCGACATACACACACACACACACACACACACAGACGTCACGAAAAATCGTGTAAAATCCCTTATATCTCTAATACGAGAGCTCGTGTTAAGACGACACTTGCAGGTGTGTAACTAGACATCATGACAGTCACATGTATAAATTGGCAACATTCAGAGATCATTCGTTTTCGAGCAATGTGAAATACAAAATCCATTTCGCAAATCGGGATTACTATACTTCCTTATACTTTGTATAAGGAAGTAAAAATGCCGTTTTCATTAGAAAATAAATATACACAGTAATTAAATCAACTCTGAGCTCTTACTGTTAAACAATGCAATTTTTATTGAAAAACATCATTTTCTTCTTTATAAATTCGGTTAATATTGCTAATAGTTTAAGTATTAAACAAATGAAAACATTAAAATCATCCAAGAATTAACGTTTAGATAAATAATTGAAGCCCTTATTACTTTCTCTTACCCATAAGGTAGAGAAAGTATTGTTTTTGGGTCAAATTTTCGAACACGAGATTTTGTTATATTTATACGTTTTGAGGTCCCCTGAATACGAAAATCATGTTTTTAGCAAATGGTCTGTGTGTATGTCTGTATGTCTGTCTGTTATCAGCATATCTCAAAAACAAATTATGGCAGAAAGTTCAAACTTGGTATTCTAAATGAGTATCATATAGGGACGCTACAGTAAGCTTTTCGTTAAGATCAAGCAAATGGCTCGTGTACAGGGACAATCAAGATAATTCTAATACATTACGTCTATGGGGGAAATTGCAGGAAAGTAGAGTTTAACGTCTATAGACTGCACTAAACCAAATGAAACGAATATATATTTTTTGTAATAGAGATAGTTAACTGGGAAAAAAAAATTGTGTATGTAGGAGCCTTGCCTCCCCCCCCCCTGGGGGGGGGGGAAGTCCCCCCTCGAGGGGAGTAAATTTTCATCATGGGTATCTTTCAAAAGAGCTCGCCAATACCTTTAAAACGAATGGTTGAACCATCGATCTGCGATAATTTAAAGCAAAGTTATCGATTTTTTTTTACTTTTAACGAAAAAAAAAACTTGGAAAAAAATCGTACTTTTTTTTTTTTTTTTTTTTTTTTTTTTTTAATATTGAGAATAAAATGGACTTTTTTTGGATATTTGGTGTTATACTACTTCTCTAATATGGAAATCGTCTGCCTTATCATAAAAGATAATTTTTTTAATAATAATTTTAATAAATTATTTTTTAAAAAGAGAATTATTTTTTAATAACCGAATTAAATTCTATATCAATGTAGGTGAATTAATGAAACGGGGGACCACCCCCCTCACACAGAACTAATTATCATATAAAACTCTTCAGAAGCCTAATATGAATTGTTTAACATAGGTTTACATAACAGTACTCGTTATCTTACCTATTAATCTGCAAGCTGTATTTATAGTATTAAATTTCAGGGTAAGAGAAAGTCGTGTAAGTGACACACCAGATTATTTTTTATTAAAATCATTGCATGATGTCCGTTACTGGTGCATTCACACTCACTCTATTTGCTTTTCACTCAAAAAATCGTGATCAAAAGAACTGGAAAATAAATAACGAAAGAAATCAAAATAATAAAATCACTTACGAAATTAACTAATCAAGCAAACAATGCAAAGTAAAATGTTGCGTGGACACATCGAAAGCAAACACAATAACTATCAAATGAATTTTCAAAAATTGATCACTTTCCGGAAGGAAAAACAAAACAATAAACAAGCTGCTTTTTTACCGTAACCACGGATTAGGAGAGTCTATAGGATATATAACGAATGTTACGGAAAGGTAGTAATTTTCATCTTACATATAGAGGGCTACCAGATCTCGAGAATCCACCAATCAGCGCGTTTGTTTAAATTTGTAGCAGTTCATTGGTCGTTCTCGGAAATCGGATGATGACAGAAGCAGAAGGGGCGGGCTTTCACTTTTTTCCGATAAGTTTCAAAGATACTACACCAGGCGGCGATCGGATCGTTTTCCTCTGCTCGGCTGAATTAATGCAGAAAGAAAAGCTCCGTTTTCCGCGCTAGCTGCCCTATCTCGTTTATCATCCTATAGATTCTTAATCCGTGACCGTAACACAATAACAAAAACCGCCTACTGACGCTTGCATCTTGACTGCAGCTTTACAGGAAGATATAAACACACATGAACATATAAACTGCGAAATTATAAAATCGGATGTAGCAATCTAAATCTTTTATCATTAGTTTCTTTCATGGTATGCAGATTTCTTCATTGCACTCACTTGTAAGCAAATCACCACTTAACATCAATTTTGTTTTCCGTTGCTTTAGCTCCACCAAAAATTATAATCCATTCTCATTTCAAAAGCACTTCCGCATCAACTAAATTTTTTGAATTCGTCACAATATTTGCATATTAATAATGCATTGAATAATTAAATTAGCCATTGCTTACCATTGTTGCATGTGCAGAACGTTAGCATTATCCGACACAACTTTTGAAGCAGATTACAATAGAACGCCCTCTATAGTTCAAATCTGTAAATAAACTTCCATTATCCCAAAATAAATAAATCTTATTTGTCTCTTAAAGAACTGATTTAATATCATATATATAATGTATATATATATGAAGAACTGATTAATTCTTCGAAATAATAATTCGCCATCTTTCACATTTGCAACTGCAAGTTGACTTGACTTACGAGAAGCGCAAAGCTCTTGCAGCTGTCAGTTTGCAAGCGATATGTTTCGTTTGTATTGAAACTTCCGTTGCAAGCGGCTTTGCAACCGGAAGTGTTTCATTTGTATGTACCCCTATGACTCTGTAAATACAACAATAAAAAATCCATTTTTGGTCGAGATAGTTGGCAATACTTTGCACACGGAAGAAGAGTCTAGGAATTAAAACGAGATAGGGCAGCGAGCGCGGGAACAGAAGCTTCCTTTTCCGCATTAATTCAGCCCAGTCCAGGAAAGCGATTCGATCGCCGCCTAGTGTAGTATCTTTGAAACTTATCGGAAGAAAGGGAAAGCCCGCCTCTTCGGCTTCAGTCATCCAACGAACGAACAGCCAGAAATGTAAAAACGCGTTGATTGGTGTATTTTCGAGATTTGGTCGCCCTCTATCTGTAAGATGAAAATTACTACCTTTCCGTAACATTCGTAATACATCCTTCTCTTTTAATGCGTGACTTTACAGTAACATTTCATTCAGTGTTGCCAGACTTGGGGATTTATCCCCATTTTTGGGGAGTTTTGAAGCTTCAGGGGAAATATTTAGGGACAGAGAATTTGTGGGGAACAGTTTGGGGAAAAGAAAAATTTTGGGGAAATATATGGGGATTTTCTTTAAAATTAGTAAAATGTGATTTTTTCTTAAAATCCAATAGAAAAAAAAAAAAAAAAAAATAGTCAATTCTGGATGCTATTTCAGAAACAGAAAAGCAACTTGTTCAACTTTCTGATTATAAAATTTATCCTGTTTTTTTCCCACTTGTAAACCCTGATTTCAGGAGTTATTTGATTGGTGTGTGCTGTAACAAGCATAGTGAATGCTTGATACGTATTGATAGCTGTTTCGATCGAATAATCAAAAGTTAGCTGGACCAGCATGTACTTCGATGCTTTTTCTTAGGCTAGCTTGAATTAAATTTGCAGGGGTGAAATATCAAGTTTGATGCTCTCTTTAAGCTGCTTGTGTATACCTTATTTTTCATTCATTTTAAAATCAACAAGAACTGTTGTTTTTATATACTTAAGGGTTAAGTACAAATGATTAGAGACGAAGAGAAGAAACTCAGGAAGTTAGACAAATTGACAATAGACTCAAAAAATTACACAAATGTAAAATTTTCCAAAAACTAAGTGTTACCAAAAAATTATTTTGGTAAATGGGGATTTTTTTTCTATAAAGAGCTTTGTTTGGGGAAAAATGTGAACTAAACTTCATTAAATATTTTTTAAACTTTTTCGAAAAAAATTACATTTTTAGTAAAATAGAATTGGGGATTTTTTTTTGAAAAAAACCTTTGATTTGGGAAAATTTGAGAACTGATTGGGGAAATTCACTTTCTACCATCTGGCAACACTGGTCTGATGACAAGCGGACGTCAGAATTCGTATTAGCAATAACAATAGAAATTTGTTCAATAATTTAAAATAAATTTTAGGTGCTTTTGTCTCCTGAATTAGATACTTTGAAGTATGATTTAAAACATTCATTTAGTAATTGAATAGCTATTTTTATTTTCTAAATAAGTTTCTAAACGTTCATAGCTAATTGGAAACATCCTACATGTAAAAAATTGTCGTGTTTAAGTTTATATTATGTCTAGATAAACTTGAAAAGAGATTGACGTATATTTATTTTATATTTTGCCTATGTATGAGTTATTATTTTACATATGCATTTAAGTGAATTAGTAATTAATAATGCTGGAATTCAAATATTTATTTTCTGTGGGTGTGAAGAACTTATTGCAAGGTATGTTCACAACATTCAATGGTTTTATAATTATTAGTTAACTTTAATGTCTGTAAGTTGTATAAGTGCCTAGAATTAATATTTCTTTTATTTTTTTAATTAAAAGATAATATTGTGTACATTATTGCTATAACATATTGAAATATTAGTATCTGATACTATATCCTGATGACTCATCTTATATCAGGTAATTTGTTTAGACATTTGAAAACAAATCTGACTTAAAATTATAATATAATTGTGATCATTCTCCTTTTAATTAGTATATTAGTTAGATGTTTATTTTGTTAAATATCACCGTTTTTGAAATGAAATTGGTCGAACTGATGATAACATGTAATTATCAGTTCAATCATTTTTATAATGATAATATCAATGAATATATTTATTACACACTACATTTTGAATATTATAGTGTGATATATTTACACAGAATAGATTGCATTATGTAGACTGCTGATTAAGTAGTACATATACATTCTGAGTGAAGTTAATTTGAATTTATAAAAACAAGAATTAATTTTTGTTAATTGTGAATAATAATACAGTTTATGGTATGACTTAGCGTGTTTTTAATAAATCAACAATTTGGCACAATTTTGCTATTATCCTTGGAATTTACAAACCTTTAGGAAAGGAAAGTTTATCAAAGAATGCCATACTCAAAATGGCAGAAAATGAAATTGCATCAAAATACATTTAAAAAAAAAATTAAATGCAAAAAATGTATAAAGTACAATAAAAAAAAAAAAAAAAAAAAAAAAATCAGTTGATAAGCTCAAAATTATAAATAATCACAGTTTAAAGAAGATCGAAGAGAAATGAAGGAGCAGTGTTTCTTGGAAAGTTCTCTAGTTATGAACTTTATCCTATGCCAGCTGGACCATAGCTTCAGTGCACAAAATTGATTTTGTGCCTGTAGACGTGGGCTTGCTAGCGAATTTTATTAATACCGACATCAGGTAGAAGAAGAAAGAGGAGGATAAGCTTATTGAAGGCATGGTTCCTTGTGACATGCTGTAAATAAATCTAACTAGTATGTTGTGGCCACCACGAGACTTTCTTCCATATTTTCCTATACAAATTCACTCAGTAACAACATTAAAAAAAAAAAAAAAAAAAAAAAAAAAAAAATCGATAACTTTGTTTTAAATTACCACATATTTATAGTTCAACCATTCGTTTTAAAGGTATTGACGAGACCTATCGAAAGATACCCATTTTGAAAATTTACCCCACCCCAGAGGGTACTTATCCCCAGGGGGGAAAGCGATGCCCCCACATGCACAATTTTTTTTCCTAATTAACTACTACTATTAGCAATAATTTATATTAATTTTACAATCACAGGTTAAGAATAACTCTCATTATGTACATTTATACGAAATTTTGTCCTATACTACCATGTTAAAAATTTAGAAGAAATACGATCACAGCGCCTCCTGTTGTGCGATTGATCCCCAAATCTAATCAGCACCAGTTTATGTCAGGAGCCAACTAAATACCAAGTTTTGATAATTTCGTTTAAAAAAAAAAAAAAAAAAAAAAAAATTCTAAGTTTTTTTTCGTAAAAAGTAAAAAAAATCGATAACTTTGTTTTAAATTATCACAGATTTATAGTTCAACCATTAATTTTAAAGGTACTGACGAGACCTTTCGAAAGATACCCATCTTGAAAATTTTGGCCTATATCACCATGTTAAAAATTTAGAAAAAGCGGGATGGCAACGCAACCTGTAAGACGATTTTAACCAAAAGTTGATAGGCACTAATTTATGTCACGATGCAACTACATACCAATTTGTATGAAATTCGGTCCAGTAGTTCCTAAGGTACAGTTGCCACTAAATTTTGTCACACACACACAGACAGACATTTTCTAAAAATGGCCAAACCATGTTCTACAGCTCTCAAAACGTGTAAATCCATCAAAAACCCGAAATCGAAAATTACGAATCCAATACTTTCTTCTATTGAAGATAGAAGAAAGTAAAAATAGATCAGCATTGAAATTTGACATTTGATTTTCTTGTATCCTTTTCAGTTGTTTGCCATTTGAACTTTTGTATGTTTTTACTTTCTTCTATATGTAATATAGAGAAAGTATTGGATTCGCGAAAATTTTCGAAGTCCACTTTTTGATGGATTTACATGTTTTGGGATATGGAGAACACGAATTAATAGTTTTTAGAAAATGTCTGTCTGTCTGTCTGTCTGTATCATTTTTTTGTGGACACTGTATCTCACGAACCAATGAATGAAATTTAACCAAACTTGGTATTTAGTTGCACCCTGGCATAAACTGGTGCTGATTAGATTTTGGGATCAATCGCTCAATAGGTGGCGTTGTGATCGCATTTTATGCAAATTTTTAACATGGCAGCATAGAACAAAATTCCGTATAAATGGGCATAAAGAGAGTTATTTTACACTTGTGATTGTAAAATTAATATGAATTATTGATAATAGTAGTAGTTAGCTAGGGAAAAAATTTTGTGCATGGGGGGGCATTGGTTCCCCCCCCGGGGAAGTAAATTTTCAAGATGGGTATCTTTCGAAAGGTCTCGTTGATAATAGTAATAGTTAACTTGGAAAAAATTTTTGTGCATGTGGGGGCATCGGTTGCCCCCCACCGGGGGGGAAGTTCCCACCCGGGGGGGCAAAGTTTCAAGATGGGTATCTTTCGAAAGATCTCGTCAATACCTTTAAAACGAATGGTTGAACGATAAATCTGTGATAATTTAAACCAAAGTTATCGATTTTTTTTACTTCTAACAAAAAAAAATCTTAGAAAAATATCGCAATTTTTTTTTTTTTAACGAAATTTAACCAAACTTGGTATTTAGTTGGTCCCCGACATAAACTGGTGCTGATTATGTTTGGGGATCAATAGCTCAACAGGTGGCGCTGTGATAGCATTTTATCTAAATTTTTAACATGGCAGCATAGGACGAAAATTCGTATAAATGTGCATAATTAGAGTTGTTTTAAACTTGTGATTGTAAAATTAATATGAATTATTGATAATAGTAGTATGTAACTAGGAAAAAAATTTTCTGCATGGGGAGGCATCGCTTCCCCCCCTGGGGGGGAAGTACCCCCCCGGGGGGGATAAATTTTCAAGATGGGTATCTTTCGAAAGGTCTCGTCAATACCTTTAAAACGAATGGTTGAACTATAAATCTGTGATAATTTAAAACAAAGTTATCGATTTTTTTCACTTTTAACAAAAAAAAATCGTACTTTTTTTTTTTTTTTTTTTAAATATTGTTACTGATTGAATATGTATAGGTAAATATAGAAGAAAGTCTTGTGGTGGCCACAACATACTAGTTTAATTTTATGGTGTTTGTTTATAAAAATTTTGTTATAGTTCATTTATTTAATTTATTTATTTATTATTATTTATTATTTGTAGATAGGGTAAGTGCACCAGTGATTGACACTTTTAGAGCAATCTCTGATGTTTTTAATGTTCTAGTCATCAGAAAATATTTTCAGAAATCTTAAGTTAGTACATATGGCATGAAAGACATTCAGAACCACATATATGTTAAAATATATACATTTTATGAATTTTTATTTGACACCCACTCAATGTTCCAGTAATTGACACTGCCAGTTTTTCATTTTATCAGTAAATGGGCCCCTATGTTCCATTTTTTGACACTGCTAGTTATTCATTTAATCAGTTATTAGCACCAGTTATTGTTATCAGTTATTAGTGTTTGACAAAAAATGTTAAAATCCTTATACGTAAAATATATGATTTTATTATGTTTCTTATTTATTAATTATTTCGGGATAGATGTCAATTAGTGGAGCATGCCAATCACTGGAGCACCTACCCTATAGCTTCATCTGACAATTTTGAAATAAGCAATTTCAGTTTATAAATCTATAGTTCCAAAAAATTGCACATTATCCTTAAATATTAAAATATGTATTTATATAGTTACTGTTTAAAAAAGACTGAAGAAGAAAAGAAAGAGCAGTTTTCCTCAGAAAGTTCTCCATTTGTGAAGTCTTTGTATCCTATGCCAGCTGGAACATATCTATAGTGCACAAAATTGTTTTCGTGCCTGTAGATGTGGGCTTGCTAGCTCATTTCATTAACACTGATGTCAGATGGAAGAAAAGGGAGGAAAAGCTTATTGAAGAAAGAAAGTTCATCATGACATGCAGTAAATCAATCTTTTCTTAAAATAGATAAACATTTATCATTTAATTTTCTTGCATTCTTTTGAATTGTTCGCCATTTGAACTTTTGTATGTTTTTTAATTTTATGGTGTTACTTATTTCGCTATTACTTAATTTTTATAGTAATATTCAATTCTTTCATTCAAATCGAACATAGTTTGATCAATTAGCAACAATTCAGCTTTAGTCCAAAGAAAAAATACATTTTTAATTAATTGGCAACTTTTCGCTTACACTCCCTGACCCAGAATTTTACGTATTACATATAAATTTAATAAGATAAAATTTTTAAAAATGCTCCATGCAAAATAATTTTTAATTCTTCTGCTGAGATCTTAATCATGAGAGACTTGGAGATTTAATCACCACACACCCAAAATTTTACAAATTTCTTGAAATTTTTTGAGTTATACTTCATTTTTAACAAATTGTTTTTGAAGACTTAGCGTCATCTAGTAAATTTAAAAATTACAATTTAAGTATAAGTTTATTATTACTGCCAAGAGAGAAAGAAAAAAAAAAAACATAGCATCCTAAAATGTTTAAAAAGTGAAATATTTGTGGCTGCAGCTATGGGTCTGCTAGCATATTTCACAAATATCATGAAACGGAAGAAAACAGAAGAGAAAATAAGAAAGAACTGGCGTTTTAAAGTAATAAGTACACAACTTTGAATAAACACCATAAAATGCTATAAATTCACAATAATTGTTTTGGATCGAAAGAATACATGACCCTTCATCAGGCGAACAAAGGAAGCACGAGTGCTGCAAGCAAAGTGGCAACACACGCTGCCAGTTTGATATCAGCATTTGTGCTTACCGACAGTGACACGATCTAATTAAAGTAGGGATGAAACGGATATCCGGTAACTATCCGGTATCCGGCTGAGTTTTAAATATCCGACGAGGTACCGGATATTAGCAGTCCGGATACGGATATCCGGTAACTTCAAGCCGGATATCCGGAGGTGAAAATTCAAGCTTAAATTCCCCTCAGATGAAAATTTTGCGACTTTTTTTTTTTAACATCAGTTGTAGCTTGTAAAGGTAAAAAAAAAAAAAAAAAAAACAATTGCAAAAGTCGAATTTGGTCACTTTAGCAAATAAATTTAGCAAAAAGTAGCTTCAAGTTTAAGAGATATAGAAAGCCTATTTTAATTTTGTGCAGAGTTAGCAAGGATTTTCCAGAGTGATCTATAACATCCCCCCTAATCTTCCCCATAACAATAAAAAGAGCTGTTCATTGTTGTTCCTGAACAAATAATATTCATCCTCTGCACTGCATATAACTCTGTTTTCATGACTTTTGTTTAATAAGTTGAGAATGTTCAGTAATATTGTTAGTCTTGAAGGTAAAAGTTGTTAGATTGTTTCGAGAATGAGTCAAATAATGTGCATTTATTGACTAGAACCTGCCTGTTTATTTACAATCCACTTTTCCCTACACAAGAAAGTTGTTTTTGTGACCATATATTTATACTAGCAGACCCTCTGGCATCATTGTCTATGCTATTACCTATTCAATTAAACGTGTCATCTACCTATTCGATTTGAATTTAAAAAGGAAAAAAAATAAAAACACTCCAATTTGTATAAATTTGCACTTTTAATGGAATATCTTGCTAAAACACCTGAATTTAGAATTTCCCATTGCATCTGTATTTTCATTTTCAGATTGTTAAATAAAAAAAAAAAATTATATATAAAAAAAAACTCAATTATTTAAAGTTTATGATTTTGTACATTAGAAAAACAACTTACTTTTAATTAAAGAATTTAATAAATAATCTAATTTTTTTTCTTATCAGTACAGAATATAAAAATATAAAATAAAATAAAAGCATTTAAAGAAACAAAAATATAAATTTGTTTTGAATCATTACTTTCTTTTATATTCAATAGAAGAAAGCATTTTATTCGTAAAAATTTTCAATTTCCCGTTTTTGGCGGATTTACGCATTTTGAGTGAACCGGAATTTTGAATTTGACCGTTTTTAGAAAATGTCTGTCTGACAAAGGTTTTGTGTAGCAGCTGTAGTTCAAGAGTTAATGCACAGAATTTCATATAAATTTATACATAGTTTCGCATTAACAAAAAAAAAAAAAAAAAAAAAAAGTGCCCATCGACTTTTGGTGCAAATTACTCAATAGGTGGCACTGCTATACTGTGATTTCTCCCATTTAAAGGAGGACTATATCTCTTCTACTGTGTATAATTAAAAAAAAAAGACTAAGTATGTCACTGGGCTATTATGAAATATATGTTTATTTAATTTCTGTGCCATATCGGCCAATAGACGATGCTATTATGCTGCAATTTTCCCGTGAATGGAGAAATTATCTTGGATTTATTTGTGCATAATTACACAAATTTTGGTATGTGAGAGGACCATTTTTATGAAACATCATGTTGATTCAATTTTGGTGTATATTGGTCGATAGATGGCTATACTATGCTGCAATTTACCCTGTGAATAGGAAGGCTAAATCTCAACATCTATAACATTTAACTGCACTTAACTTGATATGCAAGATAAATAATAGGAGAACGAAAGCTGGCTTGATTTGGGTGTATATTAACCAACAGATGTCGCAATAGTTCCTCATCTTCTATAATTCTCTACTTGGCTACATCTCACAATCTTTTGATTAAAATTGCACTAAACTCCATATCTAAAATCTTTATTGTGCAATACCATTATTAAGTTTCTTCTATGCATGTTAAACAGCGTGTAGCTTTGTTAAGTAGAGTGATATAAAAGAAAGTTTCGTAATGGCCATAACATACTAAGCCATTTTCTTATATGTTTTCCTATAAATGTCTCAAACGAAGGTATTGGATTCATAAAAATTTTCTACATTTGGTTTTTGCTAGATTTACACATTTTAAGAGGTCCAGAACCTGGTTTGATCAATTTTTAAAAGTTTGTATTTGTGTGTGTGCGCAACAAAAATTCCGTTCAACTGATGTCGGCCTTATTTAGGTGTATATCAGCCGACAAGTGGATCTGCTATTATGATTTTTCACAAGCCTATATCTCAGCATCTATTGATTAAAATTGCACCAAACTCCATTTGTAAAATATTTATTGTGTGAAGCTATGGTTAAACTTTTGCACAATTTAAACATTAAGTGGTGTGTGATGGCCACAATATATACGTTTTCTTATGAAAATAACCAACCCTTCAACTATGATTATATTAGTAAAATGTTTTGTTGCATTTTTTTTTTAATACATATCAAGCACACATTTTTTAGTACTGTAAAAAATGTGTAAATGATAAGTTTTTGTTTCATAATTCTGAACAAAACCTATATTTTTGTGACAAATTGCAAGTGTAGGAATAAGTATGTTAGACTTAAGTTTTATTCTTCATTGCAATATTGCACAAATAAAGAGAATGCTAAATAAATATGCTTAAGTAAATTATATTTAAAATGTGTTTAAAAGAATAGTATATGAAATATGTTTATACAATGGAACCTGTCTAAAGTGACCACCCTAGGGACCGGCTAAAATGGTCACTATACGCAGGTGGTCACTTTATAAAGTCTCTTTAAAATTGGAAAATGGTCACTTCACTCAAGAAAATGGTCACTTTAGTCAGGTGGTCACTTTTACAGGTTCCACTGTATTTTATAGCTTTAAAATAAAGAAAAAGAAAAGAAATATAGAACACACACAAAAAAAAAAAACCTAATGCCGGATATCCGTATCCGGCAGGCAAAGGAGCTCCGGATATCCGTTATCCGGCAAAATCACTATCCGTTTCATCCCTAAATTAAAGAGAGAGCAAGAGACAGAAGAAAACATCCACTACCGATGGCATGGACCACGAGGAAGTAAGCTGATGAAGGAGGAAACCCTCCTCACAAAAGCAGCTATTCAGACTTCCTTAAAGCTGTAATGTAAGGTTTTATTCTTTACAAAAATTTTCAGCAAATCGCTAAAATTGATGCCAAGATCAACATCTGCGTCGGCTACAAACTTGGCAGCCTGACGAGATTAGTAATCGAATTTGGTGACAAATCTTGCTCCAGGAGAGCCAGAATTTGTAAACCTTTTCTCAATTTTAACAGAATTATTTGTTTTGATAAAATGTATCATTTCTCACCACCAATTTTTGCCTACAAGAATAAAAGTAGGCAATTTATACTGAAATAATTTTCATTGAACACTAAGCTGTGTTTAATATTTAAACTTAAAAACTTGTTCACATACCATAAAATTAATAAAACCACTGCCAGTTTCGAAAGGACATGGTCTTTCTTCTTCAGGCGCAAAACACTTGCTATTACCTTGGAGAAAAAAGCAAGACTGGTGGTTTTTGTACCTGAAGAAGAAAGGCCATGTCCTTTTGAAACTGGTAATGCTTTCATAATTTTATGGTATGAAAAAGTTTTTTAAATTTAAATATTCATTGTACACCAGTTTTTTTTATTTTTGTACTGTCTATTTTGCTGAGTATTTGCCAATGGTATTTTCTGTAATGAGCCATAGAAAATTCCTGAGAAATTTACAATTGGTGGTATATATAATCTTATCATCAGGACTGTTGTGGTTGGAGTAGCTTTTTTTTGCTTGTTTTCAGGGATGTTCATGGACTAGAACCTGCCTGTTTATTTACAAATCAATTACCTCACACCAGGGTTGGCAGGTTTTTGACACATGACAGTTTTTGACAGTTTAAACTGTCACGTCAAAAACCCATTGTCAAAAACCTCAAATTTTACATTTCTTGGTATATTTTAACAATTAAGTAGTCATATTTAGAGAAATAAAATAATGTAGTGTAATAAAAAAAGTGGTTAGTTTCCCATGACAAAAATAATTTTTAGAAGAATATTATCTGTTTCCTATGAACGTCAATCATTTCTGTTTAAGTAAAAAAAAAATTATATTTATTACCTGTTCTAAGGTGAACTACTTATTGCACATTAAGTCATCAAAAATTTTACAAAGTCTTATTTTTAAAAAGTGAACAAAACCCTTCTAAATATATACTGACTGATAATTAAAAGGTGCTGTAAGTATTTTATCCCAATGAATAAAATTACTGTGCAATATTGCATCATGTTTTTTCATTTTGGTTATAATCAATATCAATAGCATGTTTTAATGTTATATGATTAAAAATATTTTAGGTATTGCAAGATTAGATGAACTAAATTTTTAATATGAATTACATAATGCAATTTTAAATTATTTTTAATGAAGAAGTTAATGGAAAGCATATCTCTCTTTAGTGAATTAAAAGTATGAAAATTTGCATTTATATGCATTGAAATGTAATATTAAATACAGGGTGGTCCAAAAAACATGATAGAAAGTAAGCGATCGTTGTGGAAAAAATAAAATATGCAAGAACATGAAACCTATGTTATTGAATAAAGATATGAATGACATTTAATATACAAGGTGTTCGAAATGTCTACCGTCCCTGACTATAATGTTATAAAGCCGGTTCTGAAACTCTGTCATAAAGCGCTGGAGTGTGTCGGAATCAAGTACATCAATCTCAATTCTGATGGTCGATTTCAGGCCCTCCAGTGAATCAGGGGATTCCTATAGATTCTATCCTTGGTGTAAACAACGAACCTTAGAAATTCTCAATACTTCACTCCTGTGACCATACTGTCAATGAATATCGGGCCACTCATCTGCTTCGACGATATGGCACACCATACCGTGACCCTTTGTGGATACAGTCGTGAGACGACACTGAAATGAGGATTTTCCGAACCTCAATGGCACCTCAAAAAATGTTCTTACGATAAATAATTGTTCTTCCAAGGTCAGTGATCCCATATTGGTTATTCATTATTTCGGGTAATCAAGCATTCACCTTAAATGTCAATATATGTGCAATTACAATATGGAAGAATTGTACTTATATCAGTACATTTGAAATCAGGAACTTAAAATACTTTCTATAATGTGTTTTGGACCACCCTGTACATTAAAACGAAACCCAATATTAAATAATACGTTAAAATTTCTCAAACTGTATGTAGATAAAAATAAGTAAATATCCTACACTTTTTAAAATTGCTCGCATCTAATTAATTTTAAATTTTATATTCTAAATATATATTCTAAATATATATTCAAAATATAAATATATATTCTAAATATATATTCAATATATTCTAAAATATCTGAATATTACTTTGTGGATTCATCGATATGATTTAATTTAAAAAAAAAAATTGAATGCTAAAAATTTTCATTGGAATTTCAGGAGAAACAGAAAACATTTAAAATTTAATTTTTTTGGTAAAATTTAGTCAGTTTTAAAGAATTTTTAATATGCTTAATTGTATTACTAGTATAATTTACCATATGCATATGCAATTTTTCATAGCTCTATGGCAATTTGCAAAAAATAAGAAAAGATTTATAAACATTCACTCTCCTTTTAAGACAATGCATAAATGTTTCCTAACATAAACATTTATCTTTTTCTGTATATATATATATATATAATAAAGTTGATCTATTAAGCATAGTAGAAGCCAAGCAACAGATACAAGATCACTGAAACACCAATGACCAATAAGATTTAAAAAAAAAAAAAAAAAAAAAAATCATCAGTGGATGAAATACACTAATGTAAAGAAACCAGATCTATTAATTAACAGCCTGCAAAACAAACGAATCAATAAAGTAAAACAACAAATCTTAACTTAAAACCATAAACCTATCAAAATCAATGAAAAAACAACCCAAGAAACACAAGATAGGAAGAAGGAGCCAGGCGGCAAGACTTGTGACTTGCCTGTGGGGTTACACTAGTTTTACGCCGGCAACACTCCCCCAGCCTGCCACAACCAGAACAGGAACCATATGGATTTAAAAATGCAAAATTTCAAAGCAGATGAACAACAATGAAACCACGAAGCCACAATGAAATTCACCGATTGATCACATTGTATTTAACAGCATAATTAGAACATTAAATATAGTTGACAACTCAAAAAGGAAAAATCTTGAAATTTTATTGGAAAATGAAAGTTTGCATAGTAATACAAAGCAAATGCAACAAGCCTTCTACTTTTTTTTTAAAATTTAATTTCACAAACCCACCCAACCATCCAGCCTTACAACCCCACCCCACCTCCATAATCAAACATCTGCCCACCCAACCGCCACCTTTTTTATTGTCTTTTATTATTTTATAATTTTTTTGTTGATATACACAAGAGTGTACACAGTTTTTTTTTTTTTTTTTTTTTTTTTTTTTTGTACTGACAGAGACCTGGTTAAGGATATAAAATAGAAAATACAAAGTTTTTAGGAAAACCCATTTTAGCAGTGGCTGTGATCAGTTTATTAATATTCTTGTTTTTAAACTTTGCAGAGCATAAATTATTAATTCGAAACAAATGGTTAATGATGATGTTTCTAAATACCGAAAGATGCAGACATGAATTAAAATGTGTAAATAAGTTTACATTAAAACAAAAATCTTGCCGTTTGTCATAGATATCTGTGTAAAGTTTATTACCATCGATGATTATTTTGAGATCTAAAAAGTTAATTGATTGATTAGTCAGAGTATTTTGAGTTAGCTTTAAATTAGGTGGATAATTGAAGGAAAAGCCAATTTGTGAGTTCTTGTTGAGATAAAATACAATAATATCATCGATGTAACGATAAAATCGAACATCATCATTGCAAATTTGCTTTTCATAATAATAAAGATAGAGATCTGCCAAAATACTGGAGCTACAACCTCCTTGTGGGATGCCTAATTGTTGCAAATAGATATCGTTGTTGTGGAAGATATAATTATTATGGATAACAAAGTTAAGAAGTGTTTTAAATTTTTCTGCTTTAAAATTGTAAGGAAGATTAATTTGAGCTTTATATTCTTGAAAAAGACTGTAAATGATATTACTAAGATCTGATAACTCAATATTATTGAAAAGATCTTGAAAGTCAAAAGTCATAATATTGTCTATTGAATCGAGCGATTTGATGTATTGAATTAATTGAAAGCTATTTTTAAGACAGTGTAAATTATCAACTTTGCAAGTACATTTGTAAATTTGTTTTAGAATATCCAGTAGAGCTTTATCAGCATTGTTGTTATAAGTGTTACACCCAACAGTGACAGTGCGAAATTTAATTGGAGATTTGTGAAACTTAGGTATGAGAACTATATAAGGATAATTAAAGTTATTGAAGGGAAGTTGAAGTAGTTTATAGTAATTATGTATTTTTCGGTTATTAATAATAAGGTTATTATTAGTTAAACAGAAGATGTTACTATTATTGATTGAAGAGTTTAAAATAGAGAGATAGTAGGATTTACAAATAATGGCATAATTATTAGGTGATTTGTCAACATAAGTGATCACAAAGTCATCCTGTAGTGATTTGATTGAGTTAAGAAGTACAGATTTTTTAAATAACACCAGATTTGAAGAATTGATAAATAATGCATTTTTGATTTTTTGTAACACTAAAACTTTCCATTGAGTGAAGTAGGCAATAGGTTTATTATGAGTAATAGATATTTTATAAATAAATAAATCTAGGTCATAAGAAAACTGTTGAAAGATTTGTGGAATGCTAGTTTTAACTGGAAGTCTAAATTTGGTGCCAAATTTCATGAATTTTTTTAATTGATAATTATCAATAATATTGAGATTACCCGTGATAATGTGTCCATGGTCTCTGTCAATAAATTTTGAGAAAGGAGGATCATTGCATTTACAGGTTACAGTGTTAGTAAAAGAGGTAGACTTAGATACAGAATTTTCGACGGTTTAAACCAGTTTTTGACACTTGTCACGTCAAAAACCAGTTTTTGACGTCAAAAAACCAACCCTGCCTCACACAAAAATATCAATGTTTTCATAACCATATGTATATTCCAATAGATGTATAAGGAAGTCGAGGTGTCCACGTCAGATTCTTTTTTTTTTTTAATGCTAGCTAAGCAAGCATACATGTATGGTACCGTGACCCCCCGTGGCAGAAACAAGGCGACACGGCGACAATGTCGCAGAAACAGAAATGTTCTTGCAGAAATATTTTACTTAAGTCAAATAAATTTTGCCATTGTGTTTAAAAAAAAAAAAAAGAGCTGTTCTGCAGAACAAATTTTTGTTTCTGCAGATACGATCGCCTCAATCCTGAATAAGGAGAGGAGACAAAGCGAATGTAACTCACTTGGGTTAGCTTTGATACGGCATGCATTAGCGATTCGTGATGCGGTGATATGATTCGGTGTATCGACACTTTTCACTGGTAACCTCTTCACATCGGAACTTCATTTTCGTGTCTCCAAACTTTGTTTTCGTGCCGCGCCTGCCGCTCGTGTCGTGTGTATTGCAAAAAGATATTTTTTGGAAGAATGTAGCTTTGCGACCATTTTCAGAATTTCATATTTCATGTATTTTCAGATTCATGCATAACAAAATAGCTGCATCCAGTGATTTTTTTTTTTTTTTTTTAAGTGTGTGATTGCTGCTGTACCGATTTTCATACATTTTCTGATTTACGCACGACAAATTAGTTGCATCTAGTGATTTTTTTTTCTTTAATGTATGCGAAGCATGCATACGTGCGTGGTAGTAAATTCATGTAAATTTGTTAAAGCTGCATTAATTTTAATGTTTGGTTCAAACTATGCAATACATTTCACAAATATATACAGAAAAAAGACTATGGGTAAATTTGTAACGTCTGTAGTTATACGCAAAATAAAAAATGAAGCTTCAAACCTTGCTTCAAAAAATAAAAAATTAAGAAATCAATCTTAAAAATACTTTGATATTTAGCATTTTACATGTAGTAAAAGATTTCAGCAATAAATATTAATGGGTATCATAAGTTATAAAATTGGTAACTTTTCCAATTTTTTTCTTTACTAATCATTAATTATTTTAATTGTGATTAAAATTCTTAGCTTTAAATTTTGTTGTTTAAATATATGGAGTCGTTAAAAAAATTATTAATTTATTTTACAAAAATACTCTTATCATTAGTTTCTACAGCTTGTTCATTTAATTTTTTAAACATTTGAATATTTAAAAAATGTTTTTATTATTATTATTATTATTATTGAAATATTGCAAATTAAATAGTTATTTTGAATAAAAATCAAATCAAAGGTTTTGTTGATTTTTTATATCTTCGTAAGCAAAAAGGTTTTATCTAATAGTAGTTGTTTTGAATAAATACTAATTAAACAGCAAATGCTTTTATTCATTTATTTTTATTTAATTATTCGTATAGATATCAATATCAAATATTACTTTTAATTGATTTCTATTTATTTCATTCATCTGTAATCATTATTTTCTGTTATAGATTTTATCCATGAAATCTGTTACATTTTAGATTTCAACATTTCCTTTAAATATTTCACTTGCCTCAATCTTTATGAAAATATTTCAACTATGCTTTGTCTATAATTGTGTTACTTAGATCTTGTATTCTGTTTTACTTTATGTATTTAAATGATGGTATAATTATACATTCTGAATTCTTTAATGTCAAATCACATTTTTTAGATTTCAAATACACATCTTTATGCTATTTGTATATAATACAAAACATGGATCTTGTGTATTAGAATGTTATCGTGCATCTTTCTAATAATCTCAAAAACTATAAATGTTGTAAATTATTTATATTTCATTACGATATTCAGTATTCTATATTAATTTTACTTTTAATTTGTTGTATTTAATTTTGAGTTCTGTATTATATTTTATGTTGTTTGCTTTGCACCTTATGAAATAAGTGCTTTTGTGTATTTAAATATATATATTTAATATTAAAAAAAATTATGAAATTTTAAAAGTATTTGTAACATTTGTTTAATTTAGACATTTCATGATTTAAATGCCTTAAAAAATTTGCAGATTATTTTTGATGTGTTACTGAATTTTATGGTTTGAATTCATTGAATGTTTTATAAACAATATTGTCTATCAATGTGAACAAAAAATCTGAAGCAATTATAGATTTATTTTCACCTTTCTTCAAAAAAAAAAAAAAAAGTATTTTCTTGCAATAGTGCAGATATATGCATTTGTGCCTAGTTAAAATTTAAATACATTGGTTATACCGAATATTATTTACTATTTAAAAATAATTTATTTTGAATTCGTAAATGTTAACTTCACAAACTATTCTTGCAGAAAGATTTTGGTGTTCATGAAGCTTGTCGCAGAAAGCATAATAAATTTCTGCCACAGGGCCGTGACCACTGCTATACAGATTTTCATGCAAAATGTGTAAGATGTATCCAGTGATGTTTCTTTCTCTTTTGGTTTTAACGGTTGCAAAGTGAGTTCACATGCATGGAAGTGATCGCTACTATGCAGATTTCTATGCATAGTGAAATAGCTCAATTTTAAATATTTGTTTTATTAATCTTAAAAATAGGCTTCCATATTAAGGAAGTATTAATAAAAAATATGTATTATTAAAATATAGCTATAATTTATTAAAATGTATGTACGTGTAACATCGTTAAGGCAATTAATTCTTCATTTAATAAAGATTTTCTTTTTCAAGTTTAAATTATTAAAATAAATATGGCTGCAATATTGACAAGTAAGTTATACTAGGGTGCCTTGATAGAAAGAATGACAACATACGAAGGACTGTCATTGGCCAAAGTTTCTATTTTACCAAATCTATGGGGGGGGGAAATGATCAGGTGTACTTTGAAAATTAAGTGAATGACAGTAAATTTTACTCTTTAAATTCCAGTTTTTGAATAGGAAAATGTATTATTTATTACTAAGTACAAAACTTTGAATAAACACCATGAAAGCAAACACTCGCAACAATTGTTTCAGGTAAAAAAAAAAAAAACTTCATCAGGCAAAAAAAGTACACACGAGTGCTGTAAAAGAAGCAACAACACACTGCTGCAGGTTGCACTGTGTTGTCGCTTTATATTGAAATGAATTTTCAAAACGCTATACCATTAATAATTTAAAAAAATCATTGAAATCAGTCAAAATCTAAGTTAAAGTTTTCGCTACCTTCGGTAGATGTTTTTCCACTTGCCACACTTCACAAAATCCCTTTATGGTATATGTTGCATACACATTTAAAAAAGTGTTTTTACCCCCTCCCGCTCCTAAATGGAAGAAGGAGGGAATTTTGCTAAATAATTTTATATTATGAGTTTGATATATATAACTGACCCACACATCAAAAATCTCCTTCTTAAGATAATTTACTGCAGAGTTACGCATGAAGAGTTACTGCAGAGTTTACCCCCACCCCTAAGGGGAGGTAGTGTGGAATTTCACAAAATCACTTTGTAGTGTGTATGGAATATGCATAAACAGTCCACACATCAAAAATTGCTATTCTAAGATAATTTGGAACAGAGTTACGCATGCAAACATGTTTTTTAATCTCCCCCCCTCAACCCTCAAGAGGGGAGATGGCATGGAATTTCAAATAATCCCTTTGTAGTTTGTGTGTGTTGAATACACATAACCAATCGACATATCAAAAAATCACTTTCATGAGATAATTTCATAGCTGCTGTTTTTAATCTTTTAAATCAAAATTCACATTAGTATTTTTAAATGCAATATTTTATATATATTTTCGACGATTAGTATTACTAAAATCACCTATAAAATTTTTCCAGTTTGAAGTCCCCGCCAAAAACAGTAGACTTGGTATCTATGTAATTTGGAGCAGTTACACTTTAAAAGGTGCTTTTGCCAACTACTCAACACCCTTAAAGGGAGGAAAGAGGAAATTTCACAAAATACCTTCGTAGTGCGTGTTGGAAACTCATAACCAACCCGCACATAAAAAATCACCTAAGATAGTTCGGAGCAGATTTGCACTTGGAAACATGTTTTCTCCTCTCCAACCCCCAAGGGGGATAATGTGGAATTTTACAAAATCTCTTTGTAGTATATGTCTTGAGAACGTATAACCAATCGACATGTTAAAAAATCACTATCCTGAGATAATTTGGAGCAGAGTTACTCTTATAAACATTTTTGCCTCCCTATCCACCTACAAAGGAGGGAGGAAGAAATTGCGTAAAAATCCCTTTACAGTGCGTGTTGGGAAAGCATAAACAACCGACACATAAAATTAATCTTGCTGAGATAATTTGAAGCAAAGTTATGCTTAGAAACAGGCTTATTGCCCCCCCCCCCCCCCGCAATTGGGAACTTTCGCAAAATCCCGTTACAATAGGTGTCAGGCACACATAAATAAGCCACACACTAAAATTTGTGATTCTACATATTTCCCCGGACAAATTTAGTGCTAAAAGGGGGACTTGAATTGACATAGTCAGACCCAGAAAAAAATCCTCTATCAATTGGTATTAAAGATTTAAATCCATGTCATTTAGTCTTTGAGAAAATCCGTTGGTAAAAAAAGATTCAAATCAGAAATTTAGCATTAATCTTTGTATAAAATATTTAATTCAATTTTTTCCCTTTATTAAATGAAGGTTGACAATCACTGAACGGTATAAAGGGTATAAATCAACATCATCCCTTTTTCCTAATCAATTCTTCTGATTAGTTTTTAGTTAAACTTTATTTTGCGTCTCCTCAAAAATCAAGAATATGGACTTAAATCCTTTATACTTAACAGTACAGATATATAGATTATTTATTGTTAGAATAAGTTATTTTGGTGGATACATCTCAAATACTTATATCAATATTTTTATTAGAGTATATCGGGTATCCTTCGAAAATTAAGTGGATAACCTTCATTACTGTAAATTTTACTTTTTAATTTCATGTTTTCAGATAGCAAAATGTAGCCTTTAGAAGTTATTTTGAGGAATCCATCTAAATTATCACAGATATCAATGTTTTTTTTACAGTGAATTATGATCAAGCTTTTAATGAATAACATATATTTCTAAATTAAATATATTTTTATATTTCTTTTATTTTGTAACATTTTCATTAAAAATATTCATTTCATCATTATCATGCGATTATCAAGGGGAAAATACTATGCGCATAAAATGATGAGCAACTAGTGAGTAATGCCAACTTCTAGTGCCAATCTTTGTAATGACAACACCATATGTGCTGAGAAAATGGCTGTGATACTATTTAATCACTTCTATATTAACTATATCAAAGTATCCTAAATTATATGACTAGCTAGCACAGTCTACTACATCAACATAACTAAAAATTTCTCAATAATAAAAATTTAATTTTCAAATATCATTTTTTTATTTTGTCCCCATTCAAGTTGTAACAATATAAAAGGCTACAAACAAAAAAGGCCTCTGAATGGAGAATTGCTTTCATGAAATTTTAAAAATGAAAGGTTATATATATATATATATATATATTAAGATTATATAAATACTTTTAAATGTTTCAACATAGTTCATTTTTACTAAAGCAAGATTATTACTGAAATAAATTGAGTTAAAAATCATTTACATAAAAGTAATTAGAAATTTCATTCAAAGGAAGAGATTATAATACATGCAATTAATCATATTATCGATGTAATCAATCTATACCTGCACAAACAAAATTTGAATCAGTTCAATTTTTAGAAAGTGAGCCTTATTTATTTATTAATCTAAATAAGTAAATAGAAGAAAATCAATGTGTTGCTATTTTAAAAATTAATCGGGCTTAATAAATAAAACTGTGCATGCTATACTTAATTTCAGAGTTATGCAAAGAAAAAAAAAAATCTGCATTAATTAAAATTAACATTACCTAACAAACATTTTACTTAATTACTTATGTTTGTACCTAATTACTCAGTAATTACTTATGTACATCATTACTTTACCAAGGATTACAATTTTTTTTCCCTTAACGTAAACGAGACAGAAAAAAAGAATACTTCAGAAGAAATATGTAAAAGTATAAATTAATTTATTTGAATAAAAATAATTTATATTGAATAAAGAAAAATATTGAATGATAAAGTTAATAAATTAGTGGAGAAACTTATTATGATACGTTTACATATTGGTAAAAAAAGTTATCTGTAATAAATTTGTATTTTTATTTAGCACATTTTAAACATAAAAGAAAAAAAAAAAGTCTTCTGTAAAATAATCGCCTTTCATTCAATTAAATGTGAAGAAAATTATTTTTTCTTATTAAACAAAATGTTTCATTTTTATACTACGATACGAACGCAAGTACAGTGGATCGATGATTCATTCATTCTTGATTCATTCTGACAGGTTTGATTCAATCAATGATAAGTTTCCACATTTCATATTTATCGTCACAAAATGCCGTTCCGCACCAAGCATCTGTCGCCAAAGTTCTGAGGAGTGGGAACTTTCCAAATTCGCATTCCGCGAGTGTGTGATTTACTCGGGGAAAGGCAGCCATTAGAGTGATCACGTGATGGGTTTTTCGAGCTAAACAAAAGCTCGTGAGTTGAACAAACAAACCGGTATTATCAGAATGCGTTGTATGGGAGAGCATGTCATTGGTATGATGATATAATATTTATTAATTTTTCTTATCACATGTGGTTTTAGAGTAAAACATAGGTAAAATCATAACACATTACTAATGTAAAAGGAAAAAATCAGAATATTTGTTCTGAACTGTGGCGCCATCAGCAGCCGTTTTCAGGCATAACAGAACACGGTTTTTTCAAAGGAAAACCGCTGAATGAACAAGTCTTTAGTATCACATATAGGTCTAGCCCATAAAATAATAGACGAAGAAGGAGCACGTCAATACTCTAATGCTTCCAAACCCCTTCTAGTGAATTGCCAGCGAAAGCTGCTCCTGCTGCTTATTACCTTAAAGTAGGGCACATCGCTATTTGTTGTGGGTGCTGCCTCGCTGATTGATTGACAGAGAGACGAGATGATTCAAAAATCTCGCCAACCAATCAGATTGAAGCATAGTTACAACCCTATACCCAGCATTCCTGGATTTTACAAACCAAAACCAAAACATATATGCTCCTTTTTCCGTTATTATAGAGCTTTTTCAGATGACGTCAGAGCCTCAAGTGTCGTCTGCTTAAATCGTAACTGTGGGGCACACAATAGTATGAGTTAGCATGTGTACCTTCGTTAACGCACGTTGAAACGTATTGCTTTTTCTATTATCTAATAATTATGCCACACTGTTGTAGGTTGTGGAACAAGGGGAATGAGGGATTCAAACTCTTTTTTTCGAATCCCAGCTATTCCTCAAAGAGGAACGTCTACATTTAAGGAATTAAAAATGGAAAGGAGACAGAAATGGATAGCTGCTCTCAAACGATCTGATATGACAGATACCAAATTAAAGTATGCTGTTATATGTGACAAGCATTTTATTACAGGTACAGGGGTCGATCCAGGCAAAATTTGGGTCCCTTTTGCGGCCCCTTCACAAAATTCCACATAGTAAAAAGGGACCCTTCACAAAACTCAAATTCATAAAAAGGGACCCTTCACAAAATTCAAATTCATAAAAAGGGACCCTTCACAAAATTCAAATCCATACAAAGGGACTCTTCACAAAATTAAAATTTTTAAAATGAGTCACTTCACAAGATTTTGTTTTATAAAAATGATTCTTTTATTAAATGTTTTCATATTTTCAGTATTATTTTTAATTTATGCCTTAATTTGACTCAACGAAAGTCTATTAACTTGATATTAAACATTATATAAAGTGATTGTAAAAACTGAAGATTTTACACAATATTTTACTTTTTCACAAAAATATTTTGTATTTCACAAAAATAAATAAAAATTTCACAAAAAAATTTTGTTTTCACAAAAAAGGGACCAAAAAATTAAAACCTGGATCGACCCCTGAGGTAAATTTTAATTTATTTGAAAAAAAAAAAAAAAAAAAAAAAAAAAGATCTATTTTATGTTTAATATATTCTTAATTGTCAATGTTTGAAGCTATATAATGTATTAGCAGAATTTTGTTTAAAATGTGCATTACAAATTTTATTTTATTATTATTATTTTATGACTTGTCATGGATAAATTTAGCTCTCTTTTTCCTTTAACAAACTGTTTATTATATTCTCTAAATGTTGAAGATTAAAACAGTATACTTTATGTTCTGCAAAGCTTTTATTGTTTGCTTTATAAAAAATAGACTGAAATAGAGTTATATTGTATCAATTTCGTAGATATTTATAATGACAAGTTTTTAACTATGGATATACATTTAACTTAGTAAATGTTCAATAAGTAAATTTAAGGGATTTAAATAGCTTATTTTATTGTTTACATTGTTTTCTTAATGGTCATATGTAAGTAATGGAATTTCTAACGATGGAAGAAATGTTTCCTATAAATTTTGCTAAATGATAAATTGCTGCAGGGATTACAAAATTTATAAAGTATCAACATATTCTGTGTTTGAAGAAAAAATAACTAAAGGTTTAAATATTTAATGTTTTTGTCCTCCTGATCCTTTTCCCTCTATCCAGGGATAGGAATTTGGTGAAAAACTTTTACCATTATTTGTTAAAAATATTTCTCTATAAGATCTTTAATTAAGAAGTATAAAATTTTGTTTCACAAGTAATACTAGTACGAGTTCTTCATCAAGTACAGAAATTCATTCTCAACACTTTCTACCAATAAAATTAAAGTTGGGTGAAATGTATCTTAAACTTTACACTGGGATTTAGTTTTAATAGTTCATATGACAAGAATAGTAAATGTTATTGTATGGGGCTATGTATTAGGAATATGTATTTGTTTTGGTAATATGTTTTTGGATCAATAATGAACATTCATTATTCATCTGCAGGCCCTGCATAAAAATACAATTAGTAGAGTGATCTGCCAGCAATTTATCACTTAAGCACACATCTGAAAAACAAGATTTAATGTGCAAAAAATGTTAAAAACTGATAAGAACCTCATGTAATAATCTTGTTAGTGGCATTTTATTGTAAATCAAACTAAAACACTAAATAAATCCATAATTTATAGATTATAAATAATTTTGTTATATTAATGTGATTATAATCAAAATACATATGATTAATATTTGTTAAGGAAAAATAGCAAAAAGTATTGATACTATTAAGTGTTTTTTCAAAGTACTATTTAGATTTTTTAATATGTAATTACTCAGTTTATTACAAATAATACTATTAAATTCTTTAATGCCATATGTATTATACCGGGTGATTCAAAATAGATGTTACAGCGATTATCTCATAAACTAAGAAAGATAGAAACAAACTTTCAATTACAAAGTTGGTGCAAATTAAGAGTAGATTTCAGATATGGCATTCGTTTGTACAAAGGGGTGTATACATATTAAATACGAAATTTAATTTTTATACGGCCCCTCCTATCATATGACTTATATTTCGAAAAATATTCTCCTCGCTCTGACAATAAAAAAAAAAAAAAAAAAAAAAAAAAAAAATTCCTCTCTCTAAGTCAAAATCTCGCTGAGTTATTGCAATTTGAAAATTCTAGCATTTTTCGCCAAGTCTTAGGGGGTTGTATCAAAATTGAGAAATTGTAATTACTATTGCTTTTGTAATTAGGCACACGTTGATCAGAGTTTGGGGGGAAAAAAAAGAAAAAGAAATCATTCAGGGTAAGATGGCTATTTTAACCTGCTATGTCTCTCTTTCCCCTAGTGAATACACAAGAGAATACTCATTGATAATTTAACAAATAAAATTTATGAATAATTTATGTACTAAAAGGGAATTTTCAAATTCATTTTTGTTTCTTTATACATTCTCTTACTCATATGCACGGTGTAGAGAAAGAATTGTTTTTGAGTCAAATTTCCGAAAATTAACTTTTGTTATATTTACACGTTTTCAGATCCTCTGAATTCAAAAATCATGTTTTTCGCGGTTGGTCTCTCTCTCTCTCTCTCTCTCTCTCTCTCTCTGTGTGTGTGTGTGTATGTCTGTGTGTTATTAGAATAGCTCAAGAACAAATAGTAGCAGAAAATCCAAATTCGATATTCTAAATCCGTATCACATTGCGGTGCTTCACTAAAGTATTAGTTATGATCAGACAATTGTTTGTTTACAGGGTCATCCAAAAGAATTCAAATACATTACGTCTGTGAGCGAAATTTCTCATGTGTATAGTGTGACATGTATAGACTGCTTTAAACAAAATGAAAAGAACAAATTTTTTATACGTATAAAAGCATGTTTTATGTAGATTGTGGTATAACAACCATTCATCATTCATTTACAGGGTTACCCAGAGTATTTCGATATATTGGAGCTATACTTGGGAATTGCTGGAAGTGTATTTCATTTTGTGTTACTTGTTTTACATATAACACTAAATTTACGCACACAAAGTCATGTGTATATAGTTTATAGACAATATACAGGGCTACCCAAAATTAAGGTAAACATTTTTTTTTTATTATTATTATTATTAAATGTAATTGGTGTAAGTGTTTGCTGCATTTTTTTCCCCGAAGAACACTGCTAACACAGAACGCAAAATTAATTTATCATACCCATACTGTAAACACAGTAGCTTTTGGAGAGCGATTTTTTTTTCTGTATAATATCACATTTTGAGGCCTCCTGAATACGAAAGGTAAATTTTTATTCGTATTTAATATAATTGAATTATCAGCATAATTTAACAACAAATAATCTGGTGTGCCACTCATACGACTTTCTCTTACCCTGAAATTTAATACCATAAATACAGGTTGGAAATTAAGAGGTAACATAAAGAGTATTGTTATGTAAACCTACGTTAAAATAATTCAAATTAGGCTTTAGAAGAGTTTTATATGATAATTAGATCTGTGTGAGGGGGGATCTCCTGAAATTATTCGTTTCCTGAAATTATTCGACGCAGGCAATAATCAAACTTTAAAAAACTTGGCTTTGGTAATAAGAAAGCCTTAAAACGTGTAAATACACAAAACACAAGCGATCCATATTTATCTTAAAAAAATACATTATTTATCATATGTCTATGAGGAATTCATTTCGATTCCTGAGCAGCTTTCCTGGGCATGGTAAAATATTATAGTAAAGCACTTTCACTAACAATAAAAAAGAATATTATCGCTTAAATATTTGCAACCCTGTATATCTTTTGAAGCATATGTACAAACCACAAAGTGCACCTTAATATAAACCTATAGTAATAATTTTCGGCACATCCTAAAATGCACTTCCATCAATTTTCAGCTATTGTTGCATTATAATCTAGTTATTTTGTGTAGCCCTGTAAATGAACAGTGAATGATTTCCCTGCCATGTTATACACGAGGCATGTTTTTATGCATATAAAAAATATATATTCATTTCATTTGGTTCAGTGCAGTCTATAGGTGTTAAACTCTACTTACCTGCAATTTTCCCCATAGACGTAATGTATTTGAATATTCTTGTGTGTCCCTGTACACTAACCATTTGCTTCATCTCAATGAAAAGCTTAGTGTAGCATCCCTATATGATACATATTTAAAATACCAAGTTTGGAATATCTGCTGCTATTTGTTCTTGAGATAAACTGATAGACAGACACACAGACCAACAGCTAAAAACACGATTTTCATATTCAGGGGACCTCAAAACGTCTAAATATAACAAAAACTCACTTTCGAAAATTTGGCCCAAAAACAATACTTTCTCTACCTTATGGGTATGAGAAAGTAATAACTACAGGAAATGCGAATTTGGTACTTTGGATTCCATATCTAGTTGCCACTTGAAAAGTTGATGAAGGTTTGCAAGTTTCCAGGAAATTGATAACAGACATGATTTTTATTTTGATAAGTATAGGCACTATAATTAAACGGGGGTTGAGAAGGGCGGTAACCCCCCTAACATAGAATTATACATCTATACCATATCATATTCTATACAAAACATTATTTTAGAATATTAACAATAAATATGTATTTCCTTATGATTTTTACAGTATAAAGTTCTTTAAATGTAATTTATAAGAATATCTGTCCCAAGACGCAATACATTGGCATTTTTTGTGCGTTACTGTACATAAACCAATTGTAGAGAATTAACTAATGCCATTTTAAATAAGGAATATCATATAGTAAACCTGAATAACATATATCATTTCTGAAACTTTCCGAAAATATTTACAGACGCTGGGGACGGGCAGACAGACAGTCAGAAAAAAAAAAAAAATACAAATTGAAATCTTATTCACAGTTAAAAATTGTTAGAAAATGTTAAATGTAAACGAAAATGCAATTCCAGCAAATGTCCAATAATAACCCTTAATGTAACCGAATATTTTTGTGTGCCCTGTAAATCTAATGCTATTCGTACTGTACAGTATAGAAAGCATTCTTTTGTGCATATGAATAACTAATTTCAATTTCATTAAGATTTATGCAAAGTAATTAAATTTTGGTTTATAGAAATATCTTCACATAAAACGCAATGCTTTGGAATACTTTCGGGTGTCCCTGTATACAAACCATTGATGGTGTTTACTCCATTTTCTATAGAAAATATCCAATAAAAAACTATAATAACGTATTTCATAAATTGAAGGTATTAAAATATGGTTTATAAAAATACCTCTCATATAACACAATGCTTTGGAATACTTTCGGGTGTCCCTGTGCACAAGCTAGCAGAGGTATTCATTCCATTTTCTATAAGGAACATCCGATAGTGAACTCAAATAATATATATAAGTTTTAGAAAATTCTATGAATATTCACGGGAGTTAGAGCGCGGACACACAGAAAGACGGATGGACAGACAGACAAATCGAAGTCATTAACACTTTTGAATCTTGCTGGAATTGTTAAAGAGCCGAAGTCATTAAATTTATCAACCATGATGGAAAGTGGTAAAAATTAAGCGCGAAAATTTCACACGGTTTTGCTAGTCTTTTAGTTTTTTCCTTCACTTAACGTGTTTTAGTTTGCAGGTGATCCCCCTAAGAAATTTAACTATTAAATTTTTTAAAAATACAAAATAATGTAGATTTGCATTAAATTCTTAAAACTGTTGATTTCCCGTGTTTGAACGATTTTAGTTGCTATTAAAAAAAAAGGATCTTTTTTAAATTTTTCTCATCTCATAGATAACCCCCTAAAGTGAGCCCATTGGCGTCGAAAAATAGATGCCAAAATTGAAAAAAAAGTGGTGTAAGTCATCATTTTCAAATTGCAATAACTCAGCGAGATTTTGAATTAGAGAGATTTTTTTTTTTTTTTTTTTTTTTTTTTTGCTTGTTAAAGCGAGGACAATATTTTTCTAAATATAAGTCACATGATTGGAGGGGCCGTATAAAAATTAAATTTTATATTTAATATGTATACAGCCCCTTTGACAAAAAAATTGCCATGTCTGAAATCTACTCTTAATTTGCTTTAATTTTGCAATTGGAAGTATGTTTCTATCTTTTTTAGTTTACGAGATAATTGCTGTAACATCTATTTTGAATCACCTGGTATATAGAGGTGGATTTAAATTAGATTGCGCCCTAGGCCCATTTTGATATCCCACCCCCTGTCTTTTGAAATATTGTGTATAAATATAATAGTAGAACATAATACAACTAAAAAAAAAAAAAAAAAAAAAAAAAAAACATTACTTTTAAATATATAAATCACAGTGCAACTGCATATTTTAATCAGCATATAATTAAAAAATAAGTAGTCCAGTGTGATCATGAAAAATAATGTTCATGGGGGGGAAAAACGAGAAACCAATTAGTAATAAGTTTATTTGCTTTCTCCTATAAAGATATAATAATAAGCTGAATTAAAATTTTTATTTAGGCACTTAATATAAATTATAATAAATTTAATATTTACTCATACAGGTTTTTTAAAAATTTATTAGTCTAAGGCTATAGGGCCCATCAGCGGCTATGCAGTTCTACGCTAAAAGCTGGTAGATATGAGGTGCTGGGTTCAATCCCAGGGCGCACTTGTCGGCCTAGCCGTTCAGAGTTTTGCATGGTTTTCTTTGAAACTTGCATAAATACAGCTAGGACCCTTTAGAAAGACCCCCCCCCTACAGACGGCACTCCCCCTTAGACCTAAGACCCGAGAAAAGTCAATCAGCCTTACTCCCAAAAACCAACAGTCCAAGCTATAAACAGGTACAAATATTTATACAATCAATAATAATGATAAATAGATAAAAATTTATTAATAAATGATAAGTGTAATAAATACTGATTATGAATATAATTATTTTCAAATTCATATTATTTTACTCCCCACATATATTATGTTTTACTTAAAGAAAAAAAAAAATCCAGTATTCCTGTGTTTTCATGGCTTATATGTAAAAATTCATAAGTAACTTTGGAATATTAGAATTTCATAAATATTAATATAAATAAACATAATCATACAAAATATATCTATGCATACTTTGTATACATTTCTTAGGTTACTATAAACCAGTATATTTAACTAAATTTTTTATAAATTATCAACAAAATTGTTTTAAGATTTGTTAATTTATAAACACCATAATTTTTAGATATTGGCAAATATTACTAAATCCTATTTCTAACCAGATTCTAGCTCATTTATAGATTTTGAGTTCTGACAATACAGGTTTTTGACAGTAGAGGTTTCTGACAGTTTAAACCCTTGTAATGTCAAAAACCCGACCCTGACACAAACCAACTTCGCACACATAAAATCAACATAATTCATTATGAAGAAATAGAATAAAATAAAATAAAAAATTTTCAAGTGTAAAGATCTTACACATTTTTAAAAAAAAAAAAGGCTTTGCACCAGTCAGAATAAAAGTTATAAAAAAAATGTTCTGAAAACTACTGAATGATTTTTTTTTTTTTTTTTTCGTTTTCTTTTAATTATTTATTTTGTTTTCATTATCAAAATATTAAGTTATAAAGTGTGAAAAAATGAATAAAGTGCTTTTTTACACTTCATATCTTCAAAATAAAATGATAATAAAAATAATAAACAGTTTTTGAAAATCATGAACAAATTTAATAATTGTGAATTCTCTTAATATAAACAAATTAAAGAAAGAAAAGGAAGAGAAACATTAGGTAATGAGTAAAAAATTTCTCCATAGAATAACATGGGGTTTGACTGCTAGTGACAGAGAAATTGTACAAAGTAATTAGCAAGGTATGGCTTAGATAGTATAAGGGTGAAAGTATTAAAAAAAAAAAAAAATTGTTGAATCATATAAACGCTACCAAAGGCAGCAGGGATTTGAGGCAATTCACTAAAAGTACTTAAAATATGCATTGTTATCATGTTTTGAGCTATTCTAAAGGTTTAAAATGTTAGCTAGTCAGGAAGTTAATTAAATAAATTTTCTATTGAATCATATAAGCATTACCGAAGGCAGCAGGGAACCTAAACAGTTGGCTAAAAGAATTTTAAAAAAAAATGCATCCTCACCGTGTTCTGAGCTATTCTGAAAGTTTCAAATGTTTAGCTAATCAGGAAGTTAGTTAAACATCGATTTCAAGATTTGTACTGGACAAACAAATAAGAATACAACTTAATAAAAACATGGTAAAATACAGAAATATCTCTATAGCTTTCTGTTCGATATTTTATGTTTAAATTATTACAACATAATTATTAAAAAAAAAAAAAAAAAAAAAAAATTGCTTATAAAATGAAAACACTTTTCAGATAAAGCAGCTATTTTCTAAAGTTGTTTGTACTGTCGATTGAAAACTTATTCAGTTTTGAATCACAGTTGCTTTTTATATAAATTTGTGTTTAAACCATTTTTTAAATTTAAATAGACCTATAAATTTTGCCTTCCGCACGGGCATGGCAGGCCTAAGGCATAAATGTAACTGTGGCTAATCGATCGCTTTATGAAAGTAGGAGTAGCTCGTAGTTACATACGATCGTTGTTCTATCTGTCAGATAATTCATATAAATACAATCTATATTCATGTGCTTCAAACATATGGAGTTCACAGTTGAAAAAAAAATTGTCTGTGTAAAGAAGTGTCAAATTGACATATATAGCTCAAAACATTAAGTTTTTAAAAGCCACAGAAAAAACAAAAACAGTTTAGCTTAAAAAAAGTAATGTTGATGATAAAGAACTGGATGAGTTGCCTGCAGTTGAGCTTAAATGATCTTTCATGAAGCTGACTTTTAATTTAGATTCTAAATTTTGTGTAACAAAAGTAATCAATTACAAAATAAAATTAATTACATATTTAAGCTAATTGTTACTTTTTTTTGTAATATGAATAAAACATATTTGATTATTTGGTACAACTATAGTATTTCCCCCCCACAGCTGAATTTGGCGATTTTTCTTTGGCGCCGAATTGAACGATAACGATGTCGCTCTGAACTGTTTGCGATATAATATGGCAGCCTGCATGCTATTTATTTTGGATTTATGATTTATAATTCTGTACTGATAAGTATAAAGGATTTACGTCCATATTCTTGATTTTTCAGGAGATGAAAAATAAAGTTAAACTAACTAAAAACTAATCAGCAGAATCGATTAGGAAAAAGGGATTATGTTGGTTTATACGCTTTATACCATTCAGTGATTGTCAATCTTCATTTAATAAAGAGAAAAAATTGAATTAAATATTTATACCAAAGATTAATGCTAAATTTCTGACTTTAACCTTTTTTTTACCAATGGATTTTATCAAAAACTAAATGACATGGATTTAAATCCTTTTATACCAATCAATAAAGAACTTTTTTCTGAGTCTGACTATGTACTTAACTCAAAATAGACATTTTTGGACTTAAATCCTTTATACTTATCAGTACAGAATTTAGCTTATGATTTTATCATTTATGCTACATGATTTTTAAGATTTATGATTTAGCCATAATCGCCAAAAATAAATCGCCAAATTCAGCTGTGGGGAAATACTATAGTTATTCCAATTATTTATTATAAAATAATGTATAATTTAAATTTGCTAACTTTTAGCACAATTTAAAATTTCATTTTTAAACTGCAGATTTTTTTTACTCTGAGGTTTCCAAGCAAATTAATTTTCACACACACACTGTAATGTTATTGATTAATAACAAAAATCTCAAATATAATAGATAAAAGTTTATTATCAAATTAATAGTGTTTCAATGAACTACGCATAGGTAAAATAGGCATAGATAAAATAATTGAAATAATTGTGGAAACAAGTAAAAATTTTATAAAAGATCATTTTTATAAAACTAATTCTTTTAAAAAAGGCTATTTTTACGACTTTGAATTTTGTGAGGGGCAGCAAAGAAACGCACTTTTTGTCAATATCGGACCTTGTAAGTTCAATATATTATATTCGTTAGTTATAAATAATATTTGTTGTTAAATTCTTAGAATTTTAAGCAAATTATTATTATTACTTATACATATCACGATTTACAAATGCAAAACTTTCAACTTTGATCAATTATTCTCTTTCTTTTTTTAAGACAGTTTATTCAAAAGAGATATTGCAGATTAAATTAGAAAAACTTTTCTTAAGGTATTATTGGTTTCAGTGAAAGGGATTTTTCTTAAACAGAAGGTGAAAAAATAATTACATAATATCAAACTAGTATATAATAATGTCAGTTAGAATATAATAAATAAATAAATATATGTATTTTTTTAAAGAGTGAAAATTTTTATTATTTTTAAAAAATCCACCTGAGAGTGGGTTTTATTGGGATTTCTTGAATGGGTAACCCCCCCCCCCCCCAAAAAAAAAAAAAAAAACCGGCCGGGTTTTTTTGGGTTTGTGGGTGGGTCCAAAACCCTGGTTGAAACTGAAAATAAAGCCAATTTTTCACTATCATGCATAGATTGACAATACAGAGTGTCTATTGAAACAATTTCATGTTGGTAGAAATTGTATATTTCCATGATAAATTTTAATTAATCATGGAAACATAAAAGTCATCATATAATAATGTGGGTAGAACAATCACAGAAGAAATTGTGTCGACAGACCCTATATACACAAAAATCTGTATGTGATAGAGAAAAACTTACTTCATTTTTGGTTTCAGCACACCAAAAGATAAAGATTAGCCAAAATTTTTGACGTAGGTCTGTGATATTCATTATTTGCTGTTAACGCTTTTTGGCTTATTTATGTAAATAATATTTAAAAAAAATTGCTTTATGGAACTTACCAGAGAATATTCTTCAATTGAAAATTATTAATTTTAAAGAGTGAAATAAGACTTGTTTATTCTAGTTATGCATGTCAACTGAATAATTATGAATTAATATTGTAATTTTTTTAGCATATATTACTTTAAAAAAAAGCCCTGCATCTGTCAGAATAATAGGTATATCAAATATTTAGAAATTGACAAAATACCACTTCAAACATTCTATTTTTTTTTTTTTTTTTTCATGTTTTGAAATCGATAAGCGGCATGAAAAAGAAATAAGCAAATAAACACACTAGAAAGGGTTAGCAATTTTAATTACTCACTTTTCCAATTATAAGATACTTTTCTTTTATCTTCATACCAAAAACTTCTTTCACCCAACCGTACTGAAATTGGTTGTACGCTTGTAAACTTTTATATGCGTTGAAATCGTTGCTTGTGTAAGCAGATGTCGTATAGACAAAATATTTACCAATAGACCACAAGTTGACTGGAGGAAAGTGTTAATCGTTGTTAACAGGTTTTAATGAATAAGGATCTATATTATCAATTAGTTTTATTTTTTGTTTATATCTGTTTTTAGTTTCATCATTAAGAGTTTCGATATACGCCGCCATATTTAAAGACTAATGTTTGCCCTTTCCACGGATTTCCATAGCGTTACTCAAGACCCCCTTATCATATATTAAAATTACTCATTACTAATATGTTTTTGTTTTTTTTCAATTCCATTTTCACAGTGAGAACCATTAAATATATTCTTGTTTTTTAAAACTTTAATTTTTAAACAGGGTTGCCACTCAAACAGAATGAAATTCCCTGACTTTTCCAGGTGCGTTCCAAGAAAATTTCAGTCTAACCATACAGTGAGCACTGTTTGTGTTGAGGGCAAAATAATTACAGTACAACCTGAAAACACAAAAAATACATATGATTAATGTTACATATGGTGATAGCATCTGTCGCTTATAAGCGGAATAGGAAACTTCTTTTACGAGCGGAAAGGAAGGCTGTCAATTTTTAAAAAATCGTGGAAACTAAAGAGGTAGAAAAAACAGAAAAATGACCCAACAATGGCAAAAAAATTGTTTTTTCTTTAGCAACCATCATATGGAATTCCCTGACTTTTCCAGATTCTGGCTAAAATATTCAAATTCCCTGACTTTTATGGTCAATTTTCGAATTCTCTGACTATTCCAGGTTCTCCAGGTAGCGTGGCAACCCTGTTTAAAGCTATAAATTGAAAAAAAAAAAAAAAATGTACTCAGTTTATTTTTTTGTGATTTTCTTCTCCAAAATAAAGTTTAAAAAATTAATTTTTTGAAAAGCAAGAACAAATTTTTAATAATTCTGAATGTGAAAACAGAATTAGTAAAAAATATATGTAATCAATCATTTTTATAACAAATATCTCCATAGCATAACATGGGTTTTAACTCCCAGCAATGATAACAAGACACTTATAAAATTATATAGCTTATTCAAAACCAACCTGAATCTTATTACAGTCAAACCTCATTAATGTGAATTTAAAGGGGAATAAAAAAATTTTTCATGTTATCAGTAACTAATCTTCATATAACTAAAGCTTCATTTTAACAGGGATTGTGGAAACACGAAACAGTTCATGTTGAAAGTAATTCACGTTAACGAGGTTTGACTGTAATAGTTTTTAATTTATTATCAAGTCAACCAAAGTTGCCAGACTTTCCGACTTTTTTATTAAATAGTCATCAATAATTTTGAGAAGTGATATTTGATAAACAAACATAATAGACGATTCTTTGGGCCGATTCATCTTTTATGTATATATGAAATATCACTTCTCAAAATTATTGGTGACACTATTGAAGGCAACACTGAAGTCGACTCAAGCTCTACTCGCAGGAAAAGGTTAGAACCAATCTGATCTGTGAAACCAGTCTCTGATTGGCTCTGTGGTATAAATTTTATTGGGCAATCATTAGCTCAATGATTACCTAATCATTGAGCTAAATGACAGTTTTATAGCTTTAAGTATAATTGAAATATTTTTATTTCAATTAAATTTTTCAAGGAGGGGGCCTCCCCTTGTCCCTATATGCTGACGCCCGTAATCCATGATGCTGGAACCTGATTTATAAGAAAAAGTTAACATGGAAAATGTCAGTATAATAGTATTAAGGTTTATCAAATATGGGAATTTATCATTTGTAGAAAAATAACTTTCAAAAACAGAAGTAATTGTTACTTTTTTCTCAAATATTAAATTTATTCCATTTCTTCAATATACAAATGTCATTTTTTATAACAAGAGAAGGTGGGAGGAAAAACAAAAATACAGAAAATATATTGGAAAATGCATGAAATTTTTTTTTGTCAACATGTCAATTAAAAAAAAAAATTATATGCAAAAATTTTTTTATATACTTTTTAGAGGTTTATATTGAATATAGCCAATCAATAGAATATCGATTTGCAAAACTACACTGATCACTTAAAAAGCATGCAAACAGAAACTTACTATTATGGACAAATATATCAGTTTTGAGACAAGCTAAAAGTAAAGGAAATCGGAGTGCACAGAGACTGACAATTTAAGTGTTAGATATTTTTTATCAAAACAAAATGTCATGCGACATCATACTAGTATATAAGATTATGTAAAATAAATGATTAAAAAACATCATTTAATTTCTTTATTAAATAAAGTTTGGGGGGGGGGGATTTCTAGGCTAACTTAGCCAGGAGAAATTTTAATCAAGGCCTGGCCTGAGTATACAAAAGAAAAACTGATATGAGCCCAGTTTGGCCCATGGGTACAAAAAAATTTTAAGCCTGAGTGCAAATGGAGAAAACTAACCTGACAGCTGGGCCCACTCTGACTTCTAATTTGCTGTTTAATGTTTATTTCTACAACCAAAATCATATTATGTAAAACATACACTATGTTTATTTTAAAATATAGCGGTATATGCTAGAAAGTTTGAAAATCGCTGGAACTTGATATGTGGGTAGAAAAGTCTTCATTTAAATTCATATTCATTATATTATTGAAAAACAGCTCAGTCTTCTTGAAAAGGAGTGGGAAAAAGAAGGTATGTTGTACAATTTGAAAACCACTGGAGCTAGAAACTTGATGTATAGAATTAAAATTATTCATTCTGGTTCACTTTTACTATCTATTATAAAATCTCTCAACATTCTTAAAAGTGGTTTGAATGATCGTAAAGAGAGGGTGTTATACAATTTGGAAAATGCTTTAAGTTTTTTAATTACAAAATTTTTGGTGTCTAAACAAAAAGAAAAAGGACGAGAAAAATTCTCAGTGCATATAGAAGTTTTAGCTTTATATATACATATATTATCTATTTAAGGAGTTAATAATTACATTCACACAATATTTCATTTGTTTTTATTGTAAAGAAGCTAAATTCACTGCTTCACAAAAGGGCAATAATAGCATATAATAAAGAAAACAAAAGTGAAAAATCAACACCATAACTACCTTCAAATGAAGCATGGTCTTAAGACAGCTATGTATTTTCAATCTTTGAAAAAATTTCTAGTGATATATTTATAAATATATATATGTACAAATAAAGCTACATATACAGATAGATTCTATTATTTATTAAACCTCCATTGTATATTCTGTTCTGATGATAACTCAGTTTGCTACTCAGTGGTATGATTTTTATGAACATTTTATTACTTTTGTAATATTTTCTTACTTTAGTGTTAAAATAAACACTTATAGGCTGCAAATCATATAACACACTTTCAAAACCTCAACATTTGGCATCTTTCAGCTACAGAAGTTAAATTTTTTAAATATTACAATGTACAGTCGGTAACAAAAGTGTCCGAATACTAGCAAAAATTCCTATGTGAAAAAAGTACACTTCATACGGTTTTGTTAAATAAATCCTTGTGGAATCCTGTTCTTAGACTGACTAAGACCACGATTCGATAAGGATTTATTTAACAAAACCGTATGAAGTGTACTTTTTTTACATAGGAATTTTTGCTAGTGTTCGGAGACTTTTGTTACCGACTGTATTCTAATGTTTACATTCACATCTGCTGTGCAAGCGATCGCAGCTAATGCGAGCAGCCAGCCACCTTTCGTCACGTCACTAAATGATGAGGCAAGCTCTGTATTCCAGTGTAGCTCCGAAACAATCTCAGTCCCAGATGAATAAAAGCAGAAACGATTCTGATTTTGGATATAATGTTATGAAAGTTATGTCTCATCCAAGAATAATAAAAATGCACACTTGTTAATGACATTCCCAGATGTTGAAGAAGAAATCGATGCAAGTGACAACTTATACTAAAAATAAACAGAATAAAAGTTATTAATTATTGTAATGATACTACAAATAATACAGTTTCTTTTTCTAATGCAAATGCATACGGGGATCCTAATATTTATACTTCTAAACAGTGTCATGATGGTAAATGAAATCAGTGTTGCCAGATGGTAGAAAGTGAATTTCCCCAAACAGTTCTCAAATTTCCCCAAATCTTTTTTCCAAAAAAATCCCCAACTCTATTTTACTAAAAATGTGATTTTTTTCAAAAAAGTTTAAAAAATATTTAATAAAGTTTAGTTCACATTTTTCCCCAAACGAAGCTCTTTATAGAAAAAAATCCCCATTTACCAAAATAATTTTTTGGTTTATGGAAAATTTTACATTTGTGTAATTTTTTGAGTCTATTGTCAATTAGTCTAACTTCCTGAGTTTCTTCTCTTCATCTCTAATCATTTGTACTTAACCCATAAGTATATAAAAACAGTTCTTGTTGATTTTAAAATGAATGAAAAACAAGGTATACACAAGCAGCTTAAAGAGAGCATTAAACTTGATATTTCACCCCTGCAAATTTAATTCAAGCTAGCCTAAGACAAAGCCTCGAAGCAGGGGTGCAGAAAATGTTCAGGCCTTGGAAATTTCCCCCAAACACAACATAAATTTCCCTTAATAATGCAAAAATCTACTTTGTTATACAAATTAATTTGTTCTATGTAATAAAGATTTAAGAGAATAAGTATACAGTTTAACATAAAAATATCACAGTTAGAGTATTTTTTCTTGGTAAGTTATTTTCTATTTTCTAAATTGCATTTGATTCATAGTATTTCTATTGTTGTATATAGTCAAGAGTTTGTGAATGCAATTATTTTATTTTATTTTATTTATTTATTTTTATTTTTTTCGTTTCTGTACCTTTTACATTGCAATTCTATTAAAATATTTAGATAATTCAAAAAATATGTAAAATTTTTAATGAGTTTTACTTAAATATTAGTAATTTTAAATCAAATTGTAAAATAAAACTTCATTGAAGCAGAAATTTAAAAAAAAAATTATCATAAAGCGCTTTGTTTTCCTGAAGCGAAACTAGTAGAAAAAAGATAGCGTTACATGCCAATGTTCCTTAAAAGGAACATCATAGAAATCATATAGAAAATTTTTTTTTAAGAAATTTTTTTGTTTTATAGTCTTATTGGGTGTAATCTAATGTGATTTTGATGAATTAATTATGTCTTTTACATCTGGATCATAGTGCGGCATGTAAAAGGTTAAGACGTAGACGCTTGTGAGCTACAAAACGGCATTTCTCGTGATCTAGCAATAAAAACAATAGAAAATCCCATCATATACATCGTAGTAGCATATATAAATGATAGAAATATACGAATGCTGCATTTTTTAACAAATGTATCAACAGAAATAAGAATCAATCACATTTCTAACATGATAATTTTGAGGCCTTTAAAATACTGTTACGATCACAAAATTGTATTGGAAATCGAGCCACAACATCTTTATATCTTTAGCTAGGTCATAAAGAATGTTGATTTCGATTAAAATAAGAAAAAAAAAACAACGATCATAGCGTATAGGAACAGGTATACATGGGTTTATAATTGCAAGATTGCCATGTTAAAATATAAGTAAATATCAACAATAGTATCATCAAATATTACCTTCATTCTCTTTTTTATCCTTCGACTTGTTGAAAACTCAGTCTTTGATTTTTTGGTAGCAGGAGTTGTAAGATCGGATGGTTGTGCTAGACCGTTGGTAGTCCTCTTGGACGCCTTGCGGCGAGACGAGTTTCACGTGGTCGCCATTTTTTAACAGTCCAGCAATGCGATTGTAGTAAGCTCGATCGAGATTTGGGGCGTGTTCAGTAGAGCGCCCGATCCACGACCGGTCGAAAGATTCCGAGCCAAAGCGTTCAGTGGTGTCGACCGATCGAGAGTTACATCGTTCAGTGGAATGGACCGATCTCGACCGGTCGTGGATCAGAAAGCCCAGAAAAATTTCTTGATCCATTGGGTCACGTGATGGATCAAATGCGCAATAGGTTGAAAATCAGGCTGTGATTGACATTACGCAGTGAAAACCTGAACAATGAACATATGTTTTTGACAATGATTGTTTATTTGTTTGATTAGCTGAGGATTAATACAGATGTACCTATTTATATGCATTGTTTGTGCTGTAGAAAATAAGGTAAGTAATTCCATAAAATGCTAAACTATATTATGTTTATTTATTTATTGTGTAAAAAAGATTTTTACGTAATAACGATTTTCGATACGTAATTTTTTTTATTGATGAACGTAACATTCAAACATAAAATTAAAACAAAAATTTACACAATTTTAATTGAAACAAAAAAATATATATTTTTTTAATTCGGACGCTATCATATTTTGTTAATTTAATATATAAAAATAAGCTGGGAAAAATTATATTTCTTTTTTTTTTCAGACAAAGCTTTTCATTCATGCGATTGTTTTTTGTTTATAAATAGAAAAGTTTGTAAACGATTGTATTTTTTACCTTTAAAACAATAAGTTAACTATAAGTAAATAAATTAAAATCCTTCCACATATTTTTAATTTAGGTAAAAATAAGTTTAAGATGTCAATTAAATTTAATAAACAAAACAGACTGTAAAAAAAGTAGCTATAAAATTATGCAGTGTTGTTTACATTGCTAGTTTATTTTAATATTCAGTCGGTAATAAGAGAAAAAGCTCTTTATATTGATTCATAAATCGAAGAAGAAAATAAGATTATTTTTTATATAAATCCATTATATTAACTGAACAGCATATTTCATATTTTATATAATTTATTTATTTATCTTTTTCAAAAACGTTTTTGTTGTACATTTCTGTTCATAATAAAATTCGAAGAGAAAGAAAGGTGTTTTAAGTGCTCATTTAAGATAAATCTACTCTGCTCCTTTAAAAATAAATGTAACGTAACATTCTTAACATTTTCATGATTAAAATTTATACGTGAATTTAGAAAAATCATAACCAAAGTAATGTATATTAGTAATTTGTCAGTACAATCAATTAATAGCTTCTTATTTTTTGTTAGCAGAGTACAGAATTCTACATTAATAAGAAAGAAGTAAAACTGTTATTACATAAAAGATCTTTCTTTCTTTCTTTTTTTTTTTTTTTTTTTAAGAAAAAACGTAATATAGTTTAGCATTTTATGGAATTACGTATTAAAAGTCCAGACAAAATAAACAACCTAAATACAATAATACAGGTCAAATTAGATAGATGGCGCTGCTCCTATCACGTCAAAATTGTTCCAAAGCGTTCAGTAGATTCCTGGCCCGATCCAAGACCGGTCCAGGATCAGTGACGTCATCGCCCGGTCGAATTGATCCATCTCGGGCGCTCTACTGAACACGCTCTTGAATCAAACCTGTGGATTTTTGACTTACAAAATTAGCACGTGCTAGCTAGACAATGGTCAAAACTATGGTCAATGCAAGTTATTAGAATGTAATGTTCATGAGCACCGTACCTCAGGAACAGCTCTCTCGTTGTCACTACGTCTGACGTCTGAGTCAGTGCCACGGAAGAAGAGTATAGGAATTAAAACGAGATAGGGCAGCGAGCGCGGGGACAGAAGCTTCCTTTTCCGCATTAATTCAGCCGAGTCCACGAAAGCGATTCGATCGCCGCCTGGTGTAGTATCTTTGAAACTTATCGGAAGAAAGGGAAAGCCCGCCCCTTCGGCTTCAGTCATCATCCGATTTCCGAGAACGACCAACGAACGAACAGCCAGAAATGTAAAAACGCGCTGATTGGTGAATTTTCAAGATCTGGTCGCCCTCTATCCGTAAGATGAAAATTACTACCTTTCCCTAACATTCGTAATCGTAATACATCCTACTCTTTTAATCCGTGGTCAGTGCACTGCTCACTGAATACTAGCTGCCTGTCCGATGCTCCGAAATAAGCGGAATCCAGTATGGTAGCTAGTTGGACGAATAGTCGTTCGAGGACGCTGCAGTCATATACAGATATACTTAAAAAAGTAATGGATATTTCTACGGAAATGTATGTAAAAAATGTTTTTTTAGATATTTTTAAGTATTATTTTCTACAGGAAAAGGGTTCTATTTTTATTTCTTATAGATGTAGAAAAACATCATGTTGTTATTCTCTTTTAGAAGTAAATAACTTTAAGAACTAAAAGATGAAATTTTTTTCAAGTTCAAATTCTTTTCTTTCTTTCTTTCTTTTTTCTTTTTTTTTTTTTTTAAATTGTTGAAATATTTTACATTTTTAATTATTTAAAAAATGTCAAAGGGAAATAAATAATCAGAAGATTATTTAGTTTGTCAATTAAATAATTTATTACGTGAAAATTTATAGATTATGCTATGATTACAAATAGAAATCAGACATATCATCGCAATAATTATTTTAAAACATCGAATTATTATTATTATTATTTAACTTTTTTTTCATATTAAATATAAGAAAGTATTCGATTCTTAAAAATTTTCGACTTCCGGTTTTCGATGGATTTACATGTTTTGAGAGACCTAGAACACGATTTGATCGTTTTTACTTTCTTCTATATTCAATAGAAGAAAGTATTGGATTCGTAAAAGTTTTCGACTTCCGGTTTTCGACGGATTTACACGTTTTGAGAGCTCTAGAACACAATTTTACCATTTTTAGAAAATGTCTGTCTCTGTGTGTGTGACAATAATTTTGTGGCAACTGTATCTCCGGAGGAGCTCAGAATTACAAATAAATTTATATGTACCTGCACTTTGACCTAAATTAGTGCCTATCAAATTTTGGTGTTAACCGCTCAACAGATGGCGCTGCTATACGGCGATTTTTTGCAGTTTCAGGGTAAGCTATATCTCAGGTTCTATTGCGTATAATAAAACAAAACTTGAAATGTGAGAAGACATTATGCTGATTCAATTTGAAAGCTTATCGGACAACAGGTAGCGCTGCTAAACATCGATTTCTGCAATTTAAGGGAAAACTATATCTTAGGAACTACTGCACAGAATTACATACAAATTTATATGTAAATGCACTTTGACATAAATTAGTGTCTGTCAACTTAGGGTACCAACCACTCAACAGGTGGCGCTGCTACACAGTGATTTCCACAATTTAAGGGGAGGCTATATCTCAGCTTCTATTGCGTATAATCAAACAAATCTTAAAATGTAAGACCATTATGAGACATTATGCTGATTCAATTTGAATGCTTATCGGACAACATGTGGCGCTGCTATACAGCGATTTCGCAATTTAAGGGAAAGCTGTATCTTGAGAACTACTGCACAGAATTGCATACAAATTTATACGTAAATGCACTTTGACATAAATTAGTGTCTGTCAACTTTTGGTGCGAACTACTCAACAGGTGGCGCAGCTACACAGCGATTTTTACAATTTAAGGGGAGGCTATATCTCAGCTTCTATTGCGTATCATCAAACAAAACTTAATAGGGGAAAGGCCATTATGAGACATTATGCTGATTAAATTTAGATGCATCGATAACGGGATGGCTATATCTCAAAGACTATGGCATGTAACTGTACCAAACTTGATAAGTGAAATAACCATTATAAAAACGCATTTTTAATTTCTTCTATATTCAATAGAAGAAAGTATTGGATTCGTAAAAATTTTCGACTTCCGGTTTTTGACGAATTTACACGTTTTTAGAGATCAAGAACATTTAATATTTTACATTTTTAAAATGTTACAATGATATTATTTATAAACTGAATAATTTGTGAAATGATTACATGAAGAAATCAAATATATCATATGAAGTAACATGATTGAAATTTATATATCTGTTACTCTATAAGTTAGTAGGCATTGCCGGGTTCGATCCCAACCATGAGAACTCCGAACAGTTAAGATCCTATAGAGAGACTCTTCGTGGAAGGCATTACATCTATTAAGTTAACTTTAAAAATATCAGAATCAAGGAAATCATATATAATATCAAATATTAATTATTTTAAATTTTCAAATTATCTTGGGAAAAAGAGAAAAAAAGAAAGTAAAGAAGAAACAGTGGATTTTAAATATTTTACATTTTTAATTATTAAAAAAAAAAAATGTATGATGATGTGTGTTGTTTGTATTACATTAAGAAATCAGACATATCACATAAAATAGAATAGCATAACTGAAATTTGAATACGGTTTAGGACCCCTTAGAAAAGTTGGTTGGTTGTTGGTTGTAGGGCCAACTGAAAACACCAGGGCCATAGGCCTACAGGGCGGAAAGCCATATGTGGGGGTCTTTCTAAGGGGTCTTAGCCCCTATTTACGCGAGTTTCTGAGAAAGCCATGGAAAACTCCAAACGGCTAGAACGATGAATGCAATTGGGATCGAATTCAGTACTTTCTATCTACCAGCTTTGAGCGCAGAACCTCTCAGTCACTGGTCACCCCCACTCCTTAAAAAGACGCTTCACAGAAGGCATTACACTCAAAAGGTAGGAAACTTAAATATGTATATATATATATATCAGAAATAAAGAAATCATGCATACCATCAAACATTATTTTAAAATTTCAAATTATCATCTAATTTTTCTTTTTAAGAAACGGCAGATTTTAAATATTTAATTACTTTAAAAATATTATAATGATGCTGTTTGTAAATTAAATAATTTAGAAATCAGATATATTAAACAAAGTTAAGAAGTATAATCGAAGTTTAAACATCTGACAGTCTCTAAGCAAGCTGGGTTCGATCCCACGCTGCACTCGTTGACTTACCCATCCGGAGTTTTCTATATATTTCTTTTTTTTTTGTTGTTGTTTTTTCCCGAAACTCGTGAAATAAGTTCTAGGACCCTATAATGGAAGGCATTGCACCAGGGAGGGAAAAATTCCAAAAAATATCAGAATCAAAGAAATTATATATATTATCAAATATTAATAATTTTAAAATATCATATTATTATTATTTTAAGCTTCTAAATGCAAAGTGATCACAAGCCATTTACTTAGATGTCTATAGTCTTCTGCGGTTATTTACAAAACTCGCGTAAATACAGGCTAAGACCCGTTAGAAAGACTTCAGCAGAGGGCATTACACACAGAAGTAAGAAAACGTTTCAAAATATTAACCACATTCATTGACATATTTAATGTAATATTGAATTTACTGGAATTCATATAAACCAAAATGAACAATAATAATAATTGGTATTTTCAGATAACTAATAACAAAAATGTAATTATTCTGCTTTATTTATTTATTTTAATAGAGTAATCTAAAGAATTATAAAGCTTTAAAAGTTATAGATTTCGGATATAATCAATATTTTATTTGTTCATTTATACATTGCAAAGTACTCTTATTTGTAATTCAATAATGCAATTTTATGCAAAATTTTCTTTGACTTTGCTTTTTTCTACATTTCAAATCAACCGGAATCTCGTGTAATGAAATATTACTAACTTTTACGAATTTAGATTTGTAGTATGGCACACAACCATAAGCCATAATAAATAAACGATAACAAACAGTTACTAATGTAAATGAAAAATATTTTTATATTTTCAAAAATCAAGTACTAAAGTAGAAATTCTGTACACTACAACATACGATTGCTTTCATTTTCCAGTAAACAAAAGCAGTGACATCTAGTGGATAAAGTGCAAATTAAGCCAAAACAAGTTTCTCAGGCAATACCACAGGCAACTAGTATTCAGTGGGCAGTGTCAGTGTTGCCCCCGGGTATTTGGTCACGTGACTGAAAATACTCTATTATTCTATGGTCACCACACTGCTAATCGCCTTCGAGCGTAGGAGAGCGGATTCGATTCCCACGCTGCCTTTGGGTGTTTTTCCATTTCTTCGTTTTGTAATTCTGTATTATTATTATTCTATGGAGCGTGTTCAGTAGAGTGCCCGATCCAAAGTCAAATCGTTCAGTGGAATGGACCGATCTCGACCGGTCGTGGATCAGAAAGCCCAGAAAAATTTCTTGATCTATTGGGTCACGTAATTTCCAATGCGCAATAAGTTTAAAATCAGGCTCTGACTGACACTACGCAGCATAAACCTCAACAATGAACATCTGTTTTTGACGCGATTTATGAAAGACTTCCAGCAACGAAGATTAAGCAAAAAGAGAGCAGCAATTGGTCAGACGTAACTACGGTAGGAGGAGCCAAAGCTCACTCAATGAATCGTTCTTTTTATGAATCTATCAAATCAACATAACATGGCTTCGTAATCGTAGACCATAGACCATCGCTAACACTTACAAATACAAAATAAAACGTTAATTTGCGTACAGTGGTTTTATTGTATTTACTTAAATTTTTTTATTTTTACAGCACAAAGTAGTTCACACGTACTGTATTAAATTTTTATAATATTTAGTTATTATTGCACTGTAATTATCAAATATATTAGTTGAAACTGTATTTTTCATTAAACATAAATATACCTTATTTTAATCTTGTATTTCGGTTGGCTTACTTATTTATTTAGTCACTTACATAAATAAAATATTAATAGGGGTGTAAAGCCTTGCAGCTATAAACCCCATGCTCTGAGGGTCTCTCCCTTCAAAACAACAACATAAATAAATAAAATGATTCATTAATATACCAGATTAAAAATGATTGTCATAAAAATACTTAAACTCTTAATCCGCGGTGTTGCCAGATGGTTAAGGAAAAAATCCGCCAAAATAGATTAAAAAAAGAGCCAGATTCCGCCAGATTAAAGTTGCGAATGAGCCAGATTATTCGCCAAGCTGAATTTTCGAGGTTTACGCATTAACTTATCAAAGTTACACCATGAATATCTTAAAAAGTACATTTTAGAATAGTTCTAAAAAGTAATTATTTATTTTAAATAAATAAGGAACATCCTTAAAAAAGCTTTTTCTCCCATTTTTATAAAAAGCAGGTCAATAGGTGGCAAATGTCAACTGGTAGCTCCTACCCATGAAGGTAGAAAGAGAAGGAGGAATATTTCCTATGGCGTATTAGAATCAAAACCGGTCCTAAAATTCTTTTTGCCGCATCGTGACGCTAGTATCGGTACCTGCGTCCATTTAACATTGTTTGAATACGAAATCTTTATTAGTTTGTTTATTAAATTAATATTTTTAAGTAATATCAGCTCAAAAATGCTAAAAAATTATTCACAGAAGTTAAGGTGCAGACAGGCAAGTCATAAACACTTTTCAACTCCGTTAGAAAAAAAATAAAAAAAATAAAAATAAATAAATAAAATAAAGTATTATTAAGGGAAAAAAATTGTACAAAATATTGTTTAACTGATTTTTATTAACATTTTTTTTTTTTTTTTTTTTAATTTGCTTGTGTGCATGTGTGTGGACATAAATTTTAATAATTATTTAAATTTAATACCTTATTTAATTTTAAACATAATTATTTTAATTTAATTTGATTTAAATTAATTTAAAACATGTTTAATTTTTATTAAACGTAAGTAAACGATTTATTCTCTTATTTAAAATATATTTAAAAAAAAAAAACTTAAAAGGCTTTTTAAATTGCCACAAACTAATAATAATTACTATCAGAAAGCTATATGAATAAACAATGTAAATTTGAATAACTAAAATCATTTAGAATTGTTTTCCAGAACTACGATTTTTTCTATTAAAAAGCCACTTTGTAAAAGTCCAATACTTGAAGGTATAGTTGGTGTTCTTTTTAGAAAGGTTTCGCTGTATTTTATTGCCTAGTGATATATTCTATTAAAAAAAAAAAGTTTTTACTCCCCTCCAATAGCCGAGAAGTTTTGCTCTCGGAGTTAGAAGACGGGAAGTGCCGGGTGCGATCCCATGTAGCACTTGCCAATCTAGCCGTTCGGAGTTTTCCGTGGTTTTCTCCTAAATTCACGGATGATAACCACCTAGAAAGACCACCACCAGAATCCATCTTCCCTTATGCACAAGTCCCTAGTGCAGACAATAGGTCTTAACCTATATACCATACCATACTTGTAATTTTTATCAAAATATTTTCACATTTAAATTAAACATAAATAAATGATTTATTCGCTTATTTAAAATAAATTTTTTAAAATCTTAAAAAGCTTTCAAAAATATCATACACTAATAATAATAATTATCAGAATGCTATATTGATAAACAATGTGAATTTGAATAATTAAAATAATTTAGAATTTGTTTTCAGAATTCCGATTTTGTCTATTAAAATATAATCTTTGTAAAGGTCCAATATTTCAAAGTACGGCTGGTGGCCTTCTTAGGAAGGTTTCGCTGTATTTTATTGCCTGCCGATAATTTTTGTGATAATTTTACACGAGCGGTGCTGCTATCGAAGCTAGAAAACGAGAAGTACCGGGTTCGATTCCATGTAGCATATGTCAACCTAGCCTTTGTGAGTTTTCCGTGGTTTTCTTCAAAATTTGCATTAATGCGAGCTAGAACCATACAAAAAGGTCCCAATCAGAAAGCATCTTCCCTTATGTCCAGGTTCCTAGTGCAGACAACTAGCCTTAACCCGAATACCATACCTGTAATTTTTATCAAAATGCTTTTACATTTGAATAAAACATAAGTACTTCAAAAAGGAATATAATATATATATATATATATATATATATATATATATTATTAATAACTTATCATTGAAATAATACTAAAATGAAAATAAAACTGAATATGATATAAATAATATTGAAAGTTGAACAATTTGTTCTAGTTCGAAAAATGTTTTTTGAAAAACAAAATTATTCTTGAAAAGCTTTTATGATTATAACGAATTAATATTAATGATTGTCAGATAGATATATAGAAAAATTATGCAAATTTCAATAGTTAAAATCATTTGGAATTTTTTTTATAAATTAAGATTTTTTGAACCTATATTAAAAGACCCCTGTATAGGTACAATATTTAAAGGTATAATGGATGGCCTTTTTAGAGACATTTTATTGTATTCCATTTCTAATCAATAATTTTTGTGATAACTGTAATTTTTTCACCCCACCAGAGGTCGAGTGGTTCTGCTCTCGAAGACGGAAGACAGGAAGTGCTGTGTTCGATCGCAAATAGCGCTCATCTATTTAGCCGTTCGGTTTTTGTCGTGGTTTTCTCTGAAACTCACATAAATACGTGAAACTTAGAAAACTAACTCATTCAAAAAGTTAATTAGATAAACTATCTGCATTTTAAGTAATTGCAGTTTATGTACAATATTTACGCATATGTTTCATTGTGTAAATAATTTAAAAATGACATCTTAGTATAACATAATTGCAACTTATGAATAATCAAGAAAACAATGTTAGTTGCCATTTGTCATTCAACTTGCTTATTCTAATTTCGACCCCTGTTTAGATGCTATCGCAGTTTAAAAAATTTTGGCTTATATAGACCATAATCATAAAGAATTATTCTTTGTGTCCCTGTAAAAAAACTATAAACTCTAGATTCACCAAAATTTATAGAGTTCGTGTGATGGTGACTCGTAATACGTGTATAAATTTTCATCTCAAATGAATAAGAAGTTTAGACACTATCACACTTTACAAAGTTTGGGCCCATAAACCTTATAATGATAAAGAATATTTTTTTGGCTGTGGTTAAAGCTACGGCAGCCGTAACTTTAATGGGCTTACGGCAGTCATATTACGCATGCGCAGAAGGAATGCCGGAGTCATGTGCCGGATGATTCAGAGAACGAATCATTTTTTGAATGAATCTGTTTTACGGCAGTCGATTTTATGCTCACGGAAGGTGAGGAACTGTTGTTGACGGTACTACTTTCGGGTTCGGCTACGGTAAATCTGGTTGCTGTAGTCACAAATTTACGTATATCATATAAATACTTTTGCTTTAGCTCAAGTATTTGGATCTTTTTTTTTCCAGTTTCGAAAGAGCTGTTAATCCAATAAATCTTTTAAACGATAAAAACTTTAAAACGAATTTCTAGTTAAACACACAAGTCCGTGTTTTATATATGTGTAAACAATTAATCTATAAATAAATAAACAATAAAACGACATTTCGGAATTTAGTTATTAAATACTAAAACTATTAAACACATAAGTTAACTTCCAAAACTAATGTTTATATTACCATACTATATGAGATAAATGCTTGTTGAACCAATTTATTTGACAAAAAATAATAAAATATTATTAATTTGCATTAAACACTATGTTCAACATTTGAAAAAGAGAGATGAACTCTTAGGGCAACTTTGATGCTTGTTGTAATTTTTTTCAAAGTTTGATTCGTTAAGTGCTAATTCTAGAATAAAAGAGTAATTGAGTAAAACTTAATAAAAAGGGGCATTTTTTTTGTTTTTTAAAGCAATATTTGCCTTTTTTTTTATTATTATTATTACACTTGCCGAATTTTTCCATATTTTTTTTTTTTTTTTTTTTAATCCTCTATGTTTCATTTTTGTTTGTGACAAAAGTAAACTGTTTATATAATTTTTATTTATATTCACTTGTTCTTGCACTGCAACTAAACTGTCTTCCAGAAAGATACAATGTTAAGAAAAATATTTTAAAGCCTCTATACACTTAAAATTTCAGGAAGGGCCACCAGGTGTTAAGATGCTTTAAAATACCTGCTGGTACTGCACCCTGCTAAATTATCCTAGAGTCAAACAATTAAGAAGGTTGTCACACCGAAATGTCCAAATGAAAGATTAACACCAGACTTAAGGAAAAATTATCACTGCCCTAACTAAAGCATACCAAGCCAGTAATACTGATATTAAATTTAATAAAACTACAAAAATTGCAAATTACAACATTAAAAATGAATATTCACGGTTGATGAATTCATGTACAAAAAATTTCTAAATTTTAATTTATTCCGGAGCATTTTTAGCCTCAATTTTATTTTGCACCACTTTATTTTTAGAATATTTTTCACTATTACTTAATTACAATAAAATAAGAAAAAATTACTATTTAAAAGAAAAAAATGGTATAGAATAAAGGCAGGGCTTAAAAATACTCCGGAATAAATTAGAATGTTGGCTGCTCTGCTCTGTGCAGATTTCAATACAGTATCAAATTTTGGCACATTTGTTTCATTTCCCTGTGTGATAATTATCATATACATATAAACATACAGTGATCAGAGGACAAAATTACATAATTTGTAACTGTCAATCTACTAATCTACTGAAAACGTGTTGATGCGTTAACACGTAGTGTGTGGACACAGAAAAAGGTATCGAAATGCCCATCACTAAGATGTAGCCCCTGGAAAGTTTCTCCCCCGTCTTTTTGGAGATAGTGTAATCAGAAACGAAAAAGGTTGACCCAACTAATAATGACTCTTACATACTTTCCTGTGATAACCAACTAATATGCATGTCATAAACAGACATCTAAAGACTTTATATAGCAAATTAAAAAATATAGAGAGAGAGAGCTGTTTTTTGAAACACCTATTTGAGAAATATATAAAAATTGATCTAAATAATCAGAAACATATCAACTTTTCTGTGCTAACCAATTAATTCAGAAAAAAAGATATTTAGACAGATGTTTATGCAGCAAAATTAATGAAAATTAACCTTTTTTAGATACTGATGTTGGTACCCCCACCTGATTTTACCAAAACTTTGTAAACACATGTACACTGGACATCAACTAATACATATGAAAGGACATTTAAAAGGCAGATAAAATGGTGATTTTGCAAAAAACGTGTAGAAGCAGTTTTTGAGATATGAACTTAAATAAAATGTGACCTGACTTACAGCTTTCCAATTTTTGAACAAAATTTGGTAAACACATCTGTACACCTAACTTGTCTTCATTATAAAGTTCTTTTTTTATCTTTGAGATGAAGTGGTCAAATCTCAAAATAATTCAAAGATCAGAAATCTATTTAACTTTTTCTTTCTTTTAGTCGCAACAGCTGTTATATTGAAAGAATTGAGGTGCTAAACACTATATTATATATATATTTTTTTTTCTTTTACAAATGAAATTGTTTTTAAGCATTCAATTTTAGATTTGTTTTGTACAGCAGCGGCACATTTTGATTGATTGGCATTAAAGCTGATGTGCACTAATTTGTATCAAGGTGAATTTATATGCAATTCTGCACATTAGTGCCTGAGATATATCCCTAAAATTACAGAAATTGCTGCATATAAGCATCACCTGTTGAGCGATTGGCACCAAAAGTTGAAAGGCATAAGCACTAATTCATGTCAAGATGCAAATTCATATAAATTTATATATCATTTTATGCAGTAGTTCCTGATATAGAGTTGCAATAAAATTTTTGTCATATACATCCTGATACAGACATTTTCTAAAAATAGTCAGATCTTGTTTTGTACCTTACACAATGTGTGAATCCATCAAAAACCAGAAGTCAAAAATTTTAACAAATCCAATAATTTCTTTTATTGAATAGAGAATAAAATGAAAACTTAAATATGCATTCATTTATTCATTACTTTCTTCTATAATCAATAGCAGAAAACAATGGATTAGTAAAAATTTTTGACTTCTGGTTTTCGATAGATTTACACATTTTGAGAACCTCAGAACTTGACTAGACCATTTTTAGAAAATGTCTCTCGGTGTGTGTGTGTGAGAGAGAGAGAGAAAAAAAAAATTTGGCAAATGCATCTCAGGAACTACTGCACAGAATTCCATATAAATTTATATATAAATTCTGCACCTTGACTTAAATTAGTATCTATCAGCTTTTGGTGGAAATTGCTTAAATGGTGCCGCTGCTATTCATTAATTTCTGCAATTTCAGGGAAGGCTGCATCTCAGGAACTAATGAATAAAATTGCATATAAATTTATAAGGAAATGCCCACCTTGACACAAATTAGCATACATCAACTTTTGGTGCCAAACACTCAACAGGTGGTGCTTCTGTATGGCAATTTCCTTAATTTAAGGCTAAGCTATAGCTCCTGTTCTATTGCATATAATCAAACAAAACTTGATACATGAAAAGTCATTATGAGACATTATGCTGATTAAATTGCGTGCAAATTTACCAATAGGAGGCACTTCTATATTTCAACTTTCCCCGTAAACTAGAAAGATATCATGTTCACAGAAAAAATTCACTTTCTTTGAATATTCAGTATAATACCTTTCTGAGATGAGAATCATCTGCATTCATATTTGGTTCTTTTATGCCAATGCTTCTGTTTAATTTTAAATTTAACCTCCGACGGGGACGGCATTGTTGGTTAGGTGGCGTTATCATGCACATTTCAAATTTAAGCAGGCATATTTTCCATATCCTCAAAAAGATAAAAATTAGTGTAGTTAATAGGTTGAATTTAAATAAGCTTACGTACTGTGCATGGGCCTGCACTGCCGAAAGTAATGGGACCTGGAGTGAGATTTTTTTCTTCAATCAGAAATACTTTTATTTTTTTATTTTTTCTGACTTATAAAGAAATAGTATCATTAAGAGGAACAAATTTTGAGAAGAGTGAGTAACAAACTCAAGTTTACACTGCCGAGGGCAGTGGGGATCTGGTGTGAATTTTTCTAAAATCAAAAAAGATTTTTTTTCCTTACTAATAAAATATAAGTGATTTGGAGATTTTTATTCATCAACCTTGAAAAGTCCTTTCAGATAAACTGGAGGGGATTGTTGACTGTTATACCAACTATGTGAAAAATACCAGAGCCGGGAATCGAACCTGGGCCCTTCGATTCCCAGCTCTGGTATTTTTCACATAGTTGGTACGCCTTGACAACGAATATTATACCGCGTGTTAAGCGGAGTGCCCCAGTTCGATTCCTGGCTATGGTATTTTTCACATAGTTGGTATAAAAATCAACCATCCACTCCTGCTGATCTGAAATCAATTTTCAAGGTTGATGATTGAAATTTCCAAATTAAAATTTCGGGGTCTATTGGAGTTATGCTACGATTAATATTTTTCCCTCACATAGCTGCTTTTGCTGACTCGGTGACCTTGCCAACGTGTATTATGTGAGAAATGCCGAGCTGGTTATCAGCCAGGATAGCTCAGTGGTACAGCATCTGCGTGTTAAGCGGAGAGCCCGAGTTTGATTCCCGGTAATGGTATTTTTCACATAGTTGTTATAAAAATCAACCATTCACTCCAGTTTATCTATATATATAAAAGAGTAAACTCACTTATCACTAACTTAACACGGCCGTGGCGATCCTATGGGAGATAGAGTCACAATCTTTGGTGAGCAGGTTCGTTTTAGGAATCTAACGCTCACTAAGACAGGATTTTGCAAAATACACCTTTATAAGCATAACTCAGCTCCAAATCACTTCATGGTGAAGAAATTGCAGATGGGGAGACTAGACTTGAATACAAAAAAAATCATTTTCTGCTATTTTGGATTTTTAAGGGGGGAAGGGGTAAAAATGATTTTCGGAGGTGCGGAAGGCAAAAACATATTTATAAGCATAACTAGGCTCCAAATTACTTCACAGTGAAGAAATTGCAGATGTGGAGACTAGATTTGAATACAAAAATAAAATCATTTTCTGTGATTTTGTATTTTTAAGGGGGGGAGGGGATAAAAATGATTTTTGGAGACGCAGAAGGTAAAAACACCTTTATAAGCATAACTCAGCTCCAAATTACTTCACGGTGGAGAAATTGCAGATGGAGAGACTAGACTTGAATTAAAAAAAAAAAAAAACATTTTCAGCAATTTTGGATTTTTAAGGGGAGAGAGGGGTAAAAAGGATTTTCGGAGGCAAATTTAGCAAAGTAAGGATTTTCGCGTAAAATTCTAGCAGTAATAGCTCAAAGATATTAAAAAAAAAAACGCCAAGTGTCTTCTTGAAGGTATTTGTAAAAACTCAATTTTGATTTTTTCCAATTTTGGGAGGGTGTTACGAGGGGTATATTCAACCCCCCTTTTAGCGCTAAATTCGTCCGTGGAAATCTATAGGTGCTGAGGTCACAAATTTTAGTGTGTGGCTTACTTACGTGTCTCCAACACCCATTGTAATGGGATTTTGTGAAAGTCTCCCCTTTCCACCTTGGGGGTGGGAGGGGCAATAAACCCGTTTCCAAGTATAACTTTGCTTCAAATTATCTCAGCAAGATTAATTTGTATATGTGGGTTGTTTATGCCTTCCCAACATGTACAGTAAAGGGATTTTACGAAAATTCATCCTCCCCCCCCCTTTTAAGGCTTGGTTGGGGGGGGGGGATAAAAAATACGCTTATAGAAGTAACTGTGGTCCAAATTATCTCAGGATAGCGATTTTTTGATATGCCAATTGGTTATGCATACTCAAGACACATACTTCAAAGAGATTTTGTAAAATTCTGTCCTATCGCCCCTTGGGGGTGGGACAAAAAACATGTTTCCAAGCATAACTTTGCTTCAAATTATCTCAGTAAGATTAATTTTTATATGTGGGTTGTTTATGCATTCCAAACACGCATTATAAAGAGATCTTACAAAAATTTCCCCTCCCCCCCCCCCGTCAAAGACAGGGAGGGGGGCACAAAACACTTTTAAGAGGATCTCTACTCCAAATTATCTCAGAACAGCGTTTTTTTTATATGTCGATTGGTTATGCGTACTCAAGACACACACTACAGTAGATTTTGCAAAATTCCACCTTATCCTCCCTTGGGGAGTGGGGATGGGCAAAATCATGTTTTCATGCACAACTCTGCTCCAAACTATCTTACAAGGGAACATTCAAAAGGTGTCATCTTCAAAAAGTATTAAAAAAAATATATGTGATTCTACTCTTTATAAAACACCAGAAAATGAAAAAATTATCGACTGAAATTAATTACAGCGAGCAAAAAAAATTATCAAAATTAAGCATATTTGGCGATTTAGCGCTGTTAGGCAATACGTTTGCTAGCACCGAGATTGCCATGTGAGAATAGAACCGTGTTTTGCTTTTCCGCCAAGTACTCAAAATCAATCCCCTAGCAGTGTGAAATCGGCAAATATGCTTAATTTTGATAATTTTTTGTGGTCGCTGTAATTAATTTCAGCCGATATTTTTTTTATTTTCTGGTGTTTTATGAAGAGTAGAATCACATATATTTTTTTTCAATACTTTTTGAAGATGACCCCTTTTGAATGTTTCTTTGTCAGTATTCTAAATGTGTATCATATAGGGATGCTACACTAAGCTTTTCGTTGAGATGAAGCAAATGGTTCGTGTACAGGGACACTGAAAAGTATTCAAATACATTACATCTACGGGGGAAATTGCAGGTAAATAGAGTTAAACATTAACATCTATAGACTGCACTAAACCAAATGAAACGAATATATATTTTTTGTAACAGAGATAGTCAAATGGGTAAAAAATTTTGTGTATGTAGGAGTCTCGCCACCCCCTCAAGGGGAGTAAATTTTCATGATGGGTATCTTTTAAAAGAGCTCGCCAATACCTTTAAAACGAATGGTTGAACCATCGATCTGCGATAATTTAAAATAAAGTTATCGATTTTTTTCATTTTTAACCAATTTTTTTTTTTTAATGTAATATTAAGAATAAATTAGACTTTTTTAAATTTTGAGTGTTATACTACTTCTCTAATATGGAAATCGTCTGCATTATCGTGGAAGATAATTTTTTAAAATTATTTTTATAAATTATTTTTACTGAGGGAATTCGTATAGGAAAATATAGAAGAAAGTCATGTGGTGGCCACAACACACTAGTTATTTGTTGTTAGTGGATGTGTTTTACTATTTCACCATTTCCAGGAAAGCTGTTCGGGAATTGAAATAAATTCCTCATAGAGATATTGTAAAAAATGTATGTTTTAAGCTAAATATTCATCGCTTGTTTTTTCTATAGTTACACGTTTTGAGGCTGCCTGATTCCCGTAGTCAAGTTTTTTATTGTTTGATCTTTGTCTGTCTTTCTTAGAGTAACTTAAAAACGAATAAGTTTAGGAGATCCAAATGTTGTATTTTGAAGTTAATATACGTTTGTTGCTGGAAAAGTTTGATCAGATAGTGATAATTGTCTGTATAATTGTAAGTAAATTTTTAATTTTAACAACAGAATTAAATTCTATATAAATGTAGGTGCATTAATGAAATGGAGGGTTGAGGCGAGCGGTAGCCCCCCTTCACACAGAAGTAATTATCATATAAAACTCTTCCGAAGCCTAATTTGAATTGTTTAACATAGGTTTACATAACAGTACTCGTTATCTTACCTCTTAATCTCGAACCTGTATTTATAGTATTAAATTTCAGGGTAAGAGAAAGTCGTATGGTTGAAATAAATCGTTATCGACTGTTCTTAGACTGACTGAGAACAGGATTCGATAAGGATTAATTTAACAAAACCGGATAAAGTGTACTTTTTTTCATAGGAATTTTTGCTAGTGTTCGGACACTTTTGTTACCGACTGTACCTAACAAAGTTACAAGAGCAGTCAAAAGAGGGGAGTTCGGCGTCCTGTGATTTCTGGACAAATCGGCAAACTTCAAGCGTATAAAGACCTTGTTCCGCAAGTTCCTCGGCGATGTCCTTATAAGATACAGAAGTATCTATGTTATGTAAGAGAAAGTGTGTAGTGACGGTTTCGGTTTGAATAAAATATTCCACTGGAACACTAAGTAGTATACCTAATGCGTTCTGAGCTACTTGTGTGGATTTGGTAGTTATCTGAATTTTACCTTGTCGGGTTAGTTTTATATTGTCTATGTCGTCTTTATGAACAAGCTTAGTAGTTAGCTCCTCCTTGAGTTGCTGGGGGTGGGTAAGTGGAAAATCGCCTGCTGTGGAGCAATGACCAGTGAGATGTCAGTGCCGTTTTGTAAGGCAATTGACAATTTATCATTTAAGTTAGCCACATTACTACAGAAATGTATATGAGATGGCGACTCTGTTTCAGTGCGCCCATTAGCCATTAGAGTATCTGTTTTTGTTGTCACGCATGGATGACAACCGAAGAAGCCAAAACTTACAACAGGAAAAATAAGTAAAGAAGAGTAAAGAAAAACAAAATACCTGAACTCTGACAGACAAAATAAGCTGAAACTAAAGCAGGTATCACATGTACTCTCATACCATCAGCAGTATCAGATACTTTCTCCTGTAACTACCTGAATTAGGTTTTTCGAGAGACAAACTCTTGAAAGCGCATCATATGATAGATTCCCACTCCTACCTTTGTCAATGACGAACTTATGACTGACTAAATCTCCTATGCTAGATGTTAGCTCATATTCAACCAATCGGAGTACAAGAAAATCAGAGTGCGTTTAAAACATGAAATAGCGAGTGATTAGTCGCCAATTGTTAACGCCTTTTTTTAATTCATTTCAGTCTTCAAAATAACCCTACTACTACCTGATGCTCGATTATTCGGAGAGGTATTAGCGTATAGTTCAGAGGGTAGGATCATCCGTGTGATAACTGCTTAAGTCAATGCACAAGCTAGGCAAGAGAAATTTGAAGGAAAAACCTTGAATAGCTGCCACGAATTGCACAGCTCTCAGCCATGGCGACCGAAACAAAACACGAAGTGACAAGTTGAGGAGACGAGTGACCTACCACCTACTACAAAAAACCATCAGAATCTCCCGAGAATATACTGTGTATAAATGTGTTGTTAGGGATATTACTTGTTGCTTATTACACTAGACTAGAGATGCAAGGCTTCCAAAACACCCGGGTTTTTTTCCTAGGAATTTAAGACAAAATTGGAAATTTTGAAAATTCCCCAAAACTGGAATTTTGAAATTATGAATATTTTATAATTTTTGTATTTGTTAAATATTTTTTGTGTATAAACAGCCTCCGATCCTTAAATTAATTTCAACTTTAACTTCTGCGTAAATTTCATTTCCCTTTTTCTTTCTCACTAATTCTAGCATCTTCGATGCTCATGTTCATTCTGTAAACGAAGAAAATAATTAATTATAATTAATTCATCGCTAACACTAACGGTAAGTTTATGTCACTATATTCATTAATATTAGCATTTTTACCAACTTTTCAATACTTAGCAGTTTTACTAACTGAATCACAAGTGGAAAGTCTATAATTTTATTTTTTATATTAATAACAACTATAATATTAAAATTTGCAGTGCTTAAAGGAAAAAAAACAATTGTTTATACTGACAAGGAAACATTCAAAAGATGTCATCTTCAAAAAGTATTGAAAAAAATATACGTTATTCTACTCTTCATGAAACACCAGAAATGAAAAAAATATCGGCTGAAATTAATTACAGTGACCACAAAAAATTATCAAAATTAAGCATATTTGGTGATTTAGCGCTGTTAGGCGATACGTTTGCTAGCACCGAGATTGCCGTGTAGGAACAGAACCGTGTTTTGCTTTTCCGCCAAGTACTCAAAAGTAATCGCCTAGCAGTGTAAAATCGCCAAATATGCTTAATTTTGATAATTTTTTTGTGGTTGCTGTAATTAATTTCAGCCGATAATTTTTTCATTTTCTGGTGTTTTATGAAGAGTAGAATAACATATATTTTTTTCAATACTTTTTGAAGATGGCACCTTTTGAATGTTTCCTTGTTAGGCGATTTTTAATGTGCGGGCTGGTTATGCGTTCCCAACACGCACTATAAGGGGATTTTATGAAATTTCCCTTTCCTCCCGTTTAAGGGTGGGGGGCACCCTTAAAGGGGACCCTACCCACCTAAAATTGAACTAAGTGCGTTTTTAGCTCAAGAAATAAAACAGTAACAATTAAAAAAAAAATTAAGTTAAGAGTAATTTAATAAAGAAACTTGCCTATAAAAAACACCCCTGTGTTTAGCTGTTGGCAAGGGTAATTATTGCATCTCCTTAAAGGTCAAGATTACAGTACCGGCCAAAAAATATTTACACTTGAGCGGCAAAAAAAAAAAAAAAAAAACTTTACATGTCAGTTGCCATTTCCGCCATAAAAATGTGTTGAACTCCAGTGATAACATATGGCATTAGTCGATCACAGATGACCTTTCCTTATCCTGTCAACACTCAGTTCGGCTCATGGACTTTTAGATTAAGACTATACGCTCTTTGCTCCCACCAGCCAGTATTTTGTTTATTTGTTCGAAATTTGATAACCTACATACATTGGTATTCCTATACCACACAATGGGTCAGATTAAGCTTAAAATGGAAGTGAAATCTTATGCCTTGACTCTGCCAGAGAAGGGAATCTCTGTGATTGATGTAGCCAGAGATCCGTGACTAAATGGCTGAAGTCAATAAAATGTAAAGATGGGATGACAAAATAGTGACCGACTAACACCATGCATCATCACTAGAGTTCGACACATTTTTATGGCGGGAACGGCAACTGACATGTAAAGTATTTTTTTTTTTTTTTTTTTTTTTTTAACGCTCAAGTGTAAACTTTTTTTTTTTTTTTTTTTGCTGGCACTGTAATAATCATTACTCACCATGTAGTGATTGATTTTAAGAAAGTGGCGATTCAAAAAAAAAAAAAAAAAAAAAAAAAAAAAAATGTTTAGCTATAAACATTTGATGCGCATTAAATCTTGATGTACAGCTCCAACAAAATTTTTGTAACGCACACATAGAAATAAAGATATTTTTTAAAAGTGGTCACATGGTATTAAGAACTTCTCAAATTGCGTAAATCCATCAAAAGCCTCAATTCAGAAATGTTTCTGAGTCCAGTACGTCCTTTTTATGAATATAGAAAAAAATAAAAGTAAATTATTCTCTGCAGAAATCTTAGTACATTGCTGATAATGTTCTGTGAAAAACATGTCTATCATATCTCTCTTTACATATATATATACAATATACATATATATATATTTATATATTGTGTTCTTATATTACAAAAGATATTCCTAAATATCCATTATGCAAGGAGGATTTTTTTTTTTTTAACAATAATTGAAAAATAATTGATCAAAAAGAACCTTAAACCACGAATTTATTAAACGAAAATTCCTAAATTAAAAAAATTAAGGCATTTTAATGACTACCATATACATTCTATCTAGAAAATTTAATTATGTAGATTTAACGTTTTGTAAACTGAATTAATTTTATTTATTTATTTATTTATTTTTTAATCAAGTAATGGTAATAATAACAATAATTGACTGTTTCTTTCATTTTGTTTTTAAATAAATATTTGCTTAAATTTTAAACTATATTTTTTATTAAACCATATTCACATTTTATCAACACTATTCTAGTACTTGTTTCAGTTTAATATTTTCCCCTTCAAAATATAAATTTTAACAAACAGTTAAAGATAAAAGGCTTCTGTGAAATATTTGAATAATATTATTCACAAATTTCTGCATATTCAAGACTTCACATTTTCAAAAAACAAAATCAATGATTTAAATATTTATTTCTTATTTTCAAAATTGTAAATAAATATTCTTAATTTTATTGATTATAGAAACCTGTTTAAACATTATTTTGTATTTAGTCAGATACCATAATAAATATATAACTCTTTATGTATTCGTTAAAACATACTCTTGTATATAATTACATAATATACACAAATATGCACATTTATCAAGCTTTTAGCTTTCTATAAATATCAACACGTCAAATCATTGGTGAAGAATCTCGCCAAATACCATATTAAATATCGCCAAAACTTTCCACTTTCATTTAATAATAAAATCATTAATTTTTGTGTTAAAAATAGCACAAAAATTGGAAAAAAGCAAAATATTTAATAAATAAGATGAATACAAATGAGTTATAACAATAATCATGGAGTATTTTTTAAATTTTTATCAATTTAAAAGACATGAAACATGCTAGAAAAAAGAATCTGTCTATCACGTCAATTAATAAACTAAATAAAACAAATTAATAGTCAACATTATTCTGTCAAAAATGTTTTCAGATATTGCAGTCAGTCATTTTTAACATATTTATGAAGAAATACATTTCAATTTTTTTTTAAATTAATATCTGGAGATAAAGATGGTTTTTTCCTAAGGAGCTTCTTCCAAAATCGCCTCGGGCGGCTGATAGTCTGTCTTGACTAGAGCCCTCAATTTAAATCGAAGGCTCTAGTCTTGACCAATGAGCTTCTATCACAGAATTGACGTTACTCTCTTTTATCTAGGCACCCTAGTAAATATTTTAAAATTTGATAAGATCTACCTTTATTTATATATTACTTTAGGGATGCAGAATATGTCCGAATGCCCAAATGAGGTTCGGAGGAAATTTCGAGTGACTGGAGAAATTTAAGTTTTTATTTTCTACTAAAAGAATATTGAAAGTCTAAAATAACAAATTGTTACTTTGTAATGCTTGTAATATAAACTAACAATTATATTTTTATGTTATAGTGTATTCTTATTCTTTTAAATGCTTATTATGTAGAATATATGGCTTTGTATTACAAAATACATTTTCATGTTATTGAAGGAAATTTGGATTATATTTTGGGAGAAATTTCCAAGGTCTGAACATTTTCTGCATCAGTGCATTACTCAATAACTGTTTCTTAATCAAACGTTTAAAATTAGTAAAAACATAACCATCACCGTGTCAACAAGCACAATCTTTACAAATAGGTCATTTCAACAAGTTGTCAAAAACTGCCTACGAGGACTGTATTATTCAGTTTATTTTATCTTTTTATTAACATTTTTTTAGTTCAAGCAATTATAAATGCTCCTAAACATTAAAATAATGCAAAAATAGCAGATGAAGGGAAGGGGGGATGTTAGGCAAGAACATTTAGTAATTTTTTTTCTTTTGTAATTAAGATTCTACATTTATATTTGTAGAAAATAATAAATAGCAGTACTACAAACAAACAGCATATAAATCATATTAAATTAGGCCTAGCCAAACTCATGCATCTTTTTTGAGCAGTTTCTTAATCTTATAATTAGTATTAGACAAACTGTAATTAAAAACAGCAAAAAACTGAAATTAAAAACAACAAATAACAGTAATAATAAAATAAACAATACTGTTTGATGAAATAAGAAAATTTATTTTATCACTGTAAAAAGATCAGCCTAATAACTGAATAAAACACATGGTTTAAAATGAAATAAACTTCCACAGAAATATTCTTTCTTACCCAATGTTTTTTTTTATTGCAGTATTTGAAACTTAATATTTCTATTAATTATTAAAATTAAACTATATTAAATTATAGACATACATTCAAAACAGTTAATGCACTAAAATAAACATCAACACAAAATGCACCTCATTTGTTTATCAACCAAGTCTAGAGTTGCCATAGAAGCAATAGTAAACTTATAAAACTGTTTAACCTAGCATAAGCATAGTACACTTAAACAAAATACTAAATTATATATATTATTGATAGCAGAAGGTTGTTTACTATTTCAGGTTTCTTTCTTTCTTTTTTTTAAACATTATTAAACAAAACAAAAATTACGTATTAAGATAGTAATTATTAAATTTATAATAATCAGTATTTTAACTTGATAACTTACAGAAACAGATAAATATTTCACTGAAATCAGTAATGTGCAATAATCTGCAATGAAAATAAAGGTACTAGCAATAAAGTAGTAGAATGAAATTTCTAGCGTTCTTGTCAAAATATCAGTGTAGCACATTTTTAAAATGGGAAAAACTAACAAGATAAAGGATTAGTATCTTAAGTAATTATATTTATGCATGTGTTTTTATGTGTAAATACAAATTTTAAAATGGCACCTTAGTACAACTTCATGATAACTAAGAAAACAATGTTAGATGCCATTTGGCACCCAACTGATGATAGCTTTGTCTAGTCTTTTTGTAATGGTACCACCACTCTCCTCGTATTTTAGTTGGCGATGCCAGCACTCCAATTTCATATTTGTGTTTATGTCTAGTACAGTTCTATAGCAATAGTAAGCCCATTTTTGAGGTCGTTTTAAGTAAATGTTCAGAAAATAGTCAATGATTTTTTCCAATAAACACTAAAGCTGCTAATAAAGTCATTCATTTGCTTGTAAAAAGTTACATATTTGCTTGTAAAAGTTACAATTTCTGAAAAAATTGTATTTATATGTTCTTTGATAGCTTCTTTATTAGCACTTTCTTTCACCTTTGAATTTACATTTAAGTTCTAGTTTCTCACCACATGGCATGCAGCGTTCAAAATTAGCTATCGTTAGTCATCAAATGCAGCTAAATTATTGCATTTGACGAATATAAAATTATTTCTGGTCGTCAAATTTGATGCCTAGGAGGTGTGCGGCGCATGGTAAATGGACACAGGAAGTAACCAATGGCTGATAAAACTGATCTGGGAGATTTCTCTCTAAAAACTTTTGCACCTGTTATTTGACAGTTTGGTAACTTTTTTTATTGAATATTGGGATACTTTCTTAAAATTTTAAGGTACTGCAAGTGTGAAATGGTGAACAAAGTATATTTTCGTATTTCTTTAACCCTTGCTTTTGCAAGATCAAGGCATTACTGCAGGAAAATTGCTTTCAGGAGCCACTTGGCATGTTTGGCGAAAATCACCAGCACCGCGCCTTTTTGTATGGTTTAGAAGTTGCATCATTCTACTAGTTCCGTTTGCTATCTCTGGTGAATTAGCGCACTTTTTGAATGAGGCGGGATTAACTAAATTTCAACTTCTAAATGGGGTCAAAATAACCCTATCTTGGGAAAGCGAGGGTTAAACTTTATCAAAAATGTGTGAATTCCTAATGTCTAATAAAACATTTTGATTTATAGAAGATAGTTCATATTTCAAAATCAAGATGAATCATGCATACATATAACCTATGTAACCAATACATATCTCTGTGCACATACTGATATAACGTATGAGAAAAATAAATATATATAAATTGTATTTAAAAAATTTTGATGCATAGTTCAGAAAATTTTGTTTTACTCAGAATCAGTCTTCGTTAGTGATATTAAAATGACTTTTAGAAATTGCAACTGGAAATTTTAATTTGACGTGTAAAATATTTACAGCAGACATCATATGACACCTTCCCTTCCCAATTTTTTATCACTGATGGCATGAGCATATATTTACAGTTATCTTGAAACACAACTTACCATGCATTATAATATGCATCAGTGTCATCAGAAATGAGAATGGTAGTTTTCATATCAGGAATAAATTTTGTAATGGCAAAGAAAAATGGTAGAAACCTTTCAATGGCAGTCCTTGTAGAAAAAAAAATGTCAACTGGCAATCCTTCATGATTTTCATCGTTCACCATTACCTTAGTTAGCTGAAACCCATAATGATTAAGCCAGTGAGTCGAATCTATCATTGTACATATATGTTGTATAATTCCAATAGTTTTTCTTGAACTTCCTTCATAATTCCTAAAAGGAATTCATTTTAATTAGTATTTGGAAAGTCTTGCAATAATTCTCCAACAGGTTTATAAATGAGGATTGGATCATACTTATTCTCTTTTTTTTTTCACTAATAAATTGACTAAAGCAGTATCATCTTTATGAAAAATTGACTTATCAACATGGAAAGCACTTTTAATATTTTGAAGGTCTTTCCACACTGTATAACTATCTCTTGATTGGTGAGTGATTCTCTTTAATCCCCTCTAATATTTTTAACATGGCTATACCAGCACTTAATAGTGAGGCAAGATTTAATCTTTCATCAGTTGACAGGGATGTTCACTAACTTCTTTTTCATATACTACATGGACAGTCTGGTAATTCACTTTTATTTCAGTAGTTTCGTTATATTTCTGATGATACACTCATAAATGCTGGGCAAGTGTGTCCTATTTTTATACATCCCAATTGCAATTCTTTCAAATGTCTATGTCTATTTTCTATAGGACTATATATTCCACTTCAAAGATAATCATAGTACATAAATTTTATGTCACTTTTCTTTGACGAATTTCGGAAAATAAAAAAAGCTTGGTATCTTTTTCTCAATGCTATTTCTTTCTTTTTTTTTTTTTTTCAATCTAGAAAGTCAGATTTACAGTCCTGGCATTTTCAAAATGAATATTCCTTAAATGAGAATAGAAATGTTTTCCTCAAACTGAAATTACGCGGCATTTTTTTGCAAATAATTGGATCACGCAAAACTTTGCGACATTATAATATAAATAATAACGAGATAATGAAACTAATATGAGAAAACAGTAAAACACGTGTCCTTGTTCATTATTTATCTCCAAGGCTTCCGTATGCCGTAGAGAGAATCATTCAAAAAGTGATTCGTTCTCTGAAAGTCAGACCGCATCCTCTTGCGCATGCGTTAAAAAACTGCCGTAAGCCCATTAAAGTTACGGCTGCCGTAGCTCTAACCACTTCGTATTTTTTTTTTTTATCTCTATTAAAAAAAAAAAAAAAAAAAAAACTATACGTGCTAAATTCACCAAAATCAATAGAGTTTATGCTATGGGAACCTATAACATATGTACCAATTTTCAGCTCATTCAAACAAAGCCTTTACACGCTATCGTGTTCACTCACATTCATAATAAAAAAAAATATGAATTTAACACCTTATAAAGACCCCACCCCCACGTAGGACATCTTCTTAAAAAGAATTCTCCACTATACACAATTGGTCGTAACCCGAATAACATGCTTACCTATAACTTTTATTGAAATATTTTCACATTTAAATGGAACATAAATACTTCAAAAAGGAATCCAAAAAAATTTACATTATTAATAACTTAGGAGAGAAATAATACAAAGCTAAGCAATTTGTTATGTTTGGTATATAAAATAATAATAAAAAAAAAATCCATAAAAGCTTTCAAGATTAAAATAATATTAATGATTATCAGAAAGCTATACAGACAAATTATTTATAGAGTTAAAGTCTTTCAGACATTCATTCATGATTTAGACTTCATTTATGATTTTTTGAACCTCTATTTAATGACCACCCATGTAACCGTCCAAAATTTAAATCTACAGTTTGTAGTTTTTTAGAGAGGTTTTACTGTATTATATTCCTAACCGATATCTTTTTGTGATAACTGTAATTTTTAACAAAATATTTTCACATTTACATAACAGATAAATACTTAAAAAAAGAACAACAAATTTATTTCTTTAATAACTGATGTTTTTGTTAGATAACTTTATAATAAAAACCTCTTGAATAATATAGCATAAAAATTTTTGTTACTTATAAATTATAATTTTTGTTAAATCAATTTTACGTGAAAAGAAGATATTTTAATTTGTATTCTGTATTAAAAACACAGATATTCATATTTTAATCTTATTTAACAAATATAATAAGCAGAATAATTAGTAGGAGGAGGTAAATAATTCCAACAAAATTTCTTCTCCTCATAACTGCATGAGTTCAAAGAAAATAAAAGAATATTCAATATTTCTATTTTAAATTAAAAATATGAAAACGAAAATCGAAATATTTACATCCATGTACGTGCGCACGCATGGCTGAATCAAATAAATAAATAAATAAGACTTTCCAGTTGCAACAACAGATGGCAGCAGCTCTGATATATGCGTCCCGAAAAGTTCGTTTCGGGACCGAATTTTACACTACGCCGTTATTGTACCTGAGGATTGTACTACTTACTCCTACCATACATACACACACATATACATACATACATCACCACAAAAATGAATTCAGGAGACCTCAAAACATACAGATAAACTAAATTTTCATTGTAAATCTATATTAATAAAATCAGAGTTTTGTCTGTAAATTTGTCGGAATCGAAAAATTTTGCGATATCTTCACGTTTTACACCCCATGAAAGCCGAAAATGACTTCAGAAAATTTTGCCTGTGTGTGTGTGTGTGTGTCATCGTGTCCGAATGTCGCTTTTTTTGTCCGGGCATCACTTGAGAACGGCTGGACGGAATTCAACGATGCTTGGCAGGAATTTAGGTCTTCACCCAACTTAAAATTATATCTATCAACTTTTCAGAAATTCCCCCCCGTTCTCCCCCTAGGGGGTAAAAGACTAAAACACGTTTGTCCGGGCATCACTCGAGAACGGCTGAACGGAATTCAACGGCTCTTGGCAGGGATTTAGGTATTCACCCAACTTAAAATTATATCCATCAACTTTTCAGAAATTCTCCCCCGTTCCCCCCTGGGGGGTAAAAGACTAAAACACGTTTGTCCGGGCATCACTCGAGAACGGCTGGACGGAATTCAACGGCGCTTGGCAGAAACTTAGGTCTTCACCCAACTTAAAATTATATCTATAGAAATTTTCAAAATTCTGATTAGTGTTTAAATTGTGGGTAAAAAACGCTTGCGCATGCGCCATAAATATTTTTTCACTAAAACGCTTTGAATGGAAAAATAAAATGCAAAAATAAATTTTTAAGATAAAGACTTTTTTCATTCGCGTGAATCGCACTACAAATTATGAAAAGATTTAAATGAAGTTTTGCCATCTGAGTTTCATACTTTAGTTAATTTTAAAACATCTAATTGTCGTATCGAAAAACTGTTTACACCCCAGGATTCAGAAAAATCATCTCTTTAATTTGGTACTGAATTTGTAACGATAGGTCTGATACTTCTAATTTATTTTCCCCTTTTTCCGTTGCCACTTAACTTTCATACTTTAGTTATTTTTTTAATATCTAATTGTCGCATCGAAAAACTGTTTGCACCCCTGGATTCAGAAAAATCGCCTCTTTCATTTGGTACCAAATTTATAAATATAGGTCTGATATTTCTAATTTATTTTACCCTTTTTCCGTTTTCAACCTAGATTCGATATGGAACAGCTTTAGTATTGGATCCCTTTGGCAAAATTTGAAATTCGGAACCGAAGTAGCTCGGACGTTTCTCGCCAAGATCTTTGATTGCACAATTGAGATAGCCAATTCAGTTCATCGCAAAAATGGCTTAAAATATTTAAAGTCACCAAAGTGTTCCCATACTAAAGCTGTGCATTTTGTACTTATTTATTTATATTTTCTATTAAAGACTTCTGTGGTCACAGAAATTTGGTGCGTAAATTGTTTGTTTGCATCCGGCACTTATTGTAACTGGATTTCACGAAATTCGAAATCTCCCCCCCCCCCTTCTCGGAGTCGGAGGGCAATAAACGGTATAACTTCTGTATAACCCCACAGCTGAATTTGGCGATTTTTCTTTGGCGTTGTTTTGAAGGATAACGATGTCGTTCTGGACTGTTTGCGATATAATATGGCAGCCTAATATTTTGTTTATTTTGGATTTATGATTTAGATTATGATTTTATCATTTATCATATATGATTTATGATTTTTAGATTTATGATTTAGCCATAATCGCCAACAAAAAAAATCGCCAAATATCGTTGTGGGTTTATACTGAAGTCGTTCCCAATAAACATGTGTAAAAACATGTTTTTCCTTTTGAATTCGCTTTGAATTATCTTAGAATGGCGAATTTTGGTGTGCGGATATTGATTAAGTGTACGCATTATGTACGTTAGTGGGATTTTGCAAAACTTCGAACTCACCCACTGAGGAAGGGGAAGTAACAAGTGGGTAAGTTGTGCCTAAGGCAGTGGGGACTCAGACTGTATATTGATTAAGTGTACGCATTATGTACATTAGTGTGATTTTGCAAAACTTCGAACTCACCCGCTGAGGAAGGGGAAGTAAGAAGTGGGTAAGTTGTGCCGAAGACAGTGGAGACCTAGACTCCTCACTTTGCGAGCGAGAAAACCTCTACCAATCACAGCGAGAACTTGGGTTATTAATAAAGATATGGGATTTTGACAACTCATTTAAGTTTAATGTCCAGCGAAGCGGGCAAAGCCTGCTAGTAGTACATATTTGAGAAGTAGGATAAATTAACTGACAACATAAATTTACGGAAGTAACAGTTTTAAAAAGGTAATACTTTCTTATTTTATTTATTGAAAAACAATTGCCTTATTGTTTCTTTCTTAGATTTCCTATCAGCATGATATATATTATGCTGATGTCATATGACACTGTGTCACATGTCATCATATCAGTGAGATATGACACTGAGTTATTAATATACTTTTAGGTCCACTGATAGTTATTGCCCTTAGCGCAGCACTAGTGCGACTTTAAACCCAACCAACCAAATGAAATTTCTAAGTGTAAGTACAATGCAGTGCCTACCAAGAAGAGAATGAATATCTTTACATGGTTTTGGTTAATGACTGAATTTCTGTAAATTTCAACAGTTACTTGATTCTCTTACACAGGCTACAGTGTCTAGAATAAACGTGCTGTATTCTAGACGCTATGCACAGGCTAAGATCCGATTCTCCTCAATGATCAATGGGTTGAGATTTTGGCAAGATCAAAGCCAAGGAGGGTGGGGGTGATTTAACTGCCCACCTCCCTCAAAAAAAAAAAAAAAAAAAAAAAAGAATATTGTAGATTTGTTGAAAAATTTCCTTCTGTAGCGTTTATAACATCCCTATCTACCAATAAGTATACACAAAAGACTATCAAAATGACTTCCCACAATTAACCTTGTGAATATTCAGTTAGTGTAATTTTATATTGATTCTAAGAAAAAGGTCGTATGGAAAATCACTGAAAAAAAAATAATAATAACATCAGCGATAAACGCTTAAATTGAATCAGCTAAGATTTTCATAAAAACTCAATTCTCCGTCGGCCGATATGCACTCAGATTAAAGCATCATAATTTTTTTCTTTTCTAACAGTTTTCTCATGCATGAAGTTTTGTACACTTATATATCCTAGCAGCCGAGATAAAGCCTATCCTTAAACTGGGAAAATTACTACACAATAGCATAGCTATCAACTGATATGCACCTGGATTGAATCAGCATATATTTTATAATAGCCCTCTCACATACCAAGTTGTATGCACTTATATATGACAGAAACTTAGATATAGATATAGACTTCTTATAATTGGGAGAAATTGCAGCAATGAAGTCAAAATCTATTTAGCACCGTTTTATGTTGCCCAACCAAAGAAAGTTTTGTAAAATTTCGTCCTTTACTTCATGAGATATAAGGTCAAAACATTTTGATAACACTCATACACACAGATATTTTCTAAAAATGATCAAATCAGGTTCAAGATATATGAAAAAGTATAAATCCACAGAAAAACGGAAGTCAAAAATTTTCAAGAATACAATATTTTTTTCTTGTCTTGTGTGTATAGCAGTGGCGGATTTAAGGGGGGGGGGCTAGGGGGCTGAAGCCCCCCCCCAAAAAAAAACACTGACATTCACAATTGAATATTGCAATTGTAAATTTTTTATTGGTCTAGAATAACACTTTAAAAAATCTTAGCCCCCCCCCAAAAAAAAAGTCAAGTTCTGGATCCGCCACTGGTGTATAGGAAAAGTAATGATTTAGAATTAAGACCCTATTAATCTGAAGAACCGAAACAAACGTTCGATTTGCTCTTTCGGAAATATCACTCTCTGTCACAAAAGAAATTTACATGGTTATTTTGTTTGTGTTTGGAATTTGGTATGGTAAGATCCTGGAGTAATACTAAGAAAGAACAAATAAAAGCAGAAACTATATTCCAAGCAAACTGAAACTAATTATTAACCTCTTCCTCCCCTTTTCTCAAGGAAATAAAGGATACCTTGGAATTAACAGATTGGTTCTTAAATAATTCTTCTGATGTCGATGAAGGAGAAGTATGACATTAAATGTGTCTTTTTACCAGGGTATAAAACAACTATTGATGCGAGAAAAAAAAAAAAAGGTCAATGCTGTTATGTATTTATTTATTTAAAAAAAAAAAAAATTATGTATTTTAGCTAAAATCCGCCAAATTTTTTTAGAAAAAGGCTAAATTACCCGCCATCCGCCAGACAGAATTTTTTTTCCGCCAAAGGTCGGAAAAATAAGCCAGATCTGGCGGAAAATCCGCCAGATTGGCAACACTGGTTGTTGCCAGATGGTCCAAAGTGAATTTCCCCAAAACAAGGGTTTTTTCCAAAAAAATCCCCAACACAATTTATACTAAAAATGTAATTTTTTTGGAAAAAATTAAAAAATATTTAATAAATTTAAGCTCACATTTTCCCCTAAATGAAACTCTTTATAGAAAAAAATCCCCATTCAAAAAAATAAATTTCAATACGCTAACGCTAGTTTTTGGAAAATTTTAAATTTGTGTAACTTTTGTCTATTTGTCTAACTTTCTGAGTTTCCTCATCTCTAATCATTTGTACTTAACCCATAAGTATATAAAAACGTTTTTTTTTTTTTTTTTTTTTTTAAATGCATGAAAAACAAGGTATACCCAGGGAGCTTAAAGAGCTTTCGTCAAACTGAATATTCCATCCCTGCAAGTTTAATTCAAGCTAGCTAAAACAAAGCATCCAAATTTATGCTAGTCCAGCTTATTATAAGTTTGATTATTCAAGCGAAGCAGTAATCAATAAGTATTTAGCATTCACTATACTTGCTACAACATATATAAACCAAATAATTTCTGTAATCAGGGAAAAAAAAAAAAACAGAATAAATTTTATAATCAAAGATGAAAAAGTTGCTTTTCTATATCTGAAATACAAATAGCATCCAGAATTGCCCATTTTTTGCTTTTACTGAATTTTAGGAAAATGTCATCTTTTACTAATTTTAAAGAAAATCCCCGTGTATTTCCCCAAAATTATTCTTTTCCCCAAACTGTTCCCCACTAAATCTCTGTCCCCAAATATTTCCCCTAAAGTTTCAAAACTCCCCAAAATGGAGAGAAAGCCCTAAGTCTGGCAACACTGCATCAGACATCAATAATCAATTCAGTGCAGGTGCAACCCTACCGTCTATCATCATGACTCGCGCTCGCCAAAGCCCGATTATGTTTTTTCGCCAAAGTTCTGAGGAGTGGGAACTTTCCAAATTCGCCACAGGAACACACACGGATAATTTAGTAAATAAAATTTATGAATAATTTATTTACTAAAGGTGAATGAAAAACTCCAGATACAGTTTCAAATTCATTTTCTTTTTTTCAATACTCTCTAATGGCTGATTTTAGAACTTTTTTTCGGCATCAAAATTTTTTGCTCGATAACATGGGGATGACTTGTTCTTCAGCTCAGTGGGGATGACCAACGCCACCTGTGTTGGGATGACAGATCTATATATATTACTATTATATCGATTATATCTATGCCGGAAACAGGTCGACTCGACACTAGCGATCTCTAGTTCAAGCCAAATAAACAAACGAAGTTGAAAATCTATTTTCACTGTTTTCCCCACATGTCATGTCCAATAGTCCAATTTGAAAGTTACATGCATGGTGATTGTTATGTCTTGTTAAACAGAAATATCGAGAACGAAAAAAAAAAAAAAACACCTTAAGGTAGAATGCATTTACGTTCTTCGAATCTATAAAAGTAATATGTGAAACGTCTATTTCACATATAGGTTTTAAATTACCCTCTTAAATTTTTCCTTTACTAACAAAAGTTCAACTGTCATAATTGTATATTTTGCGGAATATAAAAGACTATTTTTATAAAGGATACTATCGTAAAAAAATAAAAATAAATAAATAAAGAAAGAAACATTTATCGTAAAAAAGATATATATTTTTAATATTTTAAAATGGGTTATGATGTAGCACGTTTTCAGGGGGAAGTAGACGAAGAATTGATATGCCCCATATGTTCTGGTGTTTTGGAAGATCCATTGCATGTAAGTAAATAGCTTATAAATATAGTTTGGTTGTTATGTATATTTTCAGTTATATTTGATATTTCCTGTTAATTAGCTGAGGATTTTTTTTTTTTTTTTTTTCCCTCCAGCCAAATTAGCTGCTAAATGTTCCTTTGTCATGGAGTTCAGTCTGAATTATTTTTTTTTTTCTGTTTTTGTTTAAAAAATGGTATTATGTGATTAATTAATTTTCAATCAAAAGTGTATTTTGTTGTGGTTCCTTGTTCCTTGCATAATGACTCATAAGTTGTGAGAGTACCTACACTTCTGTTTTCTCTAAAGCTTTTTATAATGGTAATTTTCTGACAAAGAAAAGTAAAAGTTAAAATAATTGTTAGTTGATGCATATAATACCGAGCATTTGATTGTTAAAATGCATAATTATTAAACTTATTAAAATAAAATATTATTGTTTTGTTTACAAAGTTTCAGAGACTTTTACTGCAAAAAATGTAAATATACTTCCAGAAAAATCTGGTTAGAAAATGCCTATCGGTAGTAAATTTCAATTTAAGACAACTCCTTTTCATTGTTAAGAATAATTATTCTTGAACTTTATAACCTAAAATTATTAAACTTGATAAATTTAATTTGGAAGGAATAGTTTCAATTGAACCTAGTTTAATTTAAATTTTTAAACTCAGTAACTGATTGTTATTTTCAGTTTAGCAATTTACGCTTTATATCCCTTTCTTATAACTAAATTAGTGTATTGTATTCATTTGCAATTAACCCTTAAATGCCTGATTTTTAAAAAATCACTTTTAAAATGTTTTTCGGCTTTCATTGCCTAAATAAATCATGGGAAAAATATTAAAAAAAAATATATATATTATTTTAAATATGGTTTCCAGCTAAAAAAAAAAAAGTTTGTTACCAATTGTGACAACATTAGGCTTTAATTGAAAAAAATAATTTTCTTTGATAAAATTCTAAATAGGGATTATATACCTTACTGAATAATATTTTTCCATGTAACAATTTTATTCAATCACTGCAGAATAAAATAGAGTATTCACAAGCTTCCAAACTAAGCAAAAAGTACAAATAGCAACAATTAAAGAAAATAAATCTATCTTTATTTTTAAATAGCGCCTAATGTTGCTATCTACAAGCTGGAAATTGATTTAACTCCTTACTTGCTGAGAAAAATTTACAAGATCCACTTCCCAGTGCCCTTGCTTTTCATGCAGGTGTACATTCACTGTTCCAGAAACATTCTTTTTCTGATTCATCCGACTCCCCTCTTCTCTGAAATAAGTAAATTCATCATAAACACTATCAAGGTCACATTTAAGATCATTTTATTGTATTCCAAAGAATAAGAATAGTTTCACTGGTAGCAGTGCAACACAAAGGATCGTACTTCCGAAAAGCATATATACAGTACCCGCCGCTTATTAAAATCACATTTCCCATAAGCCAAAGTGATTTTATTAAGCGGCTGATTTTTATATCCAGCGAGCATTCCTGCACTCAAGAAAAAGGTATTACTTCCCTGAATTTGGAAATAAATTTAAAAAGGTAACGAATAATGGAACTAATAAACAATATTAATTTTTTATTGATAATTAATTGTTCCTTCGATAAAAAATAAATAAATAAACACATTCCATGTTCCTACTTCTTTCCTATGAGGAAAATCATGATTACTTTACTAAAAGTTCATGCTTTTCTTATAAATTTAAAATCTTTACGTTTAAACCTCCGGATTTATAGTATTTCACAATAAGAACTAGAAATTATCTTATAATAATTACAAATTTAAAAAATATATATCATTTGCAAATCAAATCAAGTTTGTAACTTATTACTATGCTTTGAAAAATACGTTGCTTGAAATTGTTACGGAGATAAGTTATGGAGTGTGTTTAATTTGTAACTATGTAGCAAGTATAAAATTTTTGACAATTAGAGATAATGGAGGGATTGTTGTGCTTTAATTTATTTAAAAAAAAAAAATCGTAATGTAAATAAAAACTGTTTTTTTTTTTAGTGTGCAGAAACGATATTTTTGCTGCTGAGGAGATTGTTTTGAGTTTATTAAGCGGCGGTTTTAAGTGTAGTTTGTATTGATTTGATTCCGGTCCTGGCAATCTTATCAGATTAAGCGGCAGTTATGTTACATCCCAGTCAGTTGATTCACTGGCTTAGTGAGACGAATATATATGCCTGGGGCAGTTAAGCAGTTAATAATACTATCAGTAGGTAATTTATTGGCAACATTAGGCATTAGAGATTCAATATTATTCTAGTAGTATTTTAAAAGACAAAATTGGTTATGTTGCCGAACAGCAATACACAGCATTTAATAGTTAATTGTCCCATAATACACATATCAGGATTATAAAATCCTGACCCAAGCGTATTTTTTTAATTATCTAGAATAACACTATTAATTTGAAAATAGAAGTTACTAAATGAACATTTACAGTTATATATATATATATATATATAAAAAAAAAAAAACTTTTTTTGTTTGTTTACCAGAAGCTTTTTAACCTTGCGCCAGGTTATTATCAGGAGTTGAACTTGTTTTGTATTTCATGCCTGACTGCCATTCTTTTATATTTAATATCGGATGCCACCGTCTATCTTCCTGGACAAGACCAGAACATACATTCTCTGTAGAAACTGCCCGGATGTCATGTTAACACCGAGACACATTTTCGAGTGCCCAGCACTCACTCTACATGTTTTGAAATTGGGATTGGTACCACTTGAGGACAATCTAAGAGCTGTTCTCTACAGCCAAGAGGCTCCAAAATTGGCATCCGCAATCGTCCAGACCTTTGATGTCATCAGAAAATCCATGGACACGAAAACAACAACCACCATCTATCTAGATTTTGATTGAGCTTCATGTCATTGAAGCTGTCAGAATTCATTATCATTTCAATTGTTTTGTGCATCCTGTTACATATATTACCTCTAGTATTGAAAATACAACTCAACTCAACGCTTTGGTAAAGTTGATGCTCTAATATTTTTAGTTATTCTAGAGTTGTATCATTTTGGCTCATTAAAGATGATAGTCTTATATTCGCCTCTAATATAATATATACAGAAATTTATAGCATGGTGGCGAGCCAGGGTTGTAATTTTGACCGGTCAAAACTGATTTTGACCAGGATGCTGGTCAAAAATGGTTTTAACCGTCCAAAAATGGTCAGCACTGTTAAAAATGGTTTTAAACAGCTTAAATTTTAGTAATTGTTTTTGCAATTAAAAATAACTTAAGTAATAAAAACAATTCATTAAAAATAATAATACTAATATAATAATAATGTTAAAAATTTAAAAATGGACCATGCAATATAAAAATATAAACCAGTTACAGTCAAGGAAGATGAAATAGGTCAAGGAAGATGAAATAGGTATCTTCTTTGAAACACATGAGCTGCAGTTAAAAGCATAACGCATTAAAGGCATTGATGTAAAATTTGTTGATTTCGCATAACATCTAATGAACCGTTGTGCCAGTTCGTCCTCAAGACTATTTTCAAAGTTTGGACTTATTCAAAACAATTTATGAAACCATCTAAGTTTAGAGACAACTGCAAAACTTGCGACTTGTAACCATTTTTTAAATTGAATATAAATTCCAAGAAAGAGTTTGTGTAAAAATTAATTAAAACAATTGTGTTGTTTCTTGGTGATATTATTTGTGTTATGACACTCCTATGTTATGACATTTTTAACAAATGTTTACTTAGTTTTAACATATGATACTAAGATATATTTCATTGGTAGCAGATTCTAATTTCTGACCTTGATTGGTAGTAAATAAATTCAATAACGAATTTCAGTGGTCAAAACTGATATTGACCAGGACGGTTAAAACCAATTAAAACCACTGGTTAAAACCCCTATGGTTAAAACCGATACAACCCTGTGGCAAGCGGAAACTTAATTTAATTCTGAAATAAAGCTAAAAGTTACAATAATGGATAACTTAAGAGCTCCTACGGAATTATCTGTTCAAGGAAATGTTGCTGAAAATTGGCGAAGATGGAAACAGGGTTTTCTATTGTATGTGGAAGCATCTGAGAAAAATAATAAAGAAGGTAAGCTAAAAGTTGCTATTTTGCTTAATCTTATTGGAGAAGAAGTTTTGGAAGTTTTTAATACATCTTCGTTAATGGAAGAAAAAAAGGCAGATTATGATTATATAATAAATCTATTCGAAGAATATTGTGAGCCTAAACGTAATTTTGTTTTTGAAAGATTTAAATTTTCAAATTAATGTCAGCCTGAATCAGATACTATTGATTCATTTGTTACAGATCTCAGAAAATTAGCGAGCTCTTGTGAATTTGGCAAGCAAACTGATAGTTTGGTTAAAGATAGGATAGTTCTGGGAATAAATAATTGCAAGTTATTAAAAGAATGTGATCTTCAGTTAAGTAAAGCTATAAAGATATGTAAAGCTGAAGAATTGAGTAAAATGCAATTTAAAACAATGCAAGATCAAAATAATGTAAATGTTCATGCCATAAAAAAGGAAGATAAAAATAAGAAAATAAATGTCAAATTTAAAAATAAGAAGAAAACCTCAGATTTGAATGAAAAAATGATAGAAAATTGCAAGAGGTGTGGGAGAACACACAAAATAAAACGTGTCCTGCATGGGGAAAGAAATGCAAAAAGGAAAACCATTTTGCACCACATTCTCAAAGTCAGAATATAAAAGCAGTAAATTTAGAAGAAAATGATAGTGAAATTTTGTGGTGTATATCAGTGGTGGCTTGTGAATGACGTTTTGGGGGTGCTGCATCGAAGCGTCTAGAAAAAGTACATGGAATGGAATCTTTATTCGTCTTATTAGCTGACTCTTTTATTTTGAGAATCAACGTAATACATCGACACTTCAATAGCCAATCAGAAGAAAAAGCTTTCCATACTAATAAAATGTTTTTAGTCAGTAGCTTGCAGCCCACCCAATACGTCATTCACCAGCCGCCACTGGTGTATATCTAGGGATGTGGGTTTTCTAGAAAATTTTGAAACGGAAAATTTTCAATCTCTAAATTACGAAGGTTTTGTAAAATAAAACTAAATACATTAAAAGCTACAAGTAAACAAAACTATTCAAAGAAAAGTATGAATAATTATTCAATTCAAAAAGAAATTAATAAACAAAAATAAAAAAATAAATAAATTATGATTTTAATGGTTTATTAAACATGTATAAAGCTAGAAAGTTATAATTTTTAATGACTGTTTTGCATGTATAATGGTTGAATAATCTATATAAAAAAGGTGTCTGTGAATGTTCTGTAGCTGTTAGAGATCCTCACATATCGTTGCTAACAGCTGAACCCCATTTTATTATATAGGGAAAAATTTTATGAGTGTTAATGATATATATATATATATATATATATATATTTTAATTCTGTTTTCATTATTAAAAAAAAAAAACTAGAAAAATTAAATTTGCCTTTGTTTTTCCCAAAATTTATTTATTTAATTTTTAATACTTCATACTGAAGTTACAAAGTGGAAAAAAAAAATGATCAAAGTTCTTTTTTGCACTTTATAATTTCAAAATAAAACATAAAAAAAAAAAAAAAACAGAAGTAATTATTGTAACAAATTTCTGTTTAGAATAATATGGGGTTTGATTACTAGTGGCAGCAAAATTAAATTATTGAAGCATACATCCATATTTTTCTTTTTTCTTTAGTTTGATTGCTAATTTTTATCATGAACTTACTTTTTTATAAATAGTATAAGACTAAGATCATGACTCAATAAATATTTACTTAACAAAATAGTATCAGGTGCACATCTTTTAAATAGAAATTATTGCTAGTGCATCAATAATTTTGCAGCCGACTGTACAAGGTAATTAATAAGGTATGTCTCAGACCATGCAAGGGTTCATTTCATCAAAATTCTTTTGATTTTTACTTTTTTCGATTTGTTCTATTTTTAAGCATAGTTTGCAAACACAAAATCATATATTTTAATAGTTAGTGGTATTGGATAATGGAAGTAATCCTCTATTCAAAAAAATTAATCTGGAAGTTTGAGATTTTTTTATTATTATCGTTATTATTTAACTTTAAATGTAACACCTTTGAGATTTTTCAAGCGTAATTCAATTTAGGATATTTTAAGCAAATAAAGAAATATTGAGTTCTTTCAACTAAACCTCCAGTTAACAAGATATGATGTGATTCATTTTATCTATTTGATTTCCTTAAATTTTAATCAAAATCTTGCTGTTTATTTATTTTGGCAATTAATCATAATTTCTGTTGCCTGCATAAAAATACATTTTTCCCCCCTACTTTAGAAATTAGTTTTAAAAAGTGATTTAAAAAAATATAATTGTTTTTATATAAGATTTTTCTCTAAAATTTTCAACAATGCCAATTTTGTAATTAAAGCAATTTTTCTTTTTTTAAAGTTTTTTTTTTTTTTTTAAATATTTAACGAAGATTATGACAATGTCCTAACTTTCTGAGTCACTCTCAGAACCAGAGACCATAAGGTGATCTAAGTCAGAATTGCTGCCTGAGTTTGAAGAACATCGGCATATCATCATTTATCAAATGAATATTTTGAAAAATAGATACACATGCTCAGCAGTAGAGTAGTGCATTAATTTATCAATATATTCTTTTTTTGTTATGTTGCCAAATGCTTTATAATTATGTTCTTACAGACTTATTGAAAGGACATTTAAAATTCTGATTAGCAACCATAGATCTCTTGTATTATAATAAATAACCTTTTTCTCGAACAAGTTGCTCAAAACATATATCTGGTAACTTTCTAAATGATGGCTTTAATCAGAAACTTTTGTTTTTCACACTGTAGCATTACTATGACTAATAAAAGAAAATTTAAATATCATGCAAAAGATTTACCAAAAAATTGCTTTTTTGGTTGGAAAATTTTCCGGAAAAACATAGAAAATTTTCCACTCCACATCACTATGTATATCTGAGAATAAATTTAAGAATCAAATTAATGTGGTCGAATGGAAAAAAATTTACAACCAATCTTGGGAATAAATGAGTCTTGAAAAATTGTTATTAGTAAGCAGACACTGTTCTAGTATATAGCTTCTTAAACAATAAAAAATTCAGCAGAAGCTGTTATACAAAATTATGAAGATGTATTTAAAGGCACAAGAAAACTGAAAATCATCCACAAAATTGTTCTTAAAGATGCTAGTGGGCCTGAAGTATTTCCAAGTTGAAAAATTCCTTTATCCCTAAGAAATAAAGTCAAGGAAGAATTGCATTCTATGGAGTTGACAAGAATAATTGAGTGAACTGAAGAACCAACTGAATGGGTTCATCCAATTGTAGTAGCGCAGAAACCAAATAGAGCAGTGAAAATTTCCATAGATCCAAGAGAACTGAACAAAGTTATACAGCAACCACATTTTCAGATGCCAAGACAGGAAGCTATATTTTATGAGCTTCAAGGAGCTAAAATTTTTACTGTAATGGATGCATCAACAGCTTTTTGGCGAATACCATTGCATGAGAAAAGTTCAAACTCTGCACTAGAGTCCTGCATCGGGTCGGGTCGACTTGAGAACATCATTCAAATTTTTTTTTTTTACAATTATAAGCATAAATTTGTAGACATATAATTAATAACTGATTTAAACATATCATATATACTTAATATGTGTCAGAGCTTCGTATTCGTATCCTTATGATCCGTGTTTGTATCTGGATCCATATAAGGAAGAAAAAAATATCCGTACTTGTTTTCGTTTCTTGAAAGAATCTAATACGTACTTTTTGTAGAAATTGTATGAAAATTTAAGTATTATAAATCTTTTTTGAATATTGTTAATATATAAATAAAAGAAATGCAGTGTAACCTCACTTTTACGTTCTGGAAATTGAAAGGATTCTTCAATTTCAAATTTTTTTTAGATACTTTTATTTTCAATGAACTTCAATCCTCGCTTTTATGCAAATGAAATTATGATTTTTTCTCGATTTATACTTGTAAATACAGCAAATATAGAGAAATATTTGTTGTGGTTTAATTATAAAAAAAAAAAAAAAAGAAAGAAATGTAAAATAAGCACATTTAGGAAACGGATTCCATAAAGGCAGATAACATTCTTTATCATCTTCTCTAGAACAAATAAACAATGTGCCGAAATTGCAACTGGAAGAAGCTAATTTGCTCATTGTGTGAATTGAAAGTGATCGTAGGAAAGCATATATTCAATTTCAAATCATATATCCATGCTACTGCTACCCAAATTATTGTAGTAAAGTAAATATTCAGGTCAAAGGAAAGCAATAAATGAAGATACATATTTTGTTTTTCTTTCTTTCTGAAGCCCAGTCAGTAGAGTGCCGGGCTCGTAATTGGAAGATTGCGGGTTTGGTACTCGAGCCGGTCAAAGACCGTTGTGTACACTAATGGTAGCTGGTGCATGTAAAATCTGTCATAGCCACAATTTCCTCCATGTTCCCATAAAAAAATTATACCTCTGGGGGTCACCGAAGTGTGAGAGGAGAGGTCAAGACTCACGGTCGCCACTTGCCACGTGGCGACTTCATTTGAAAAAATGGCGATCAAAAAAATTAGTATGATCGTCATTTTTTCCGCGATTTCGCGAAAATATTTCTTCCGTTTTTAAAAAAATTGCGGATATCGTTTGTTTAAACAAAAAGAAATCCCATTAACAATCGGCGATTGGGGATTATAACTACATGCTTATAGAACTCACTCTTAAAACACTAACAAGAATAAAATCATAAGCATTCAGTGGAAGTTCAAACGAGGTCATATCTTCCCTCAAAAGCCAAATCACTTTTCAATGATTGAATTACTCAATCTATTTTATCTTCTTCCTACCTCCCTTTCATTTCAGATATTGAAAAATTTAAACTAGAGACGTGCGTAAGTTTTTTAAAATAATATTTTTCTTTTCAAATAATACCTATTTATTTATTTTTTTATTGGCAGAAATACACACATATATATACACGTTTATTGTATTATTTAATGACTAATAATACAATAAGGTAAGTGTACCAGTAGTGGGCCACGTACCAGTAGTGGGGCACTTGAGTGTTTAAATTAAAAATAGGAAATTCCAACATTCCAATGAGATACGAGATCTATCTCTGATAAGCTGAAACCCTTATTTACTAAATACTAGAAGCACAGCCTTCATTTCCTGTTTAGTTAGGAGTTAGAAATTTTTTTGCTGAAGTTGCTCTAAAAGAGCAGCATTTTATGCCTGTCCTTAACGATTTCCTTAAGAGGTAAATCTTCATTCAACTCCTTTTTAGCATACATTCTACTTGTTTTAAAAATGAATTTTTATTGATATTATTTCATTATGTGCTGGATATGTTATAAACTATCATTAAATTAAATAATATTAATAATTTATAGGTAATGAAGGGTGGCCCACTTTTAGATCAATGTTTTACTAAATGTTCCAGTAGTGAGCCTAGCAGGTCCAGTACTGGAGCACATGCTTTTTTTCATATAGACTGTTTTATGATGTTTAATAAAAAGATTATATTGTGTAAAGTCATTTTATATAGTTAAATTTGTTTTATTTTTATCAGAACCAGTCGTGGGCCATGTGGCCCACTTCTGGTTCACTAATGGCCCACTACTGGTACATTAATGGAACATTCTGAAAAATTACTTCAATAAGGTCATTGTGCCTAAATGCGATAACCCATAAATGCAACAAAGTTCTTCTACTGAAAATCTAAATGCATAAATCGCATACTTATGAATCATAATGGAACATACACATTTCAAGAACGGTTCGCGAAACTTTTCATTAAATTTTAAAGGTTTTTTCTAGTAGAATTTTCTTTTGCAGTAAACATTGTCCATTATGCCTTTCCGATGTCTTTTCCTAATTGCGATGAAAAATTTTGAAATAGTAACTGTAACTTTATCCTTTTATTTTTCAAGGTCAAACAACCACTGTTACCTCATGTGCTTGAGTACCCTTTATACCTACCAGAAGAAAATAAAAAAAAATACTACATTTTTTTAAAAAGAGGGGTTTAAAATTTTTATCGCATTTAAGGGTCTGTTTACACCATTTTCCTAAATGCGACAAATTTTATCCCTTAAATGCGGCAATTTTTACAGTTGATATATTAAGGGAAGTTTAAGCATTTTTTCCTTTTTAACACTTTCCAACAAGGTTTAAAAGTGACTTAGGCTTGTCTGTCCGTCTGTCTGTCTGTCTGTCCGCGCTCTAATTCCTGTAGGGACACCCAAAAGTATTCCAAAGCACTGTGTTCTATGAGAGGTATTGCTGTAAACCATATTTAATACATTAACTGTATACAAATCTTAGTGAAATTGAATCATGTTATTCAAGTTCACTATCGGATGTTTCATATATAAAATGGAATAAATACCACCACTAGTTTGTACACAGGGACACTCGAAAGTACTCCAAAGCATTGCGTTCTATGAGAGGTATTTCTATAAACCAAATTTTAATAACTTTACTTTCCACAAAGTTTAATGAAATTGAAATATGTTATTCATATATGCACAAAAGAATGCTTTGCATAGAATATAGCATGATTAGCATTAGATTTACAGGGCCACACAAAAATATTCAGTTACATTAAGAGCTGTTCATAAAAATTTGCTATAATTTCAATTTCGTTTACATTAAGCGTTTTTAACATTGTCTAACAATTTTCATCTGTGAATATAATTTCAATTTAAGTATCTGTCTGTTCGTCTGTCCGCGGTCTAGCTCCAGTAAATATTTATGTAATTTCTTGAAACTGATATATGTTATTTAAGTTCACTATCGGATGTTCCCTATTGAAAAAGGAGTTAATATCTCTACTGGTTTGTGTACAGAGGCACCCAAACCTTTTACAAAGCATTGTGTTCTATGACAGATATTTCTATAAACCATATTTTAATACATTTACTGCACACAAACCTTAATGAAATTGAGAAATGTCATTCAAGTTCACTATCGGATGTTTTATATATATGATGGAGTAAATACCACCACTGGTTTGGGCACAGAGACACTTGAAAGCATACCAAAGCATTGCGTTATATGAGAAGTATTTCTATAAACCAAATTTTGATAACTTTACTTTCCACAAAGCCTTATGAAACTGAAATGTGTTATTCATATGCACAAAAGACTGCTTTCTATGGAATATAGTATGTTTGGTATTAGTTTTACAGAGCAACAAAAAAATATTCAGATACATAAAAAGCTATTAAGAAAAGTTTGCTGGAATTGCACTTTCGTTTACATTAAGCGTTTTTAACATTTTCTAACAATTTTTAAGTGTGAATATAATTTCAATTTGTGTATCTGTTTGTCTGCCCATCTGTCTGTCTTTCGGCGCTCTAACTCCGGTAAATATTTATGGAATATCTTAAAACTAATATATGTTTTTCAAGTTCACTATCGGATGTCCCCTATTAAAAATGGAGTGAATACCTCTACTGGTTTGTGTACAGTCACACCCGAAAGTATTTCAAAGCATTGTGTTCTATGAGAGGTATTTCTATTGGCTTTACTGTAGACGCATATCTCAATTAAATTGAAATATGTTATTCAATTTTACTACTGGATGTTTCTTGTATAAAATGGCGGAAATACCACCACCGATTTATGTACAGGGACAGTTAAAAGTATTCCAAAGCATTGCAATTTTGGTTATGTTACTACAATATTTTAAATTTTAATTACTTTTTAACCACCAAATGTAACTAATCACTTCTTTTCAATTTATGTGCTTTATTATGCATTAGATCAAAATTTAAATGCATGTTGAATACTTTCTCTTAAACGGTTTTATATAGTATTTCTACATATTTTTATTCATTTTTAATCATATTTTCATTTTTAATCATATTTTTATTCATTTTTAATAAGAGATGCATCTGAAAATTTTCATCAGTTAGGCAGGATCTTTTGCAGCTAAGCACTTCAGATGCATGAGAGAAAAGTCTCTCAACGTGGTTCGCAAATAGCGGCTTGCTGGTAAACAAAAGTAACGTTAAAAGTAGCGTTGAAAATCGCTAGAAACTACGTTTTTTTTTGTAACGCGCTACTCGTTACACTAAATTTTTTAGAAAGTAGCGCGTTACACTGCAAACTACTAAAAAAAGTAGCGACTACTGTAGTTTCGCTACTTGTAGCGCGCTACTTCCGACCACTGCTTTTGAGTGTCACTGTATATAAATCGGTGGTGGTATTTCCTCCATTTTATACAGGAAACATCCAATAGGGAATTTGAATAACATATTTCAATTTCATTAAGATATGTCTACAGTAAAGGTATGAAAATATGGTTTATAGAAATACCTCTCATAGAACACAATGCTTTTGAATGCTTTTGGGTGTTCTGTGCACAAACCAGTAGAGGTATAAGCTCCATTTTCAATAGGGTACGCCCGATAGTGATCTTGAATAACATATTTCAATTTCATTAAAATATGTCTACAGTAAAGGTATGAAAATATGGTTTATAGAAATACCTCTCATAGAACACAATGCTTTGAAATACTTTCGGGTGTCCCTGTACACAAACCAGTAGAGGTATCATATTCACCCTTAAAAAATGTTAGAATTTGTTAAAAACACTTAACGTAAACGAAAGTACAATTCTAGCCATTTTTTTTTAATTGCTGTTAATGTAACTGGATATTTTTGTGCCACCCTGTAAATCTAATGCTAATCATGCTATATTCTGTGCAAAGCATTCTTTTATGCATATAAATACCATATTTAAATTTCCAAAAACTTCGTGGAAAGTAAAGTTATTAAAATTTGATTTATAGAAATATCTCTCATAGAACGCGATACTTTGGAATACTTTTGAGTGTCCCTGTACATAAACCGATGGTGCTATTTCCTCCATTTTATACAGAAAACATCCTATAGTAAACTTTAATAACATATTTCAATTTAATTAAGATATGTCTACAGTAAAGGTAAGAAAATATGGTTTGTAGAAATACCTCTCATAGAACACAATGCTTTGAAATACTTTCGGGTGTCCCTGTACACAAACTAGTAGAGGTATGAACTCCATTTTCAATAGGGAACGTCCAATAGTAATCCTGAATAACATATATCAGTTTCAAGAAATTCCATAAATATTTACGGGAGTTAGAGCGCGGGCAGACAGACGGACGGACAGACAGACAGACAAACTGAAGTCATAAACACTTTTCAACCGTGTTGGAAAGTGTTAATAACAGTTTTCAACCTTCTTTGGAAAGTGTTAATAACATTAAAGTAGCTCCCATGCATTAAATGCTTTATCGCATTTAGGGAGTGTGAACATCGCATTTAGGATATAGTACCTTAAATGCGACAAAAATTTCCTAAATGCGACGCTGGTATATATTTTCATAAATCATTGATATTTTTTTAATTTCTTGAAAAAAAATGACACAAAACACTAGTTTAGAACTATGAGTATAATATTCAACCATTTTTTCTTTCTTTTCATAATTATTTGTTTACCAAAATGTCATAAGTTTCCTAAATGCGATAAACTTACCAAAAATCACGTCGCATTTAGGCACAATGACCTTAAATATATTATAGTCAGAATTGGCTGATATGTATCATGATATTTATAAACTAATATATGTATCATAATAACATAATTATTAAAAGTTTAAATCTGAGAGAATATCATAATAACTTATACTTTAACGAAGTTAAATATACATATTAAAAAGAAATTGATACCTTACATATCACTTTGTTCTTGGCAGAAAAGCTTTTTTCGAAGGGGATCCCCTTCGAAAAAAGCTTTTCTGCCAAGAACGAAGTGATATGTAAGGTATCAATTTCTTTTTAATATGAGAGAATATCCTTTACTTATAATGTATAAAAAGAAAAGAAAAATCTCATTCATAACATATAAATAAAATGAAAGAATTAAATACACTGAATAGCAAATACAAAATAAACAAAATATTGAAATAATATTGTGATGTGGTAATTCACCATTCTCATATTTTGTTGTTAAGTAACACATATTCACAAGTTATATACTAATCTAAAATATATGTATAATTAAAATTGTTCTCAAATTGTAGTTACCCTTGAAGTTAGTATAAGAAAACAGACTGTTTATTTTGAGAATAGTATGTAAAATACAGATAAAGCAATTCGGTGAACTTGGTGTATTTATTTTATAATTAAGTATATTTAAACATTTGTTTTGATTTTAAATGTATGTGAAATATGAAGGTAATTTTATCTATCCCTTATATCAAAATAATAGTTTTGTATTTTTTTGATACATTATAAAGATACTATTATGCATGTTTAATACTAATAATAGTATGTTTACTTTGTAAATAGAACATTAGCAATTCCATAACAAAAAATAAATACTTCTGGTTATGGTTTACTTTTGTTTTAAATATCTTTGTATTGTTTTGAAAAGGCATTAATATAACAATAAAAAAAACATATAATGTTAATAATATTATTATTAAGTATATTTGTTTTATGTTGAATAATATTTTATATTATTTTAAAATTACAATAATTTTTTTCTTAAAAAAATATTGTAAATCTTAAATAATTTCTTTTTCTTAAAAAAATTATTTACTTTTGTTTTATAAAAATGGAATAAGATTGGTGATTTGTTAGCCAAGTTAACATCACTCTGGCAAACCTTTACTTTGTTTATTCTAGTATAGTATGATGATATCATGTATACTACAAAGTAATGAATGCCAAATCTTAGGTATAAAAGCTGTGGCTTCATAGTTTTCAGTCAACTGGCTTATTTTTTTTACAGTGAGAATGATATACAGTTTGGATTGTGTGTGTTTTGATTCTGGTATATAACATCTTAAAACTATTTGGAGGCAAGAGGTTATGAATTTTCGAATAAAAATTAATGATCAATTACAGAATCAATTACAGAAGCATGATTTTCCTGCGGTTCTGAAGTCAACTCTCAATCGCTTATCGCCTGATACTATCTTAAATGGATTTAGAGCTTGTAGCATAGTTCTATGGTATCCAAAAAGTAGTTGTCTCAAAGGAACTAAAATATCAGCACCACCCATCGAGAAGGAAGAAGACCATTTTCTAAGAATTTTGGAAGAAAGATTTGAAGTAAAGTTGAAAAAGTTTTTAGAAAATGTACAGTCGGTAACAAAAGTCTCCGTAGCAAAAATTCCTGTATAAAAAAAGTACACTTAATACAGTTTTGTTACATAAATCCTTGTCGAATCCTGTTTTTAGTAAAACAGGATTCGACAAGGATTTATGTAACAAAACTGTATTAAGTGTACTTTTTTTATACAGGAATTTTTGCTAGTGTTCGGAGACTTTTGTTACCGACTGTAGGAGAATGGAATGGTCCTGTAGAGCAAACAGATTTATACCATTTATGGCTAAAAGCAAAGTCTTACCCAATTTACAGGTAAGCTATAAAATATGTAATAAATATTAATAATTGAAAATATGCATTTTTAAAATAATGAAAAACCGATTCAGTTTTAATTTTTGCAGCCTTTAAATAAGCTTAATGAGGAAACTGTTTAGGAAAAACACTATTTAGGTGTTAAAGAGCCTGTTAAAGTTTTTATGGACAATGCAGATTCCCTAGGCGTCAGTTCTATAGAGATCATGTAACAATAAGTGAAACAAAACTGTCATCAAAACTGTTGAGGAAAAGGCTGATCATCACAAATCAGTCTGGCTCTGTAAGAAGGCAGATTATAATGACTCCCCAATTGTTGGACCATCGAAAAAATTCTATCACCATTTAAAAGGGCTTTTTTCCAGCCACAAAGGAAGGATGATCAAAGAAAAAAGGGAAAGCATGAAAAAATTCCTGCTCTAGTTACTTCCCCGCAAATGTTCATGTACCTATTATGAATAATAAGAAGAAAGAAAATGCTAGAAATGCAAAAACTGCTGAAAAAGAAGAGAGAAAAATTGAAAGAGAAAGATGAAAAATGGAGAAGGAAAAGAAAAAAAATCAGCTACACAAAAATAACCAGAAAATCTTCATCAGAGTCTTCAATTACAGTTGATGATTCTATCGTGAATGAATTGAGCGACCTGGATAGCAGTGAGAGTGAAGGAGAACTGCCCATATTTGACAAATCAGAGTTAAAGCAAGGTCAATTTGTTATTGTGTCCCTGATGGGATGTGAAAGGAATACACAAAAATATAGATATTTATGCATAATTCTAGATACAAAAGATAAAGCAATACAAGTTCAGGGGTTAAAATCCACAGAGACCAAAAAGAATTTTGTAATTGTTGAAAATGATTTATTCAACATAACATATCAAGATTTATTATCCGTAATACTCCAACCAGAACTTAAGATGAAAGATACAGTTAACATTCACATTTAATAAAAATTTGCCTGTTAAGAAAAAAAAAAAAAAAAAAAAAAAATGAAAATTTCATGTGACAAGAATGCATAAATATAAGATTTCATCAACATCAAACCATTTTTGTTGTATTTGTACAGTGCAGAAATGTTAATATATTCTTATTATTACTGTATACAGTAGAAGATCTTTATAACGCAATTCTATGTAATGCAATTCTCTATATAAAGCAAAATTTCTTGGATATAAACAATAAATTTTGCAGTTAAGAAATACTTCTTAAAAAAACTGTTACTTTGTTGAGAAGTAAGTGTGATACATTTGTTTTTCTTTATCTGCTTAATTCAGAGATTTTTAATGAAAAAATTGCTATCATTAATTTTTTTTTTTAAGTGAGCAGTATAATGAATGATTTTGTACAGGCATATATGGACTATCTTTATAAAGTAAATTTTAGAATGAAAGTTATTATCCACCTAATTTTTTTTTTTCCAAGAAATGTAACTTTAAAATGTCCTACTCTGTTTTGATATGTTTCAGACATATTTGGCCATGTTTACAAGGTAAGTTTGATGATGTGTGAAATGTGATCTATATAATGCAAAATTCTATATAACGCAAAACCTTGTGTTTTTAGCTTTGCGTTATAAAGATCTTCTACTGTATAATGTTTCTATTCTTTTTTTTTTAGCACATTTAGAAAATCTGGGTGGCCCACTTTTGGTATGCCCACTACTGGTACATTAAAAGTTTGCTATGCCCACTTCTGGTGCATAGAGTGATGAAAGTTTTGAATTTTTAAAAAATTAATGTTACAACATTTTTGATATTTTAGATGATTATTATTATAGATAAGAGTTTGAACAATCATAAAAAAATATAGTTTAGCAAAACTTCTCTAAAGTTTTATAATAATAGAGAAAATGCCCTTAAGTGGCCCACTACTGGGGCATTTACCTTAGTCATTTAATAATGATGACTATTGTATTATTATTAAAATAATATAATAAAGAGCACTATTTCTTAATTTAATTTTCCGACCATATCATTTGTGTTTTTATGCTTTTATGCACATACACTTATATATCATATATATATGTATATATATATATATAATGTGTATGAATCCAATGTGTAACAACAACGACTCATGCGTGGCCACTGAGTTCCTCATGTCCAGTGGCCACTGGCCACTCTAAAAATTTTAAGTCTTGACTTCTATGGGAGAGCCATCCCTACCGTGGAGGATCGAAATTGTGACGACATGTCTCCAGAGCACCTCTAGGGATGAGTCCCAGACCGTCACCAATTGCCCATTGCGCAGCACTAGTGCGGCGTAAAACAACCAACCAACCAACTTTCTTTCTTTTCTTTCTTAGAATATAAGCATTAAACAAACAATAAACTACTAACATTTAATTTGAAGCATAATTTTGAACTCTTGAAATTCACAACTCACATAAATGGTTAAAAACTGTTATTAATCCATTTTTCAGAATTCTTAATTTTTAACTTAATATACAATTAGTAATAAAATTTTAAATTCTTTTTTAAATAATTTACCAACTTGTGACAGTGAAAATTTACCTTATTTTATAATTTAAAAAAGATTTACATGATTTTTAGATGAATTAGTAATGTTCATTCAGGTTTTGGGTAGGGTTCGGGTATAAAGAAAGCGAGTACAGGTCGCAAAAAAATCTTTATTTGCAGGTTTGGGTCTGTTTTCGGGTTGATGAAAATTTTTTTGTCCGGGTCAGGTTTCGGGTTAATGAAAAAAAATTTCTCGGGTTCAGGTCGGGTAAAACCTGACCCGTGCAGGACTCTACTCTGCACTATAGCAACACCATTTGGTCGATACAGTTTTAAAAGGCTGCCATATGGATTAAGTAGTGCATCTGAAGTATTTGGAAAAGCCATATATGATGGATTGTGTGGGCTGAAAGGTGTAGTAAATTATTTAGATGATATATTAGTGTTTGGAAGTAATATAGAAGAACATAATGACAGATTAAAGAAAGTTTTGTAAAGACTCAGAAATAATGGAATAAAGCTAAGCAAAAACAAATTGCAGTTGGTAGTCACAAAAGCAAAATATTTAGGATACATGTTTACCGAAGAAGGGATCCAAATTGAAGTCAAAAAAATAAAAGCAATTACACAGTTAAACCCTCTTAAGGATAGAACTGAAATGCAACGTTTTATTGGAATGATAACATATCTGGCGAAATTTATTCCTAACTTTTCTGAAAAGACATCACCTTTAAGAAAACTGTTAAGTACAAAAACATGATGGTCTTGGAGAATATCAGAACAAAATTCCTTTGATCTTCTAAAACAGTTGATAACAGAAGCTCCAATTTTAACATTTTTTTGACAAAAATAAGTGTTATTTTAGCTACAGATGCAAGTCAGTATGGACTGGGAGCAGTTTTACTACAAGATAAAAAAGTTATATCTTATGCCTCCACTAGTCTAAATACAGCACAACAAAAGTATGCCCAAATTGAAAAAAAGCTGTTAGCATTAGTATTTGGATGTTAAAAATTTCATTATTATCTATGGAGTATTGATTTTCAAGCTAAAATGGTTCACAAACCTTTGTTAAAAACAGAGTTGGGTTTTTGACGTCAAAAAGTGGTTTTTGACATGACAAGGGTTTAAACCATCAAAAACCTATATTATCAAAATTCCAAATCTATAAATGAGCTTGAATCTCGTTAGAAATAGGAATTAGTAAAGTTAACATCTAAGTATTATGCTGTTCATAAATTAACAAATCTTAAAACAATTTGTAGATGATAATTAATAAAAATTTATGTAAATATGCTGGTTTCAGACATAATAAATATAGACAAAGCATGCGTAGACATATTTTGTATGTCAATTTATATTAATATTTATGAAATTCTAACATTCCAAAGTTACTTAAGAATTTTAACATAAGCCAAGTGTTAAAAACACAGAAAAATTGGATTTTTTTTTTTTTTTTTTTTTTTTTAAGTAAAATATAATATAGGGTGGGCAAAAAGTCCATAAATACTTTAAAAATTTATAAAACCCAAAAAAATGACCGAAATAAAAAACGGTTTGCAGATTTAGCATTGATAGGTCACAAGATTTTTTTTAAGTTAAGGAAAAAAAAAAAAAAAAAAAAATTCAAAACATAGCTGACAGATGGTGCTGATATGAACGACTTAGTTGGAAATATGCAAATGAGACAGGCGATTATGAACACGTTTGGCTATGGGGATATTTTAAATCCCGAGTGTATCGATCCCGTCCATCCAATCTGTCGGAAATGAAAAATGCAATCCGCCGAGAGCTGTCGTGTATACCGCCGTATATGCTGCAATCTGCCGTTGCTGGATTTGTGACACGCCTCCAGGCTGCAATGTGTTATCATCTGTGGTGGTGGACATGTGGAATATGTATTGCTATAATAAATGTTTTGCTAACATTATTTTTATTATTTACATGTCTTTTCTTTCACTTATGTACGAAACACCCCCTAGCGGCTGTTTTTTGAACTATTTTTTTTTCTTATCTTAAAAAAAAAAAAAAATCCCGTTACTTATTGATGCTAAAACTGCAAACAGTTTTTTATTTTGGTAATTTTTTCGGGTTTTATGAATTTTTAAAGTATTTATGGACATTAACTTAACTTTATACCTAACAAATTAAGGTAAGTGTACCAGTAGTGGGCCATGTACCAGTAGTGGGCCACTTGAGTGTTTAGATTAAAAATAAGAAATTCCAACATTCCAATGAGATAAGAGATCTATCTCTGATAAGCTGAAACCCTTATTTACTAAATACTAGAAGCGCAGCCTTCATTTCCTGTTTAGTTAGGAGTTAGAAATTTTTTTGCTGAAGTTGGTCTAAAAGAGCAGCATTTTAAGCCTATCCTTAACGATTTCCTTAAGAGTTAAGTCTACATTCAACTCCTTTTTAGCATACATTCTACTTGTTTTAAAAATGAATTTTTATTGATATTATTTCATTATATGCTGAATATGTTATAAACTATCATTAAATTAATTTATATTAATAATTTATAGGTAATGAAGGGTGGCCCACTTTTAGATCAATGTTTTACTAAATGTTCCAGTAATGGGCCTAGCAGGCCCAGTACTGGAGCACATGCTTTCTTTCATATAGACTGTTTTATGATGTTTAATAAAAAGATTATATTGTGTAAAGTCATTTTATATAATTAAATTTGTTTTATTCTTATCAGAACCAGTAGTGGGCCATGTGGCCCACTTCTGGTTCACTAATGGCCCACTACTGGTACATTAATGGAACATTCTGAAAAATTACTTCAATAAATATATTATAGTCAGAATTGGCTGATATGAATCATGATATTTATAAACTGATATATGTATCATAATAACATAATTATTAAAAGTTTAAATCTGAGAGAATTTCCTTTACTTATAAAAAAAAAAAAAAAAACCTCATTCATAACATATAAATAAAATGAAAGAATTAAATGCACTAAATTGCAAATACAAAATAAACAAAATATTGAAATAATATTGTGATGTGGTAATTCACCACTGTCATATTTTGTTGTTAAGTAATGCATATTCACAAGTTGTATACCGTATATTTCCGTGTATAAGCCGAGAATTTTTGGAAATTTTTCGGAAGCTGAATTATAAGGGTCGGCTTATATACGGATCTACATTTCTAGCAAAGAACGTACTTCAGAAACAATGAATTGAATACATATATTTTAAGCTTAAAAAGTATATATAAAGTAAAATAGTGATATTAAACCTTATTTTTAAATAATTATCACATATAAAACTCGTAAATTAGCAATTTTAAATTTATTTCACGAAACGCTTGATGTAGTCACGTTTGTTTATATTTCTTTTTTACCTGCCGGTAACTGAAGTCATCGGCAGAGTGCACGAACGGAGTAAATTCTCTATCTGATTCAGAAATAGTACAAGAGAAACTTGAAAAAAAACAGGACTACCGATCATATTTTTAATTTATACAATTAAATTTAAATTATCTCTGTTTAAAATGTTTCTAGGCTTACACTAGCAAAAGCGGCAAAGCTTCATTTTTTTTTTATAAAAGTATTTTTATTTTGTTGAAGATTGCCTTGAAGCACTGATAAAAATACTGAAAAGTAGAAATATACAAAATAATTTAGATACGTCATAAAAAAAAAATCGATGCAATCGGACTTTACACGGCTTATTTATGTAAACATCCAGCGGCGACATTGCTTCATCGACATTAGGGTTAGGTCTCCTGGCCCGGTATAACGGTAACCATCGTTTTCAGCTGCAGGGGCTTGCGTTCGCGTCTGTGTTTGCCTCCCTTCTGATAGGGTTGCCAGAGTTAAAACTATCGCCGTTGCCGAACACTGTGAACGTTTTACGTTATGTCTAAGCAAGGTAAGGAATTTTATTGGATAAGCACGCATTTCGCGCAATTTCACTGGACAGATTATCCTGAAGGTTGTATAGATTGGCAATATTTTCTCCATTTTGGCGATGTACTTGAACTTTAAAAAGAGTATTTTTTCAATTCGACTTATACACGGGTTTGCAATTTTGGGCATATTTCTGCAGGGAAAAATGTACTCTCGGCTTATATACGGATCGGCTTATATTCGGAAATATACGGTAATCTAAAATATATGTATAATTAAAATTGTTCTCAAATTGTAGTTACCCTTGAAGTTAGTATAAGACAACTGACTGTTTATTTTGAGGATAGTATGTAAAATACAGATAAAGCAATTCAGTGAACTTGGTGTGTTTATTTTATAATTAAGTATATTTAACATTTGTTTAGAACATTAGCAATTCTATAACAAAAAATAAATACTTCTGGTTTTAGTTTACTTTTGTTTTAAATATCTTTGTATTGTTTTGAAAAGGCATTAATATAACAATAAAAAATATATATAATGTTAATAATATTACTATTAAGTGTGTTTGTTTTATGTTGAATAATATTTTATATTATTTAAAATTACAATAATTTTTTTCTTAAAAAAATATTGTAAATCTTAAATAATTTCTTTTTCTTAAAAAAATTATTTACTTTTGTTTTATGAAAATGGAATAAGATTGGTGATTTGTTAGCCAAGTTAACATCACTCTGGCAAACCTTTACTTTTTTTATTCTAGTACATATCATCATGTATACTACAAAGTAATGAATGCCAAATCTTAGATGTAAAAGCTGTGCCTTCATAGTTTTCAGTCAACCTGGCTTATTTTTTTTTAGAGTGAGAATAACATACAGTTTGGATTGTGTGTGTTTTGATTCTGGTATATAACATCTTAAAACTATTTGGAGGCAAGAGGTTATGAATTTTTGAATAAAAAGTTATGAAAATCAATTACAGAAGCATGATTTTCCAGGAGTTCTGAAGTCAACTCTCAATGGCTTATCGCCTGATACTATCTTAAATGGATTTAGAGCGTGTAGCATAGTTCTGTGGTATCCAAAATGTGGTCGTCTCAAAGGAACTAAAATCTAAAATATCAGCACCACCCATCAAGAAGGAAGAAGACCGTTTTCTAAGAATTTTGGAAGAAAAAATTTTTAGAAAATGTAGGAGAATGGAATGGTCCTGTAGAGCAAACAGATTTATACTATTTATGGCTGAAAGCAAAGTCTTACCCAGTTTACAGGTAAGCTATAAAATATGTAATAAATATTAATAATTGAAAATATGCATTTTTAAAATGATGAAAAACGGATTCAGTTTTAATTTTTGCAGCCTTTAAATAAACTTAATGAGGAATCTATTTTGGGAAAAAACTAGGTGTTAAAGAGCCTGTTAAAGTTTTTATAGACAATGCAGATTCCCTAGGCGTCAGTTCTATAGAGATCGGGTAACAATAAGTGAACATACCATAAAAACTGTTGAGGAAAAGGCACAAATCAGTTGGGCTCTGTAAGAAGGCAGACTATAATGACTTCCCCAATTGCTGGACCATCGAAAAACATTCTATCACCATTTAAAAGGACTTTTTTCCAGCCACAAAGGAAGGATGATCAAAGAAAAAAAGGGGAAAGCATGAAAAAATTCCTACTGTAGTTACTTCCCCAGAAATGATCATGTATCTATTATAAATAATAAGAAGAAAGAAAATGCTAGAAATGCAAAAATTGCTGAAAAAGGAGAGAAAATTTGAAAGAGAAAGAAGAAAAATGGAGAAAGAAAAGACAAAAAATCAGCTACACAAAAAGAACCAGAAAATCTTCATCAGAGTCTTCAATTACATTTGATGATTCTATCGCGAATGAATTGAGCGACCTGGATAGCAGCGAGAGTGAAGAACTACTGCCCATCTTTGTCAAATCAGAGTTAAAGCAAGATCAATTTGTTATTGTGTCCCTGATGGGATATGAAAGGAATACACAAAAATATAGATATTTATGCATAATTCAAAATATAACAGATAAAGCAATACAAGTGCAGGCGTTAAAATTCACAAAGACCAAAAAGAATTTTGTAATTGCTGAAAATGATTTATTCAACATAACATATCAAGATTTGTTATCCGTAATACCCCAACCAGAACTTAAGATGAAAGATACAGTTAACATTCACATTTAATAAAAATTTGCCTGTTAAAAAAAAAAAAAAAAAAAAAAAAAAAAAATGAAAATTTCATATGTGACAGTGCATAAATATAAGATTTCATCAACATCAAACCATTTTTATTGTATTTGTACAGTGCAAAAATTTTAGTATATTCTTATTATTACTGTATATAATGTTTCTATTGTTTTTTTTAGCACATTTGGAAAATCTGGGTGGCCCACTTTTGGTATGCCCACTACTGGTACATTAAAAGTTTGCTATGCCCACTTCTGGTGCATAGATTGATGAAAGTTTTTGATTTTAAAAAAAATGATGTTACAACATTTTTGATATTTTAGATGATTATTATTATAGATAAGTGTTTGAACAATCATAAAAAAATATAGTTTAGCAAAACTTCTCTGAAGTTTTATAATAATAGAGAAAATGCCCTTAAGTGGCCCACTACTGGGGCATTTACCTTATCCTTTTATAGTTGCACTTACTTTAAAATTCAAATATATTTCGAGCGCACACACGCTCATCATCAGTGCTTTCTGTGTTATCATATCCTTTTCTAATTAAGTTAATGTATTTACGGACTTTTTGCCCACCCTGTATATGTGAGCAATAAGTTAATATGAATTTGAAAATAATTATATTTATAATCTATATTTATTACACTTATCATTTAATAATAATTTATTTTTTTATTATTATTATTACTGATTGTATAAATATTTGTACATGTTTACAGTTTGAACTGATAAATTTAAAACAAATCTGTACGAGTAAATACTACATTAATTTCTGGGGTGGCGCTAGCTACAATGCGGCAAAATAGATTTATAATGCAGCCCACCTGTTTAAAATAAATTTCCAAGGCAGTCGGACAAAAGTTTTTGGTTGGACAGGTTTGTTCTAAACAAGTGATGTGTAGTACAAAATCTTTTTAGTTGAAGTTGGAGGGCAGCTCTACAATTTAACAAAATATCATATTTTCCTGCATGTAATTTACAGGTCAGCTAATTGAGTTTTACACCAGAAATATAAATTAACAGAAAAGAGTATTTTTAAATGAGGTGTTTGTCTTCTACAAATTGTTTGGAAATTAAAGTTTTTGTTATAAACTGATTTTTCTGATGTGAAGATCAGTGTTCGAAATTAGCAGTCGTTAGTCATCAAATGTGACTAAATTATTGCATTTGACGACTATAAAATTCTTTCATGTCATCAAATTTGACACCTAGCTTTTTTTTTTTTTTTTTTTTTTTTTTTTTTTTTAAAGACTTATTTTTGTTTAACTTTGAAAGCTCCAAGTTCATATTTGTATTTCTTTCTCCTGCTGCACAGGGACTATGTCGTTTGGACATCTAGGTATTTGGGGCATATTTCATCCCCCCTTTACAGAGATAAAAAAGAAGAAGTTTCCTTTAATCCCTTTTAATCTTATATTTTCTTAAAACTGCAATTTGCAACCCTCTCGCTGCACATGCATACAACATATGTAACAAACGCATTACATCTGTGTGCACATACTGGTATGATGTGTAAGGAAAACACACACACATACATATATATGTATTTGTGTTTCAGAAATTTTGACGTATAGTTCAGAAAATACTATTGTTTTACTCAGAATCACTCGATTAGTCATGTTAAAAGTGAATTTCGGAAATTGTAACTAGAAATTTCAATTTCATGCCTAAAATATTTACAGCAGGCGTCATATGACACCTTCTCTTTCCTTCCCAATTTCTATCCCTGGTGAAGATTGTAAGGATAAAATTACAAAAAAAAAAAAAAAGATATAAACCCTAGTTATTCAATAAGGGTTCCCACGGGTCAGGGAGAACAGGGAAAACCTGTAAAAATCAGGGAATTTGAAATTACTGAAAAAAGTCAGGGAAAATTGTAAATATTGCTCAAAAACCTGGAAAAATGATGATATAAAACTTAGAAAATGCTTTTTGAGCATTCAATTTATATCGGAAATCACATTACTGTGTTGTCTTTTATGTTGTGAGCTGTGTTCTGTTTTATAACATGAGCTATTTTTAACGCCATGAACCTAATTTTGTGACTAGAATTTTCTAAAAATAAACCTGGAAAAGTCAGGGAATTTTATTTTTGAAATTGAGTGGGAACCCTGTTTAATGTTTTGAATTTTACAAAACTCTCTTGATTTTCTGGAAATCGTTCAATAGCTCTTTTGAAGAACTTAAAAAAATTTATTTTTCACAGATTCAAATAGCTTTTAAAATGAAAAAATAGCACTGCTCAGTCTTTGTTCCCAACTTCCACATTCTTTTAAGAGGAATGATTTTATTACTTTCTAGATCAACAACCACTGCAGTTGATTCTTAGATCAATCCAATCCAATTATGAGAAATGTGGGAAAGCTAAAATTAATTTTCCTCTCTGTCTGTATAAATGTGAGGAAAAATGAAAATGTATGTTAGTAATTATTCAGTATATTACGATTATGGAAATATTTAAGAAAAGTACTTAAAGCACTAAATATAAAAATGAAAACTATGCAAATTAACAATAACTTTTATGGTATATTTATTCTGAATATTTATTTTTATTTTTGTTTTTAGCTGCATAAGGCTCTTGGATATCAATCAAATAAGGCATGACTAATTTTTGATAATCAACTCCATATAGTGACTGAAAAAGCCAAGTATAAAAAAATCTGAAAAATAGCTCTATTTTTTTTTTTACCTTGTATTCGTATTCATCTTTGAAAAAAATTACTTTTTTTTGTGTTGTAATATAAGTATGGGAAACTTTAGTATTTGCAAAAATTTTCAACCTCAATTTTTTCACATTTTTATAAATTTTGCAGTATGAGGAATCCTAAAATCATAAAAAAGATGCAGTATCTGTATTTAAGTTAGTCAGCTTATTGCTAGTTTGTGCAGACTACTATAAATGAATGATGTTAAAAATTTACACCAGTTGTAAAATAATATCCGTTATGAACTGGCCAGTAGTACCCAGATTATAATTTTCTAATTTGTAATCTTTGTAAATTTATACAAACTTTAAAACTTTCCTAAGATAGGTGAATAGGACAAAATTTCATATAAATCTGCATTATGAAAATTATCACATGACCAATTAAATGCAAAATTGACCTCTATAAGATAAAGCAATAAACCATTGAGGGTGAATGTGTCAAAGCAAGTGAAGGTTAGCCTAGTTAGTGAGGCATTTCAATCTGTGACTGCAAAAGGGCCATCAGCAAAGTTCGTTGCTCTAATCTTGAATATGATATGTTCTATAGTAAATGTTTATGAGAGCAAATGTATTGTATAATAACAGGAGACTTGGTGTTGGAATATTAAAACCCGAATAAACTACTACGTCAGAAACGGCAAAGAAAAGTATTTCAAATGCATACAGCTGTTTCGGTAGCCTAAAGCGTACCATCTTCAGTGCAAAAAGGATTCTGAATCAGGAGAAGTGCTCGTATATATCTGGCCCCTCTCCTATATATACGAGCACTTCTCCTGAATCAGAATCCTTTTTGCACTGAAGACGGTACGCTTTAGGCTACCGAAACAGCTGTATGCATTTGCAATATTTTTCTTTGGCATTTCTGACGTAGTAGTTTATTCGGGTTTTAAAATGTATTGTATGATGGAGAATTGAGTAGATATTATCTATGCCAGCAATTTTCTAGTTCTTGCGCTATTGTAGTAGTAAGCATTTAAATGTAAATGTAATACTAAATCTTCTGTTTGTAAAAATTATAACTCAAAATAAAACTCATTTTTCGTGCAAACTGTTTTGTTAAGAAATAAATGAAAAATTGAGTTACAGTTGCTTAGTATTTTGCTTTTTTTTTTTTTTTTTTTTTTTTATCGAAGAAAGTCTTATAGAATTGAAAAACCCAAAAGTGGGAAATTGTGGGTTTTTACAAGTGGGTTTTTTAGAAAAAAAACCATTGGGTGCAACCCAATGGTTTTCAAGACAACTGGCTCTTGAAAGAATTAATAATATTCCAATGGATGCTGTTTAGGTGTGCACAGATGGTAGTAAAAATGACAGTGATGGTACAGGCAGTGAAATTTACATAAAGTCACAAAATCAGGAACTAAGGATTCAGAGAAGAAATCCTAACTACCTTTTCTGTCTTTCATAATGAATTGATAGCCAGGAAGGCTTTAATTCACTAAAATGAAGGCTTTAATTCACTTGAACCACTTATTTATGGTTAGAAAATCTGGATTCTCTCAGACAGCATAAGCTCTATCCAGAGGCGGATTTAGGGGAGGGCTATACGGGCTATAGCCCAGTGCGGCAAAATCTTCGAAAATATCAAACAGTACTACTGGATAATTTTGGATGAATAGAAAAATAAAATTGTGGACTACTTTTTAAATAAAATTAGCATGCTTTAATAACTTTATATAAAACCACTGAATGCCTATGGGGTAGGTGGTGTACAAATCAAAAAACAAAAGTATCCCCACTCTCCGCTTCAAATTAAAATTTAGACGTCTCTATCATTCAGTTTATATTACAGCTTATCACTTCTTTTTTTCTTCTCAACCTCATGTGTTTTCTTTAACGCCTATTTGAACGTTGGTTGCGTTGGACTCGCTGAGTCAGCACATGCGCAGATACCTCGCAAGTGCGCTTTTTTTTGAAACCACAGACAGACTATATAACTACGTTCAGTACACATACAAGACAAGAAGATAATTTTAAACCAGATTGAAGATTAAGATTGCAGGACATTAAAAACTTTTTTAGATAAGTTTTCAGGGTTCCCACGGTCCTTGAAAGTCCTTAAGAAGTACTTTAATTTCATTATCTTTTTCAAGGGCCCTTGAAAGTACTTGAATTTTGTGCAAAGTCCTTGAAAATCCTTGAATTTTCCATTCCAATAGATGGGCTTAGCGCGAATTCTGTCAAGGCTAAACTATCTCCATCTCCACATGCGCATGCCATTGTCTAATATAATGATTTTGTCATAAAATTCTTATTTCATTGTCTTGCTTTTGCATATAGTTTCAACTTATTTGTTTTTTTTTCCCAGTCTCACACCTGTTTGATGGACTAGTCATTAATTTTGAGCAGAAAGTGACTAGACCAGGACTCAAACCTAAAAACTTTGGAATAATCATAATGATTCCAAATCATGAACTAATCGTTTTTTGACTCTTGTAAAAGTTAATTGGTCAGTCCATCAAAAATGTATTGTGAAAACAGGCAAAATTATTCTAATTATAAAAAAAATATTACTAACGAAAGTAGTTACTAAAGTTTTGTGTATATGCCTAGCGTTCTGCGATTTTCCCCTAGTCCTTGAAAAATTTCAAATAGGCCTTGAAAAGTCCTTGAAATTTTTTCCTTTTTAAGAGTGGGAACCCTGGTTTTATTTCTATCTCTGTTTAACACTTTCCAACAAGAATAATAAGAAAGTACCACAGAACTGGCATTTTAAAGTAATAAGTAAAAAACTTTGATTAAACACCATAAAATGCAATGAACCTGTAACAATTGTTTCAGGTCGAAAGAAGACACGACCCTTCTCAGGTGAACAATGTAGGCACGAGTGCGTGCGTTGCCACTTTAATGCCACTTGTGCCTACTTTCTTTGCCTGATGAAGGGTCATGTTTTCTTTCGACCCAAAAGAATTGTTGCGAGTTTATTGCATTTTATGGTGTTTATCCAAAGTTTTGTACTTATTACTTTCCAACAAGGTTGAAAAGTGTTTGACTTCGGTTTGTCTGCCTTCTAACCTGAGTTGGGTTTTTGACATGACAAGGGTTTAAACCGTCAAAAACCTGTATTTTTAAAACTCAAAATCTATAAATGAGCTAGAATTTGGTTAGAAATATGATTTAATAATTTTGCATAAGATTTAGATACACGTGAATATCTAAATCTTATGCTGTTTATAAATTAACAGATCTTGTAACAATTTGTAGATTATTTATAAAAATTTAGGTAAATATACAAAGAAATATATACAAAGTATGCATAGACATATTTTGTATGTTTGTTTATTTATATTAATATTTATGAAATTCTAAAATTACAAAGTTCCTTATGAATTTTCACATAAGCCATGAAAACACAGGAATGTTGGATTTTTTTTTTCTTTGTAAAACATAATATATGTGGGCAGTAAATTAATATAAATTTGAAAATAATTATATTTATAATCTATATTTGTTACACTTATCATTTAAATAAATTTTTATCTATTTATTATTATTATTGATTGTATAAATATTTGTACCTGTTTATAGTTTGGACTATTGGTGTTTTGTGTTTTGGGCTGATTAACTACTCTAGTGTCTTAGGCCTAAGGGAGAGTGCCCTCCGTGGGGGTCTTTCTAAAGGGTCCTAGGCTATATTTATGCAAGTTTCAGAGAAAACCATAAAAAACTGAACGACTAGGCTGATGAGCGTGCCCTGGGATCGAACCCAGCACCTCATGTCTACCAGCTCTTTGAGTGTAGAACCACTTGGCTGCTGGTGGGTCCTACAGCTTAAACTAATAAATTTTTTTTAAATCTATACGAGTAAATATTAAATTTATTACAATTTATACATGTCCCAGGGGTGAAACTTTTCAGTGGTTACCCCTAAATTTAGGGTTTTTTAAATTTTTACTGTCTCTGAATTTCATGTTAAATTATTTGTTTTTTATAGAAATTTGTCATTTTGATTGTTTAATTTGCCTTAAAATTGTATTAAAAAATCTTTAAATATTACTTATTACAGGTAGCTATATGATATACCATTATTAAGTCCCCCCTATCTGCATGCAAATAGCAGATTTTAGGGTTTTTGCATGTTAGGTAGTTTTATCCCTGATGTTCAGAAAGCATTCATATTTTTCTTGTCTCACGGTAATTATAAGAATTTCAGATGCAATTCAAGCTTGTTTAACATTCAGAATTATTGCTTTTTATTAAAAACTTGTAATATCAGCAGTCATAAAAAAAAAAAAAAAATATATATATATATATCTATAAAATATTTAAATGCATATTAGGCTATGCATTTTTATTTTACAGGTTAAATACATAATACTAAAAAAAAAAAAATTAAATATACAATGTTGTATTGCAAATAAAATGATTTATCAATCAAAATGATCTATCTATGATTTATAAATCATTATATTTTAGAAGCCTAAAGTTTTGTTTTTATATTAATCAAAATGTTATAATAATGTTTCTCGAAAAACATTAATATGTTTACATTTTGAAACATACTTATAAATAATAGCTTATTAAAAACTATATTTTTAAAGTATCACATAACTAAGTTTAACATACACTATATAAGCATAGTTATAAATAAATATTATAGTCATATTTAAATGTATCACAGCATATTTTGAATGAACATAGAAATAATTCATCATAAAATTTTAAAAGCCTAAAGTTTTGTTTTTTTTATTAATCAAAATGTGATAACAATGTGTTTTTTCAAAGAACATCAATATATTTACTTTTCAAAAAATCTTTATAAACTATATTTTGTTAAACTAAGTTTTTATCTGACAATTAAATCATAAATATAGGTTTTTGACATTTTAAACCGTCAAAAACTGTCACAGGTCAAAAACCTGCCAGCCCTGCTTCTAACTGAAGTAAATATTCAAAGAATTCCTTGAAACTGATATATGTTATTAAGGTTCACTATTGCATGTTTCCTGTTGAAAATGGTATAATATAAATGGAACTGTTGATTTGTGTACAGAGCCATCCAAAAGTATTCCAGTATATTGCGTTCAAAAAAGGCTTTTTACAAAATTTATGAAGCCTTTATAATGCATAAAACATAATGAAATTGGCATATATGATTCATATGCACAAAAGTATGTTTTTAATACAGTAGAAGATCTTTATAACGCAAAGCTAAAAACACAAGGTTTTACGTTATATAGAATTTTGCATTATATAGATCACATTTCACACATCGTCAAACTTACCTTGTAAACATGGCCAAATATGTCTGAAACATATCAAAACAGAGTAGAACATTTTAAAGTTACATTTCTTGGAACAAAAAATTGGGTGGATAATAACTTTCATTCTAAAATTTACTTTATAAAGATAGTCCATATATGCCTGTACAAAATCATTCATTATATTACTGACTTAAAAAAAAATTAATGATAGCAATTTTTTCATTAAAAATCCCTGATTAAGCAGATAAAGAAAAACAAATGTAACACACTTACTTCTCAACAAAGTAACAGTTTTTTAGAAAGTATTTCTTAACTGCAAAATTTATTGTTTATATCCAAGAAATTTTGCGTTATATAGAGAATTGCATTATATAGAATTGCGTTATAAAGATCTTCTACTGTAGTAAATATATAATTCCCATTAAGGTTTACAGAGACATCTAAAAATATTCAAATGTATTATACACAATAAAAGGCTTCTGAACAAAACATTTAACTTCGATATTTGTGTCTGTCTGTCCACCAATCTATCCACACTCTAACTACCGCAAATATCAATAAAATAACTGGAAACTGATACATGCTGTAAAGGTTCAGTATTTCATGTTCTCTATTGAAAATTGAATGGCATAAATTGCACTGTTTATTTGTGTACAGAGACATCCAAAAGTATTCGAATATTTTACATTTCAATAGATAATAAAACTAATAATTGCAGTTAAAAATAAATGAAAGATAATATTTTACTATCAAAGCCTGATCAAGCCAAATCTGGGCCCAGAGTCTAATGCACATTCACCCTCCTCCTACCTAAAATTTTCTCCATGGTTTTTACCATTCTTTAAAAAAAGAAGCCTTAAATTTTCCTACTACTTTGCCCAAAAATGCATATTTAAGTAAAATTTTACCTTTGTAAAACTTTTTATTTTGCTGTCAGTAGTAAAATCCTGACGAAGTGCTATACTATAGAGCATTTTTGTATAATTTAATTAAAATTTTTTTTTAATACTGAAATGTAATTTTGGGCCCCTAAGGCAAGGGCTTCTGAGCCATGGCCCAGCTGGTCCATTCGTTAATCAGACCCTGTTTACTATATTTCTTCTTTCATTCTTAATTACAATTTTTTAAAGATTCTCTTAACAAATGAAGCAAAAACGCAGTTGCTCGTAAAAATTGAATATCGTCTGCTTTATTTTAATCTCAGGATAAAAAAAAAAAATTGTTGAAGTATTGATTTTAATTAAGGTTAAAATCGTCTGCAGATAAAACTGAAAAATCTCCATTAAAAAATCATCTGTGCTTCCGGTATCAGATTATTCCTTTTAAATATTTCTTTAAGAATCATGTTTGCTATTTCATGCAAGAAACAGGAGTGATATTAAAAGTATCTTGTTCTAGGTAGAGGTGAGTTTATTCTAAGTTAATTTTATGAATAATTTTATTCTTATATAGAATAGATTTTATCTTTTTCTTCAACTAATTTTATTTTGAAGCTGGAAAACCCCTTATATTTGTTAAATATTCATTTGTATTCTTTTTTTTTTTTTTTAAGCACTTTCCAACAAGGTCTGAAAGTGTTAATGGCTTCGGTTTGTCTGCATGACCGTGCTCTAACTCTAGTAAATATACATGGAATTTCTTGAAACTGACATATGTTATTCAGGTTCACAATCGGAGGTTTCTTATTGAAAATAGAATAAGTACTACTACTGCAGGGTGACTAGCAGTCAGGGAAAGTCAAAGAATCAGGGAAAAGTCAGGGAATTTCATGTAAAATCAGAGATTTTTGACAAATTTTGTGAAAATTAATATAGTAATCAAAAAATTATTAATGCTATTTTAAATCATTAAATTTTTCGATAAGTATATATAAACAATCCGCTTTTAAATAGAACACATTGTCTATTGGAATTGGTGGATATGGAGAGAGAATAAAAAAATATTTCCCAGATTATCTGATTCAACCACTCTATTTATCTGCTCCAAGTAGTGCAGTATATATATCAAAAAGATTATTTTCTGAAGCTGAAAATGTGTATGAGGAAAAAAGGAATAGAATTCTTCCTAAAAATGCAAAAACATTGATTTTTTTTGCATCATAATTTAAAATTGTGCGATAAATGATAAAATGAAGTAAGGTTAATTAACCTTGTATGTAATATGATGAAAATAAACATAAAAAACAATTTACAGTATGTCAGTTATTAACCTAGAAAACATTTTATCATGTGATAATAACTAATCTAGAATAAATTTTATAACTTTAATTATCTGGAATAAATATTTAGAATTTAGATCTAGGGTGGATGTGCAAGTAATAGGCACCCTCCTCATATTCTGGATTATAAAAAATAAATACAAATTCAGCTTTTATTTATTTTTCAACAATTATCTGCATGTTTTATAATCCTAGGTTTATTGTTAATCTTGATTATTGACTATACATGACTATGACTAAGTTTCAAAGCTAGAAATATTCAAAGAATGTTTCATGCAATATTTTAATATCTTCATTTTAAAGCAACTAAAGCTGTTCATATAATTAAATTAACTAAATATAATGTAATGTAACTTATTTCTTAGCAACTTTCAATTTAAATAGAATATATTATTAATTGTTGTATGATTTATGGTTCCAAACGGTCAATGCACGCAAACTTTTAAATTAAATGTAAAATTCTACTATGTTTTATTATAAGGTACCATTGTGCATAACTTAAATGACAATATTTTATATAATAATAATTGTTAAAAGAATATTCACAACATAAATTGTTATAGGCCGAATCGGCCAAATCACGCTCATTATTCGCCCAGGCCAAAGCTTCAGTAAGGTGGCCAAAGCTTCATTCCACCTCTACTTGAAACAACTGCAGAAGAAAATAATTTCACATTTACTTTGGTTCCACATATGAGAGGTATGAAGGCATGAAATTTCTGGGTTCCTAATATAGTTACAGCTGTATTGTACCAGTTGGCCAGTTCTTCAGTTTTAATGTATTCTTCAAGGGTCACAAATACAAAGCCTATGTTAGATATGTTCTGATGTGACCATTCAAACAGTTGCCTTGCATCCATAATTTGATCCTTATACAGACTTTGTAGGCTTGCTCTGGCTGCTAGTCTTTTTATTGTGGCCCCCAGCCCATTGCATGGTCCTTTGCCATGTGCTGTTGCTGAAAAATGCCATTCAGCCTCAGCTCCAAAATCTTGCTTGTGATTACACAAGTTAATAAAGTTTTTTTTTTTTTTTAATTTTTGTACTGCGCCGCAGAGCTGTTGGAAAAATAGAATTTTTTGGGAGGTCTTTGAAACTTGCATTTCAGTTCAGATATTCCATCAACTTTGTCTGGAACAGGTAGACGGCTGTAATGTTGTGGTTGAGGCAGTCTGATATTATTACAAAATTTAAATATTTGACTTCTTTCTCTTTAAAATACACCACAAAAGGGTGAATGTTTGCCTGACTGTTTGACCAATGATATGATTATGACTCATCTTGCAAAATGATCGAATAATTCTCCGAAAAGTCACAAATGACAGCCACTTCACATTCCAGAAGATTTTCCTTGGTATGTCTCAGAAATACACTTTGTTCTTTTGCTGTGAAGTGATGAGGAAGTAGGGCAGGAAGTTTTTCACAAAATACATCAACAAATTCAATAACCAGTTTTCAAATTATTTCCAAGTTATATCGATCCACAGAGATCCATTGTCTGTATGTGGCAGTCTCAATTGTGTTGTCTTCATATGCTTTTTCCAAAAGTTCTCTAATCCTTTTGGTACCTGGACATGAAACACAATTTGAAAAGAAGCAGTCAGGTGATGGTGGGCTGCAAACCATCATTTGCAGGTAGTCCTTGTATGTTTTAATTTTGCCATCCGTCATTGAACTCATTCTTGCATTTTCAAACATAAGCTTCAAATTCTGATGAGCGGTGCACACACAGACTGAGTGTGTTCCACTCTGGCCTGCTAGCTAGAAGATCCTACTTTTTCAGTTGGGAATTTTTCTTTGAAAACTCTATACACTTTTTTTAAATTATTAAGCATCAACCTTTTTGAAACATGCTCTTTACCACCTGTGCTGTCGTCTTTCACTGATATTAAGTCCTTCATCCCTGGCATCACTCTGCTCATTTCATCACTTATAAAAAATCCTTTAACAAAATTCACGGTATGATTTGACAGACTTTTTCCTGGTTTCAGATCAGGACCAGACAAGGCGCCCTTTTTTTTCAACTATGTCTTGGCTTGTCGAACTAAGTAGTTAGGGGCTGAAAATTACTTTCCTCACACTGCAGCTGTCAGGCATAAGAGTCAGCAGTTGAAGCTTCTTCCTACTAGTGAAGCTGTTGTACACCTTCTTCACATGTGTAAAGAACTCATCTTGTGAATCATCATTCTCATCATCACTATATGCGTTCACTAGCAGTTTTCTCTTGACAGCCACACTGATTCTGTTGGCCTTCTCAGTAGAGTAAATTTTGGATTGCATCCTCTTTTTGTCTACAGGCGACTCTCCCATATCTAAAAGAGATCTGTGCAGAGAACTCGGAGCTTCAGATTCATTTGAAAATGGCATATCAATAGGTGCTTCTTCAATTTCAGTATCAGACTGACTTTCTTCGTGTATGTTGCTAGTTCCAGTGGAAATTTTTCTATGTTTTTCATTTTTCAACTTTGTCAGCTGCTTTCTACGACTGTCACAGACCTTGGAGAACTCAGGTGTTCCTGGAATCAAGTCACACATCCATGAACTAACATGTCTCAAACCTTTTCTTGCACGGGAGTGATTAGGCTTATTAAAAGATTAAAACAATCCAGTTTTACTATCTTGTCAGTGGTATCCATCATGCAAGTGATAGTGAGAAATTAACAAGGAAAAGTGCAGTGGCCAAGAAATGGGTTGCGTTCTAAAGATACAATATCACAGGAAACATCAAATGAACTTCCTACAAGCAACTCAGATGCTACACTGGCTATAAATGAGTGGTCTTGTCTGCTTGACCAATCAGCTTCCATCTTGTGAAAGGGGATTTCCCCTGAGGGAAATCCCCTTTGTACAGTAAGCGAGCAGACTATTGTAAGTGTCTAAAACGGGAAGTCATGCTATAGGTGCCGCAAAACAGGAATTTCTTATGATCAGATTTTTTTAAGTGTCATGAATACAATGAAAATTTTCAAGGATTGTTTGCACAACAGGAAAACAGGCTGTTATAGACGTTTAAAAAGGCTATTTTAGGCATCTAATTAAGAGGGCACCACTTAACGAGAGTTTGCTGCAGTCAGACGTTTTAATGCAAACTTTTGTTGCTGTTTGGTGAACCAATTGGTCGGCAATGGCAGTTAGGGATGCATAAAAATCTTTGGTGGTAACTAACGATAATTAACAAAATTATGATCCACTTTAAAATAAACTTTAAGGTGCGAGACAGTGCCCCTCAAAAACCTCATTATGCCGCCTTATTTTTTTAAACATTTGGGGGGGGGAGGCTCCCTCCTCCTCCCCTCAAGCTACGCCCCTGTCCTGGGTACATAAAAGAATTTCATACTGTTACAGTCTATAGTCAATATTTCTTAAAAGTGTTTTTTAACATGGTTACACCCCATTAAATATAAAGAAATTTCATTATAATAGCACATTTTTCTTTGGAAAGCAGTCTTCATACAATTGATAATTAATTTACAGGGTTACACAAAATAACTACAATATGTTATGTAATCATTTTGCATGAAATCTGGTACAAGTATTTATGAATTACAAGGAATTAATTCAAGACTATCAGTTATTAGAAATACATATGTGTGTGTGTGTGTATATATATATATATATATATATATGTACACTAAGTGACAAAAAAAAAGCCGCACTGCAAAAAAAATGACTTATACCCTTTTTATTTGTAATAACATTAAAATTAATGGTTGTAGCCAATAAAACTGTCTTGTTTGCATAACACCAAAGTGATGAAATGATACCTACATACATTTTTGTTTTAATAATTCGCTTTATTACACTCTACGAAGTACTTTATAAAAATCTGCATATAACTTCCTTTTTAAATATAATGCCATAAGCATACACTTTGTATTCTATTATGAATTTTTATATGAAATAAACAAGTTATGTTTTAATATATGAAATAAAACTATTTATTTGTTAGATCTGAGCAATTTTTTATTAAAAATATGTATTCTGCATTGGGTTAATTCCACCTTGATATGGAATTACTGCTTTAATGCACAGTGGCGTAGTATTATACAGTGTTTTAATATAAATCTCTGAAATTTCAATGTGCCAAATATCACAAATAATTTTTTTTAGTTCTGGCAGAGTTGTAGGCTGCAAATTTTGAGTCCTCTCCCCTCTCCCCTGCCTTTTTATAGACAAAACATTTTCGAGCGGATCGCGATTAGTACTATTTCCATGTCTGGTAAAGAAGAAATTCTACCATATCCTTCGTCGAATTTAACTTAAAGTGAAAAAAGATATGATTACTTACAGAATTATAGGTTCTTAGGGAATGGATAGGAAATTTTGACAATTTGAAGTGAATAAACTTACCACAGACACTGTATAGTAAGGTGCATTATCATCTTGAAATGCTGTTTACGGAAATGTTCAAGATCAAGATACCTCCAAAATAGTCGGTAAGGCACTACTTTTATAAAGACTGTGTTTTATTTCAAGTTAATTGATCCCTTGAGCATAAAAATTTGCCTGACTGTTTGAAAAGCTATGCACCTCCGTACCATAATGTACAGAGAATGTGTCACTGTTTTAGCACTGTCATAGCACTGTCAAGTATGATTTTCATCAAATCGGTCATATTTTCGTTGTCAGATCTGCTTGTTTTCCTTAGCTCGAAATAAGTTAAACTTGACTCATCAGAGAGAACCAGTTCAGCCCAATAATTAACTAATCATTTTTTAATTTTTTTAGACATCTGAGGTCTTGCTTTCCTAATTCTCTTCACTAAAAATGAAATTTTTTCAAAATTTCTGTCATTTAAACCTGCTTTGTTTAATAGTTGCTGCACTGTAGTTAAAGAAATTATGTTGCTAAACACTTTTTGTGAATCTCTTTTATGTTCTAAATGTAATACAAACCGATTTTATAAGCAATGGCTTTTTTACTTATGATCATCTTGCTTGCATGAGCAACATGGCCGCCTAAAGTCAAATTTCCAGATTAAACGGCCAAAAAATTTTATATTTTGCTAAAAACCATTTTACCAATATTTCGTTAACATTTAATTGTTTTGCCCTCTCACGTATTAAAATATTTTTTGATTTTCATTAAAAAAATAATACTTTTTGTGTCATCGTTAACTGCCTTATTCTTACAATTTTTGAAATAATTTCTAAAATTACAATTTTCCTGACAATTGCATTTTGTTCTTAACGCTGGACTCAATGCTAAAGTGTATATGGAGGACAAGGACAACATAATAAAATCTGTTCAAAAATTTGATTTTTAAACGATAAAATTGGCAGTTGTGGAAGGTGAAAAGGAAAATATCCAAGTGCGGCTTTTTTTGGTCACTTAGTGTAGACATATATAGAAAGAGAAATACAGCAGGGAGTTGAAGGGGGCGTAGCCCCCTCAGAAATGTTTGTTTATGTAGGGAGGACGTCAATCGAATCAATATATATATAAGGAATATATAAAAATGATCTGTTGAATAATGTGTGATGCAAATAGGACTGGAGGCTCCTGATCTGCAGATCCACTAATTAACCCATTACCTGCTGACGAAAAATTACAAGATTTGCTTCCCAGTGCCACTATTTTTACACAGGTTCTTGTAGTTAGGTGTTCACTGTTCCAGAAACACTCCCTTTCCTATTCTTCCCACTTCCCATTGTCTCTGAAATAAGTAAATCCTATGAAAACACTGTAATGGTCATTTAATTGCATTACAAAGCCGTGAGAAAAGCAGTGTAACACAAAGGATCGTACTTCAGCAAGATGAGTATGCACGCCCAGGGCAGTTAATGCCTTGGCGCATCTGGACGAACATATACACCCAGGGCAGTTAAAGGGTTAGTAGTCGATTTTTTTTTTTTGCAAGTGCTAGACTTTATTTTTTTCTCAACAAAAAAGGGCAAACTGTTTTCAAAAAGAGCATTATTTGCCTAATTTGTTGCTCTTCTGATTGTGATTTTTGTACACAATAAAATTATTACTCTTTCTATATATGTTACTATATGCATTTATTCTTGAAAAAACAGTCTAAAACTATCCTCAGAAAGCTGCATATAAAGAAGAAAAGTATCTAAAGGTTTCAAGGGATTTAAAAAATTGGAAAGGGTCGTTGAGTATTAAAATAAATTTAAAAAGTGCCGCTGGGTGCTAAAAGTGTTAAAAAAGGGCTGCCTGGTGTTAAAAGTGTTTAAAAAAAGGACCACAGGATGCTGCACTCTGCCAAATTAGTCTTGATTCAGCACTAGCATATACACTACAAAAATAAATATCGGCTTTTAATAAGAAAAACATAATGACAAAAAGAGCGGTATATCCATAATGAAACTGTACAATAAAATAACTATATTAATTTTTATGTATGTGTGAACATCATATATTTCTTTAGAATACCACGGGGCACACCCGGAAATCTTTTAGAGCATTTCAGTGCACTCTGATTATTCTTTGAGAACCACCAAATTATAGTAACAAATTCAACTTTAAACTCAATCACGTAATTGCAATCACAACTTATATTTGGTTGAAGTTGTAAATCTTAAACTTATGATTGCTGCTTGATGTATTGAATTTTTTATTAATTTTTAGTTTTGATTTTATCACATAGGCACCTCAATGCGAGCATGCTTTCTGCAGAAAATGTATTGATCAATGGCTACTTCGACAACTTTCGTGCCCAGTTGATAGACAATCCATAACAGCAAATGAGCTGAAACCTGTTCCAAGAATACTTAGAAACTTGTTGGCCCGTTTACATATTATGTGTGAAAATGAAAGTTTTGGATGTACTGAATTAATAAAATTAGAACGCTTAGAAGTACATCGTGAAGAATGTGACCATAATCCTAAGAAACTTGTACCTTGTGAACAGGGCTGTGGGGTAGTCATTCCTAAAGATGAATTAAAGGTTTGTGTTTGTTTTATATGCATTTTGCTATTTTGTTTTTTATGTTTCAAGTTTCTGAATAAAAGATTTTTAATACATTTCTTATTTCTAAAAAGCATTGAAAAATTGATGTAGAGTGATGTAGAATAAGAACTTTGTAAACTAACATAAAAAATATTTTTTTTGCATTTTATGGTGGTTGTTTGCAAAGTTCTTTGATATTGTTAGTATTATCTTTAAAAGTAATTACTTGTATATTAAATTTATTTTAAATTAAAATTAACATTTGAGTTACTTTACCTCCTTAATATTATGTTTTGAATGTCTCCTAGATCAAGCATACTAATAATACAAGTGAACCGCCATTTATATCCGCTATCAATTGTAAAAACATGATTTAATAGCTCATCTTGTAATGGTGATTAAACTGTTTCTTCAGCAGTCGTGACATCACTCTTATATTTTCTTTGCAGCTAATAGTTTTTCAAATTGATTCTTTTCAATGTATCTTCTAGGTTTAGCAACTTATTTGTATATAGATATTGTAGTTTGAATATAATGTAAATCAGAAGAATGTTAAATGTATTTTGTCTTCTTCACCCATCCGCTCTTTTTGATAGCATGCATGTTTTTTTCTTTGATTTTGAAACTTTTATTTCTCAAGCTAAAGGAGAAAATTAATGGTCGTCACTCGTCACAAGGTGACTAAATAAAAAAAGATGACAATTAAAAAATTATGTATCAATCACCACTACAGTCACCACTTTCTGTGATTCATAAAATTTTTTTAAAGTTAGCGGCGAGATTGCGATCAAACGCCTCGCGGAAGCCATGTAATTTTCAATCTTTTTCCATGCAGAGGAGCATAAATGTCAATGTTCATTTAAAACTTGCTTTGTTAGACTCTAGAATATAATAAAATCTTTTTGTAAAAAAATAGAACCGACTCCAAAAAGCAACTACTATTCAAACAACTAAAAAAAAAAAAAAAAAAAAAACCGTGATTGGTGCAAAATTTCGAAACGGTCTGAAAATGAAAATTTGCATAAAATAAAAAGGAATTATTTATTTTTAAGAAATTTCTTCATAAATAGTTATAACAATTACTGATTAATTATCTCTACCAAAAAAGTGATTCTTATTCTCAATTAAGAGTCGAAATTTTGAAAAATGCAGGTGGACCTATCATTTCGATACGTACTGTATATTCATTTGAAATTTTTATGTAAGTTCCTCTATTAATCAGCTACTAATTTATAAAGTTTTAAAAAATTATATCATACATGAATCCATGTTTGGGTTTTTCATGTCAAAAAGTAGTTTTTGACATGACATGTCAGAAACCTCATGTAATAATCTTATTTGTGGTATTTCATTATAAATGAAGCTACAAAACTGAGTAAATAATTTATATGTTATAAATAATTTTATGTTACATTAGTGCAATATATAATTCATACTATTTGTGAAGGAAAAATAGCAAAAAATATTGAAACTATTAGGTTAAATTTTCCAAGTATTGTTTATATCTTTTATTATTTAATTTTGCGGTGTCACTGATTACGCAAAAAAGTGGGTCCCAGGGACTCGCAATGTTTTAAAAATAAAGTCCTTTTTGAAAATTATGGGTCCCCTAATTTTTTTTTTTTTTTTTAGCATTAATAATTTTCAGTGTAAGTTAGGTATCCATAATAAAGATGCACCAGAGAGAACCCAATATTTAAAAGTAATAAGTAAAAATCTTTGAATAAACACCACAGTGTTTATTCAGAGATTTTTGCTTATTACAGGTACAAATAGCAACAATAAATATATGATTGAATAAAATAATGTAGCTGAATAAAATCCAATTTAAAGTTTATCAAAAAGAAATATAAAAATGATAAATTAAAATTTTGCAGCAAATATGAGACTGCAATAAAAATGTAAATATTTCTAGAAATACCAGCAACCAGCACAAAGAATAATATCTTCAGTCAGTATCAAATTTTTGTAGCACTTTTTTTAAATATAGATCAGTAAAAACGTGCAATTTACCATAATATAATGCAAAAACTGAACAAATGTATTAATAAAAGTTATTATTCTTCATATTGTGCATTTAAAAATTACTGTAAGGGGAAGAATAAGTAAATTCACCCCCAATTTTTTGATTAAATTATTTGAAAAATGAATTTCTTAAATTGAATATATCTAAAATTGCAAAATTATCAGATGAATTATATCAGGGCGTGAAATTTCCGTTCGCGAGCTCGCCATTGGCGAGTGGAAATTTTACTGTGGCGAGTAAAATTTCGGTCTAAATTTGGATAGAATTCTTACAATATACGGTGCTACAAAAAAAAAAAAAATCGATTTAAAAAAGTAAAATCGGGCTAGTCTTAGGTAAGGTGAGCAGACATCCTCTTTTTAAGAGGACAGTCTTCTTTTACAAAGCTCTGCCCTCTTAAGCGCAAAAAACATTACAGAATTAAAATGTCCTCTTTTTTATGTTTTTCGTCCTCTGTCCTCTTTTATAAATGAAAAAAATTTAGTCCTTAATTTACAAAGTTTTGCAAAACTGAGAAGGCCATATCGGCTGTTGGCTTGTATCGAATGGTGAACACTAACTTTTTTCTGCATTAGGTTCGCAAAAGAACAACTTTCTACTAAACTTGCCAAAGCATATTATGGTTTATGTCTATTCAGATTCTTCGAATCACAAAGAAATAAAAATATTCCCTATATTTGTACAATTCTTTGATCCAGAACTGGAAATCACTATTAAAATTGCCATGAAATCATAAGAAGGTGGTGCTCCGGTTGATATGCGGTGGGTTGACGTGTGTTTTCACTTTTGCGTGAATAATATTCCTCATAAAAATAGGCTCACCAGTGATCGAGAGGTTCTGTCCTCGAAGCTGGTATACTTAAGGGCTGGGTTCGATAACCAGTCGCGCTCGTTGGCTTAGCTGTTAGGAGTTTTCAGTGGTTTTCTCCAAAACTAGAGAGTAAATATGGACTAGGATCTTTTAGAAAGATCCCACGGAAGACTCTCCTACTCAGGCCTAGAGCCCTGGTGCAGACAATTGGCCTTAATGATAACACTACCACCACCTCACAAAAATATACAAAAGTTAGCTGAATTCATTTTATGCCCTCCTGGCAAAAACGCTACCACAAAGCTACTGTTTTCTTCAATGAACACAATGTAGACATGTGAAAAAAAATCTCCTCTATTTGCCTACTTTAAAAACTTATTAACTAATAAGACTAATTTAGGTTATACTTGTGAGAACTTTTATAAAATGTTGATAAAGAATGACTGTTTGTTAAAAGAAATCGTTTTATCTGCAACTGCATGAAAGTACCACAAAAAAAAAAAAAAGCAAAAATTAATAATTAAAAAAAAAAAAAAAAAAAATCTATATTGTCCAGTGACACCTATAAAAATTAGGGATTTTTCCTCTCGTATCCGTATATTATTAATTTAAATGGTGTACTGATCCAAATTCATCATTTGAGATAAAAATGTTTCCACCACTTATGTAAAGTATCTTTTGAATAGGTTTTTATAATCATTTTCAATCAATTTTATGACCTCTAAAATGATCTCTTTTTCAAAATTGAATGTCTTCTATTCTCTTATAAAATAAAAGACATTGCGTAATTTCTCCTCTTTTTCCAATAAAAAATCTGGTCACCTTATACGAAAAAAATAGAGTAAGTTAATCATATTTTGTGGCGAGTAACTTTTTTTTTCAGCGAGTGTAGTCTCGGGCCCTGAATTATATAGAGAAAAGGAACATTTTTCATAAACTTTATTAGTATTTAAACATATTAGTTAAAAAGAAAATAATACTTTAAAGTATTGATAACATAATAATTAGTGTTTAACTAAGAAAAATGTCTTTTTAGCATTTAAGGCTAAAATTAAAATAGAAAATTAAGTCTTAATTTGAAATCTAAAATTTGGATCCACTGCAGTGGTTTAAAAAAATAAATAAAGTGCGGGTGCTATTTCCACACATAGGCTTAACTCATTCACTGTTAAAACTACAGGTGACACATGGCACCCTCTGGGGGTGAAAAGCTTGTCTCACTGGTGACACCCCTAGGGGGGCCAAATGGCACCCTTAAAAAGGGTGAAAAATATATCCCCCCTTGATTCAGGGTGCCCCAAGGGGTGAAAGGTGGCACCCTAGAGGAGAAAAATGGCACCCCTAATTCAGGGTACCTTAAGGGGTGAAAGATGGTACCACAAATTAGAATATTGGCACCCTTAAGTCAGGGTTCTTTGAGGGGTGAAAGATGGCACTACAAATTAGAATAATGGCACCCCTACTCCAAGATACTCCAGAATCGAAAAAATGGCACCCTAAAGGGAGAATGTCACCCCACATGGGAAAACATCCTTATTCCATGATGTACAGTTTATTCCCCCCCCACCCCCCTTCCACCCTGCGTTTCTGTTGCAATTTTATTATTTGGTTCGAATCGTGAAATGCAAGAAGTTTATTCATTTTCACATTGAATTTACTAGTAAATAATCAAAATTTCATGGTATCTCAGCACTGTAATTTTGTAACAGCATTTGACTACACGTGAGCTTTTCTAATACTTTCAAATAAAGATAAAAGTGTTTAGGATTTCGACTTATTTAGTCGTCTGACTGTGCTCTAACGGTCATAAATAACGGTCGGATTGCCAAATTAAAAAAAATTAGAGCAATCCAACCGTTATTTATGTCAATGACATCTCAAGTTATGTCCGTTATGTCATTGACATTTACTACAGCGTAATCCTTATTTAAAATGTAACATGTAGTATTTATAGTTTATTAACAGAGATAGCCAAAAGTATTATTACGTTACGAGGAATATAAATATATACAGTCGGTAACAAAAGTGTCCGAACACTAGCAAAAATTCCTATGTAAAAAAAAGTACACTTCATACGGTTTTGTTAAATAAATCCTCATCGAATCATGTTCTTACGCTGACTAAGAACAGGATTCGACAAGAATTTATTTAACAAAACCGTGTGAAGTGTACTTTTTTTACATAGGAATTTTTGCTAGTGTTCGGACACTTTTGTTACCGACTGTATATATATTTCAGATGAATTTTAATGGCGTTCTACCTTTTTCAAGCATAAAACTTATATGTATTAATGAAGTGTACTAATACCTGAATTCTGTGGAATATGGGGGGGGGGGGGGCAAATCATTTATTATTCATTTACAGAGCGTCACTAAAGTTTCATTACATAACCCTTATGGAAAACTGTTTGCGTAATATTTTAATTGTGTTACAGCATTTAATATATAATAATTATCATTTATAGTGTTTTTTTTTTCTTTTTTTTTAAACAGAGACTTAAAAAAAAATGCTGTATACAATACTATAACTGCAGTAATGTCTCCTTAGCGATAATTGTTGGAAGTGCCTTTTCAGTTATGATATGTGTTTCTAAGTTTAAGCAATTTTGGATATTATAGGTTATGTATAAATGCCCTATATTATGTACAGGGCTACACAAAAGAATTCGTAAACATTACTGAGTATAAGCGTGAATTTTTTAAAGGTACTATTTTATTGATTTATAAATTTTCAAACTGAACTCTATTTAATGCACTAAGATGGTTGTAGAACATAAAACCATATACAGGGGAAACAAAATGTATAAATGATCACTGTGTGATAATTTCTAAAAGTTAATTCAGTAGATTTTTTTCCCTTGAATTAAATTTTAGCTTAATAAAAGACATGCATAAAAAAAAAATAAATAAATAAATAAATAAATAAAATACTTAACCGGTACAAACATGTATATTACCATTTATTTCTTCCACTTATTGATAAAAGTTGTTGAGAATTATTTTTCATCGATTATGCGTTTTATTAGTAGATTGAAAGAAAATTACTGTTTTTATAACAATCTCTTACCGATTTTCATGAAACTTTGTATAACAATCACTTACTGTTTGTGAAAAATTACAGTAAGTGTCACACATAATTAAGGTTGGGGGGGGGGAGAGAAATATATATATATATATATATATATATTGTGTGTGTGTGTGTGTCACTATGTTACTGATTTTAATATCACATACTCTGTATGAAAATTACAGTGAGTGCTACATAAAACAGTGGGGTTGTAGGGGGCAGACAAAAATAAAATGGCTTTTTAAAACCTAAAAATTTTACTTATTTTAATGAAGCTTCGTGTAAATGTTATAGCTTAAACAGTCATTTTCTTTCATTGTGTCCCCCCTTCCTAAGCATATGTAACAAATTTTCACTGTGAGAGATAGTTTTATAAAGTTTCATCAAAATCGGTAGTATGGTGATATGAAAACAACCATTTTCTTTCCCTCTACCCCCTTTCTCCCTTCAGATGTGTGTAACATTCACTGTATTTTTTTTTTTTTTTTTTTTTTTTAAGAATGAGTGTTATTTAAATTGATAATAGGGTGATTTAAAAAATAACAATTTTATTTTCAACTACAGCCCCACCTTTTTCACTAATCCTATCAGTATATAACACTCATTGTAATTTTCATAAAGAGTAAGTGACAATTATAGAAGTTATCATTAAAATCGGTAGCATAGTGATATAAAAATAATTTGATTTCCTTCTGCTCCCTCCTTCAAGAATGGGACACTTACTGTAATTTTTCATACATAGTAAATGATAACTATGAAATTAATTGCAGAAAATGATACAATTTTATAGTTCTGGTAAAATCATGGTTCAATGAAATTTGGCTAAAACAACATTCTTACATCATATGCAATGTTTACTTGTATACTATATTTATAAAAATCCATATTTTGTTGCATATATTCATAGTAAAAAAGTTTCTGCAATTTTTTTCTTCTTTCTTTCTTTCTTTTTTACTTTCATTTTTCTTTTTCTTTTTCTTCTTCTTCTTTTTTTTTTTTTTTTTTTTTTTTTTTTCCTTTGATGATTTGATTTATTATACAGTAAACTTCAGTCAACAGGTTAAATGTATAAAACACTTTAAAATTAAAAATCTTTTTGTTAAAAATCTTTTTTCTTATTATAAACACCAAGTGTTTCTTTTTTTTTTCTTTTTCCTTTTTTTTTTTCTTTTTTTTTTGACAATTGAATTATATTATATTCAAGAGCCGTAATGAACAAACCAACAAAATAATATGTTTCTGCCCTCCCCCTTCTCAACATGTGCAGAAAAATGACACACTGTGGTTAATTTCCCATTGGCAACTCACTGAACAATAAAAATCATGTATTATGTACAAAACTTTGAATAAACACCATAAAATGTAATAATCTCGCAGCAATTGTTTCGGGTCGAAAAAGCATTGCACATAAAGTCAAAGCGTTGCCGCTTTGACTGCCGCACTCGTGCCTACTTTGTTCGAATGACGAAGGGCCGTGTGCTTTTTCGATCCGAAACAATCGTTGTGAGATCATTGCATTTTATGGTGTTTATTCAAAGTTTTGAACGTAATACTTTAAAACGCCAGTTCTGTGGTGCTTTCTGATTAATAAAAATCATGGTATGCAAAACTGAAATATTTAACAGAAATTTACTAGTTGTAAGAACTGAGTGACCATTGAAGTTGACAAGGCGGACAATATCAGCAAAATGTTCCTAATACATAAACAACCTTTTGATTCATGCTTATTCGTGAACTTACATCGAACTTGCTTAACTTGAACCTACATCGAACTTGCTTAACTTGAACTTACTTCGAACTTGCCTTGAATATGAAGTACTTTTCACCCGTCTTACTTGCTGAGTTAATGGCTAAAAACTATAAGCACTCTTTACTCACTTTGAATATACTTACATTGAACTTACCTTGAGTGAACTACTATTCAACCCTGTCACTTTCTGAGGTTAATGTCTAAAAACTTTAAACACACACTTTACTAATCTCGAACTTAATTATTTTGGGTAGGCCCACTAGAGGCAGAGTGGTTCTGCGCTCAAAGCTGGTACACGGGAAGAACCGGGTTCAATTCCAGGTACGCTTGTCGATCTAGCCGTTCGAAGTTTTCCGTGGTTTGCTCCAAAATTCGCGTAAATATGGGCTAGGATCCCTTAAAAAGACCACCCATGGAGGCCATTACATCCATAGACCTAGAATTCTAGTGTAGTCCAATGTCCTTAACCCCCACAAACAAACAAACATTTTTTGAGTAATTTACACTTCACCCCACCCTGCATACATGAATTTACTTACAATCTTACAAAATAAAATTGTAAATGAATGTAAAATTTTTCAACAGAGAAAAAAAAAGGGGGGAGGAGGTGAAGAAAAGGTTTCATTAGGCATAATTTTAAAAAATGAACGGTTTAAAAACCACATAAGAGTTATTCGATTTATAAAACCCCTTAAACATGCTTAAGTAACCTGAAAAAAAAAAAAAAATACTGTTATGCAAAAATGTATCATAATTTTGAGGTTGTAAGAAGGATTTGTATGCGTAAAACTAATGTTAAGGTATTGGTTTTATACATAATGCTCTTATCAAAAAAATTAATATATAAATAAAAAACAAATAATTAAAATTAGAATCTGATTTCGTTCGTATAATATATGAAATACTTAATTATATTTTATTTACTAAATATCCCATTAAAATTAATATCATAACTTTACACTAGTTATTTATTTCACATACTTTGCTTAATTTTTGTATCGGACGTAAAAGTTTTAGGCTTAGGAAAAATATTTATAAGTATTTCAAGGTAAATTTTTGTACGAAAGAAATACATTACAAAGGGAATAACAGTAAAATAAAAAATAATCATTAGTGAACTTACCTTGAATAATTATTAGTAAACTTACCATCGATTGCAAAATAAAAACTCTTGTTGTGAACTTCTAAGCTTGTATATTCATGTACGCCGCCATTAAATTTTAGTGATACGTCTGATCACTCTGCAGGGTGCCTCATTTCACCCAATACTTGGTGCATGGCACCTTAATTGGCTCTAATCCCCCAGTGAGAAGCCAGGTGGCACTCCAACCACATTTTTGAGCACTGAGGTGCCAAATGGTACCGTCTTTTCACCCCAAGGTGCCAAATGGTACCGATTTGTCACCTTTAGTTTTAACAGTGTTTGTCATTTTCACTCAGATTCCCGATGTAGGCTTAATTTGTCTGTCATTTTTGCTCCGGTTCCTGTTGTAGGCTTAACGTGCCACTGCTGCTTTATTTACCAGCAAATTAAGGAATATCGCAGATTTATCACTGAGTGCATTGAAACAGGAAGTAAGATATAATTAAGTCTGCTCATACATGTAAGAAATTTATTAAGGAAAATCGAGCAGAAAATAGCACATCCCTTGGGACAGGTTATGTTTAAAATATTGGGTCCTTTTTGTGTATACCACATCTTTTACGTGCTATAGCACATCAGTGGTACCCCTGTAACTTGTTTAGTAAAAAGTGGTAATATTCAATCACTAATTTTAAGTTACAGTATTTGATTTTGTACACAGACATGATATAAACCACAATTATGACATTAATAATATATAATTTGCAATCAATATAATTGCAGGTTTTAAATTAATATTATATAATTATAGGGTTAGTTTTATAAATATTTTATAAATGTTATCGATATCAGGATGTTTCTTCAAGGATGAGATGGTGTAGAGGCTTAAGGTGACTCATCACATATTGTTGCTGATAGCTAAACACCAAGATATTCTATCAGAGATTTTGTTTTCAAAATTACTCATTACCTTTTTTTTAAATTCAGCTTTCACAATAAAAAAATTCACAATTGTTAAAACTTGTTTTCTGAAATTTGAATCTGTCAAATTTTTAATATTTCATTTTAAAGCTATAAAATGTAACACATGAACTAGGTTTTATTTTTTTATTTATTTTATAGCTTCAACATCAAATTTTAAAAATTAAAAAATATATAATCAATAATTTTACCTTACTTAAATCCTTACTAAGTCCGAGCTTCATTATATATTTCGGCTACCTAACGGTGCCATCTTCAGAAGCACTCGGTAAAAAATCATTTGAAGGTGCTAAGTTTGGACGACTTGTTTATCTTTTGTAGTTTCTTCTTCGATTTATATAATGAAGCTCGGACTTAGTAAGGATTTAAGTAAGGTAAAATTATTGATTATATTAATAATCCTTCCTTCAACATTTTTGTAAAGTTAAAAAATATATTTTATGTAAAAGGTAATTCTAATTACAATAAAGCTCAGTATAGAATAACATGATGTTTGGCTATCAGTCAGTGATGAGTAGCACTTTGAAGATCATGAATTTATGAGAAAACACAATTTAAAGATTTCAGATGTATAAAAAATGTATCAAAAACCATCAGAATTGTTGCCTGAATATATATTTTATTGAACAAGCCTAATGTAGTTCAATTTATAAATATAAAATGGAAAGATAAGCTTTTATATGAAACTAGGGTTTAAGCTGAGTAAAAAAAATTTTTAGCAAAAAAGCTAAAATCAGAAAGCTTTAGCGAAATGCTAAAATGCCAGAAACAGTAGAAAAAAAAAAAAAAAATTGGAATCAGTTTACACATTATTCTAAATGCCTCAATATGTTTGATTTTCATTTGTAAATTAAACTTAAAAGTTTTTAATCAGGCCTTTAAAGAATTATACACAAAAAGTAAAATTTTTTAAAATTAGAAATGAGAAACAAAAAAGTAATTAATAATTGTACTTACCACTGTAACCAGATCAATTCGAATATAGTACAAGCATATATTTTAACACATTTATTGGCAGACATGAAAAATATTAAACTTTTTTGATTATTACTTTACATTGTAAACTTTTTAAAGCAATATGAACATCTAAGATTTTTTTTTTTCAATTTGTGTTTAGTAATATGATTTAGCAAAAAAGCGAAAACATGTTATTTCATTTTCGCATTTTGGATAAGTCTTTTAGCATTTCGCAAAAAATGCTACTGTAGCGGAAACACTGTATGAAACCTTCAGTGGTATCAAGTGCCAAGTTCCCTTAATGTAGAAATTTATTTACAAAATTTTTATGTACAGAAAAATTTATTAAAATAAGAATTGGCATCATGCCTGATCAAAAACATTTATATCTCTCGTAACAAGATCATCTTGCCTCTTACAGATCCAAAAAATCATCTCTTTTTATCCATGCTCCTAGAAATATCCTCTTTCAGGAGGAGATGCTCTGAATGCGACTTCAAAATATCACAATTTTTCTGCTGTGAACAAAATGGTTCATCTGTCATTTTCTCCCTGTCTGAATTTGCAAAATGAGATGGGTACATGTCTTTTGTCACACCCATTGTATTCTCATCACCTCTTGGATTAAGTTTTCTACTCTTCTTTTTTGGAACTACTATTCCTTCCTTCCTTCCTTCTTAAGTTTTCTACTCTTCCTTTTGGGCATTCTTTGAACCTTTCCAAACCTTTTAACATTCTGGCCTGTTAACAAACTAAACTTAGGTACATGTAAAAATCTTTCTCCTTCCTTTGAGTTAGTTATAATATTCATCATTTTGTTAATAGCTATACTTTTTATCAATATCTAATTTATTTATCTTAATAGGTAGAGTTTTTCTGCAATTAAACTGCACATGAAAATCTTTGGGATTTTTTCAAGATTTGCAATCAACTTTGCCATTTTATTACCTAATAAATAATAATTCTGTTCCAAATAAACTGTCCTAACAGCTGCTGTCCTTGCTACTTTTCCAAAGTTGCCCTTTATCATAGCTGCCAAGTGTTCTGATTTTCCTGTATTTGTTCCGAATTTTTAGCTTTGTTCCAGAAATCCAATTTTACCTGAAAATGTTCTGATTTTTCAGCTTCATAACATTTAAAAAGAAATAAAATGATCGGTAATCAAACACCTTGCAGAAGCCTTGCGATTTTCAATCTTTCTCCATCCACAACATAAATGCCAATGTTCATTTTAAACTTGCTTTATTAGATTCTAGAATCTATGAAGAGTTAGAATTATTCAATATTTCTCACTCATGCAATTTTTTGTCCTCCCCCCCCCCCACCTGCTAACGAATGGCGATCAAACATATCACGGAAACCTTGCAATTACAAATTTTTCTCCATCTGTAGTATAAAAGTATAAAATCCAATCATCTTTTTAAACTGTCTTTATTAGATTCTAGAACCTATAAAGAAGTAGAATTGTTCACTATCTCTCACTCATATAACTTTTAACCCCCCCCCCCCCCAACCATCCCCTATTGCTATTGATTGGCAATCAAACGCCCTCAAGAAACTTTGTGATTTTCAGTCTTTCTTTATCTGCAACATAAATGCCGATGATTTAAAACTTGCTTTATTAGATTCTAGAATCAATAAAGAGGTAGAGTTGTTGAATATCTCTCACTCATGTAATTTTTGTTGTAACATCCCCCACCCCCTTCCCACTTTAAGGAATGTTTAAAAACTGTTTAATAAACAATTTGTATAGTTAAAATTAAAATGAATAATAATTAAAAATTATTTTACTATATTTAATTTAATTAATCTATATATTGAATAATTTTAAAAGTTGACAAACCTATGGACATGCATATATATATAGTATATATACATAAAGTGGATAAATATGGCAAAAAAAATGTTGTGAATTCGTCTCTTTCACAAAGTGTTCCTATTTTCATTTCTGGTGGGTTGGCAGCTGTGCTTTATGGTTATCCTAGTTGATGGTAAATATTTGCTGTCATCAATTGAGAAACAAATTCAAATATTTTTTCCTAGAAAATCTTCATTTTTGACCCAGCTATGGTTGCCTTTTTTAAAACAGTCCAGACCGACTGGCTTTTATTAAAAAAGACCGGCTTTTTTCAATAAAAGCCAGTCTTTATTGTTTTTTTTTTATTTAAATATTTCTTATGCATTTAAAACATGTATGTTAATAATTTCATTTTGTGTAAAAACTTTTTTTATATATAAAATTCAAAGTTATATTAAAATTCTTGCTATATAGCAACTAATAAGTAAAGAATGTGATAAAAATATCCTCTATTGTATTAACATTTCTCAGTACCAATTGAATAATTGTTCCAAGCATATATCCTACACTATGAACATAAACAGTTTTTTTTTTTTGCGTTTGTTCATGTTGCAGGAAGACATAAAAGTTATTGTTAATTTGCATAGTTTCCATTTTTAAAAATTTCTTTATCTCACTACCAGTGGACGAGAGGTTCTACTCCCTAAGCTAGTAGATTGATGTTGCTGGGTTCGAACCCAGGTAGTGATCGTTGTTCTAGCTGTTTGAAGTTTTCTTTGGGTTTCCCTAAAACCTATGTAAATATGTACTAGGTTGACCTAGAAAAACCACTCCATTCCCACCTAGAAGATATCCTATCCAGGTCTAGGACCCAAGTGTAGTTAATTGACAAAATCTAAAAAAAAAAAAAGACTAATAAAAAAGAAGTACTTCTCTTTCTCACGTTAAGTACTTCCTTGGTTGTAATATATTACACACTTTCTTCCTCTTGTTTCTTCTTACATTTAAACTGAAAGAGGGGTGAAATCAATTTTAGATAGCAAACATTTCTCATAAGAAGAGTGAATTGATCTAAGAATCAACTAGATTGGTTATATCTATCAACCTATAAAATTATTTCTTTTAAAAAAATGGAAGTTGGAAATGAAGAAGAAAAATGCTATTTCTTTTCAATTTTGGAACTATTTGAAATGAATCTGTAAAAAAAAGATCAAGTTCTCTAAAAGAGTTGTTAATTCCTTGGGGAAACTAGTATGCTGTGGCCACCACAAGACTTTCTTCTATATTTTCCTATACAAATTCATGCAGTAACAATTAAAAAAAAAAAAAAAAAAAAAAAAAAATTTTTTTTTAAAGTTTTCTTTCGTTAAAAAAAAAAATCGATAACTTTGTTTTAAATTATCACATATTTATAGTTCAACCATTCGTTTTAAAGATATTGACGAGACCTTTCGAAAGATACCCATCTTGAAAATTTACCCCCCCCCCCTCCCGGGGGGTACTTTCCCTTTCCCCTGGGGGGGGGGCAAGCGATGACCGAGATTTTTTTCCTAATTAACTACTACTATTATCAATAATTCATATTAATTTCACAATCACAGGTTAAGAATAACTCCCATTATGTACATTTATACGAAATTTTGTCCCATACTGCCATGTTAAAAATTTAGAAAAAATACGATCACAGCACCACCTGTTGAGTGATTGATCCCCAAATCTAATCAGCCCCAGTTTATGTCAGGGACCAACTAAATACCAAGTCTGGTTAAATTTCGTTAGAAAAAAAAAAAAAAAATACGATTTTTTTTCTAAGTTACTTTTTGTTAAAAGTAAAAAAATTGATAACTTTGTTTTAAATTATCACAGATTTATAGTTCAACCATTCGTTTTAAAGGTATTGACGAAACCTTTCGAAAGATACCCATCTTGAAAATTTACTCCCCTCGAGGGGGAACTTCCCCCCCAGGGGGGTTCACGAGGCTCCTACGCATACAAAATTTTTTCCCCAGTTGATTACCTCTATTATAAATAATTCTTGTAAATGTCATAATGATTACTAAAAAATAATTCTCTTTATGCACATTTATACAAAATTTTGTCCTATATCACCATGTTAAAAATTTAGAAAAAGCGGGATGGCAACGCACGGATGTTAAAAATTTAGAAAAAATACGATCACAGCACCACCTGTTGAGTGATTGATCCCCAAATCTAATCAGCCCCAGTTTATGTCAGGGACCAACTAAATACCAAGTCTGGTTAAATTTCGTTAGAAAAAAAAAAAAAAAATACGATTTTTTTTCTAAGTTACTTTTTGTTAAAAGTAAAAAAATTGATAACTTTGTTTTAAATTATCACAGATTTATAGTTCAACCATTCGTTTTAAAGGTATTGACGAAACCTTTCGAAAGATACCCATCTTGAAAATTTACTCCCCTCGAGGGGGAACTTCCCCCCCAGGGGGGTTCACGAGGCTCCTACGCATACAAAATTTTTTCCCCAGTTGATTACCTCTATTATAAATAATTCTTGTAAATGTCATAATGATTACTAAAAAATAATTCTCTTTATGCACATTTATACAAAATTTTGTCCTATATCACCATGTTAAAAATTTAGAAAAAGCGGGATGGCAACGCAACATGTAAGACAATTTTTACCAAAAGTTGATAGGCACTAATTTATGTCAAGGTGCAACTACATACTAATTTGTATGAAATTCTGTGCAGTAGTTCCTGAGATACAGTTGCCACAAAATTTTGTCACACACACACACAGACAGACAGATAGACATTTTCTAAAAAGGGTCAAATCGTGTTCTACAGCTCTCAAAACGTGTAAATCCATCAAAAACCTGAGGTCGAAAATTTTTACGAATCCAATACTTTCTCTATATTACATATAGAAGAAAGTAAAAAAAAAAATAGTAGTTTTGCAAAAGCAAAGATATAAGGAAAATAAAATTTATTACCTAATTATTATGTGCTGAAAAATTGCTAAAAGTATACTGTTATTCCCAGTAGCAGAATTTTCTATATCTATCTACAGCAAAACAAAATTTATCTGTGATCCAGAAATGTCAGACAAAGTTTGATATTAGAAGAAAAGTATAATAAATAAAGTATATAAAATTTATGACTAAATAAGAAAATAAATTAAGACTATGCAACAAGTACAGTGATCTAGAGACAATGTGAATTATATTTAAGTATTTTTTAATTTAGCATTTCATTTAGAGCTGTTAAATTAATCTACAGAGCTTAATACAATCTGCAGCACTCACTGCCATGCTGCATGGCTTCTGCTACTGAGCCAAAAACTGAGCCAAATGATTGGTACTTTATTTCTTTTGTGCAGGTTATTGAATAATTTATTAATAATTTAAATGGTATTGAACAGATCACAACATCTAAAAATAAAATTTATATATATATATTTAAAAAAAAAAAAAAAAAAAAAAAAAAAGCAGGCTTTTTTTGGCCTGGCTATTCACTTCTTTGTGTTTTGTTGAATATCTTGAAAAATACTTAATGTGTTGTTCTTGAATTTTGGGAATAAGGAAAACATGTCTTTCCTCATATTTTTCAGCAAAGATTTTGTTACAAAGGCCCTTAGGGGATGAACAAAAAATCCAATAAAATAAAAATTATTTGTGATAACCCTGTATATGGAAAAGCTTAGATTGATCTGCAAATTTTAGATATGGTTATAAATGTTATATTTTATATGTGTGTAGAGTTTTGTGAGGATATCTTGAATATTTAAGGAGTTATTAATATATATTTTTTTAATGCAATAATTTTTTGTAAGTTTTTACTAACTCCAAAAGTTTTCTTCAAATTTCATGAAACTTTTGAAAAACATAACATGTGCCTAAATCATTATTCTATAGTTTAAAACAAATATATTTAATATTCAAAGAGATATGGACACTTGTAGTTAAATTATTACTGGCAATGCATAAACTATAGCAAAAAAAAAAAAAAAACTTTGACATAGTTTGATACCCAACTGTGTAGAGCACCTTATAAAAAAAGAACGTCCAGTTGACTATCACAAAAATTCATAGAAATATTGGTGATTAAATAAGCTGTTTTACGACTGATTAAATAAGGTCTTCACGATAAAGGGTTATTCACAAATGAAAAAGCTGTGTTACACAATGAAACTTAATACAGTATTTGCAATTCATTTTTTTTTATAGGCATGTACAAGGACTGGGCGATGTATCAATTCATTGAGAAATCTCGATTTAATGGTTATATTGCTAAATTGATTTAAGCTTAGGCTAATACTTGCTAATATCGATTTTACATCTGTATCGCTAAATCGATTTTAAGCGTATGCCAATTCTTGCTAATATCAATTTTACATCTATATCGCTAAATCGCAATTCTTGCTAACATTAATTTTCCATCTATATAGCTAAATTGATTTAAGTTTACACAGATTCTTGCTTTTTTGAATTTTACATCTGTATAGCTAAATCGATTTATGTTTACCCAGTTTTCGATGTATAACATCAATGGCTGTGGAGGTAACATTAATGCCATGCATCATATCGAAACCAACTGTAACTTATACAAACATGGACATTGATTATTTGTCTTGATTGCTGATGCTCTGACAGAAGGTTGTGATCTGATCCATACGAAATTTTGCATTAATACTTAGTTGGGTGTTAGTACAACAAAGATTGCACCGTTGGAAGGAGGGGAAGTGTCTTACCATTAATGGTGCCTTATCTTGAAAAAATTATGATCCAAACTTTACGAAATACTAAATTTGGAGTTGAATGGGTGTTAGTATGACAAAGACTGCTGCGTTGAAAGGGGGGAGGGTCTTACACCTTCTTACCCCCCATGGTACCTTATCTTGAAAAATCATGGTTTGAACTTTATGAAATTTTAAATTAAATGGGTGTTAGTATGACAAAGACTGTATCGTTAAAAGAGGGGGGGGGGGCTCTTACCTCCCATGGTATCTTGTCCAAACTTTATGAAATTTTAAATTTGGAGTTGAATATTTGTTAGTATGACAAAGACTGCACTGTTGAAAAGGGGGAGGGTCTTACCCTCTCTTAACCCCCGTGGTGCCTTGTCTCAAAAAATTATGGTCCGAACTTTACGAATTTTTAAATTTAGAGTTGAATAGATGTTAGTATGACAAAGACTGCACGGTTGAAAAAGAGGAGGATCTTACCCTCTCTGCTCTCTTAACCACCGTGGTGCCTTGTCTCGAAAAAATTATAGTCCAAACTTTACAAAGTTTTAGATCTGGAGGTGAATAGGTGCTAGTATGACAAAGATTGCACTATTGAAATGGGGGAGGGTCTTACACCCCCTTTGTGCCTTATCGTGAAAAATTATGGTCCAAATTTTATGAAATTTTAAATTTGGAGTTGAATAGGTGTTAGTATGACAAAGACTGCACCTATGAAAGGGGGAGGGTCTAGTCGCCCACAATGCCTTATCTCAAAAAAGTATGGTCCGAACTTTACAAAATTTTAATTTTGGAGTTGAATGGGTGTTAGTATAACAGAGATTGCACTGTTGAAAGGGGGGAGGATCTGTGACACCCCATGGTGCTTTATTTTGGAAAGTTACGATCCTAACATTACAAAATTTTAAATTTGCAGTTTGTAGGATATTAGTATGACAAAGAGGGTACCATTGGAAGGGGGAGGGTCTGATCCTCCACTGTGACTTCTCACGGGAAGTTACAGTCTGAACTTTACAGTTTTAAATTTGGACTTTTGGGTGTTAGCATGACGGAAACTGCATAATTTAATGGAAAATGCCTAAACCCCCTTCCCACTATGGTGAAATGGTATTATAGAAACTTACAGTCAGATCAACACAAGTGCATAAGATTTTTAATTTGAATTCGGTTGGATGAAATGAAAATGACTTTGTTTGAATTGGAGGGAACGATTTAATTAAAGTAAGAAGAAGTAAAGGATAAAAGAAGAAACGTGTGGTGTATTATATATGATTATTGTATGACCAGTTTACATAAGTCACTAACAATTTTATTGCTCTGCAAATAGTATAAACTGTTGTGCGAGTTTTTTTTAATGATAGATACTCCCTAAACTCCTTAATACCTGTTATCTGTTCCAATGCTCCAAGTTTTTCTCTTCATATATAACAAATATTTTCCAGAAATTCATAATCATGAATTTTAAGGAAAATCTGTATTGGGCTAGATTTATTTAAATAATTAATGATATTTCAAGTAGGAAGTAAATCTGTCAAGTGACGACTTATTTCGATTTTTGAGTTTTACTAGAAAGATTTATTTAAATAGTTTTTAATAATTTTTTTGGAATATATATATATATATAAAATTAAAACACATCTGTAAAAGTATTTTTCTAAAACATTTTTAATTTAAACATACTATATAATGTTATATGCATTAAAGTAAACATATTCCTAGAATTTAATAAAGAAGCACCACAAAACTGGCGTTGTAAAAATTATTACTTACAAACTTTGAATAAACACCATAAAATGCAATAAACTCACAACAATTGTTTCGGGTCGAAAAAACACACGACCCTTCATCAGGCGAATAAAGTAAGCACGAGTGCTGCAGTCAAAGTGGCAACGCACAAAATCGTTTAAAATGAAAAGAAGAACTTTATAAAGTAGAAAGTAAATATAGCTACTGGTGTGAGTAGAATTGTAGAAGAAAACAAGAATATAAATAAATGAGTGAGATTAAACATATAACAATCTAAGGATATCAAAAATTAAACGAAAATCTAAGTTACGTGAGTAATTTCCAAGCATCAGATAAGAAAGGAGTGGAAGAAATATCATTAACAAAATTTTCGAATTTTTAAATATGTAAAATGCTTCATGAATATTCAAATGGGAGGAACAGACAGGAGATGAAATTATGTTAGTTTTGGAAAAATCAAAACGATGACATTGAGACCAGCAGTGGGAATCAATAGAAGATTTGGTAATCTCTGCATTACGAACATTCCGACGGTGCTCATTTATTCTGTATTTCAAATGCCTCCTAGTTTGACCAATATAACCTAGGACGAACACGGAATAAATTAATTCCAGAACGGTTTTCGGTGGGAATGGGATCCTTAAGAGAAGATCATTTAATTTTATTGACGGGTTTGTAAATAACTTTGAAACCAAACGGTGAAAGAATTTTAGAGATTTTAAAAGAGAGTGAAGAATAAAAAGGTAAAACAACTGGGATGAGACTGTGATCGTTTAATTTGGGAGCAGAACGTTTTGTTTAGGATTCTTAAATTTATATAGAGCTTTATCGATGATAGATGGGTTATAGCCACGAGAGAGAGCAAGAGATTTTAAATAATTAATTTCTTTCGAAAGATTAGACGGATCAGAACAAATGTGTAAGGCACGATAAACGTAAGTGTAAAAAGCAGACATTTTTTGTTGAGGGGCGTGGTTAGAGAGAGCATGCGGCGGCAAAGAGACTGAGAATGGTTTTCTAAAAACAGTAGTTGAGAAACAATCCTTTTCTCTATTCACAAGAACGTCAAGGAAAGGCAAAGAGCAATCCTGTTCAACCTCAAAAGTGAATTGAATGCATGGGTCAATCGAATTGACCAAAGAAAGTAAATTGGACAAATCGACATCAGGGGAGACAAGAACGAAAGTGTCATCCACATACCTAAACCACTGAGGAAATTTATATACACCAAAGAGTTTTTCTTCAAAATAGTGCATATAAATGTCGCAAAGTAAAGGAGAGAGAGGACTACCCATGGCGATACCATCATTTTGGGAATAATAAGCACCATTAAAAATGAAGGCAGTTTGCCTGATACAGTTTGCCATGGAATTTAGTTCATTTGTGTATCAGGCAAACTGCCTTCATTTTTAATGGTGCTTATTATTCCCAAAATGATGGTATGGCCATGGGTAGTCCTCTCTCTCCTTTACTTTGCAACATTTATATGCACTATTTTGAAGAAAAACTCTTCGGTGTATATAAATTTCCTCAGTGGTTTAGGTATGTGGATGACACTTTCGTTCTTGTCTCCCCTGATGTTGATTTGTCCAATTTACTTTCTTTGGTCAATTCGATTGACCCATGCATTCAATTCACTTTTGAGGTTGAACAGGATTGCTCTTTGCCTTTCCTTGACGTTCTTGTGAATAGAGAAAAGGATTGTTTCTCAACTACTGTTTTTAGAAAACCATTCTCAGTCTCTTTGCCGCCGCATGCTCTCTCTAACCACGCCACTCAACAAAAAATGTCTGTCTGCTTTTTACACTTACGTTTATTGTGCCTTACACATTTGTTCTGATCTGTCTAATCTTTCGAAAGAAATTAATTATTTAAAATCTCTTGCTCTCTCTTGTGGCTCTATAACCCATCTATCATCAATAAAGCTCTATATAAATTTAAGAATCCTAAACGTTCTGCTCCCAAATTAAATGATCACAGTCTCATCCCAGTTGTTTTACCTTTTTATTCTTCACTCTCTTTTAAAATCTCTAAAATTCTTTCACCGTTTGGTTTCAAAGTTATTTACAAACCCGTCAATAAAATTAAATGATCTTCTCTTAAGGATCCCATTCCCACTGAAAACCGTTCTGGAATTTATTTAATTCCGTGTTCGTCCTGCAACTTAGGTTATATTGGTCAAACTAGGAGGCATTTGAAATACAGAATAAATGAGCACCGTCGGAATGTTCGTAATGCAGAGATTACCAAATCTTCTATTGATTCCCACTGCTGGTCTCAATGTCATCGTTTTGATTTTTCCAAAACTAACATAATTTCATCTCCTGTCTGTTTCTCCCATTTGGATATTCATGAAGCATTTTACATATTTAAAAATTCGAAAAATTTTGTTAATGATATTTCTTCCACTCCTTTCTTCTCTGATGCTTGGAAATTACTCACGTAACTTAGATTTTCGTTTAATTTTTGATATCCTTAGATTGTTATATGTTTAATCTCACTCATTTATTTATATTCTTATTTTCTTCTACAATTCTACTCACATCAGTAGCTATATTTACTTTCTACTTTATAAAGTTCTTCTTTTCATTTTAAACGATTTTGTGCGTTGCCGCTTTGACTGCAGCACTCGTGCTTACTTTATTCGCCTGATGAAGGGTCGTGTGTTTTTTCGACCCGAAACAATTGTTGCGAGTTTATTGCATTTTTTGGTGTTTATTCAAAGTTTGTAAGTAATAATATTCCTAGAATGTTAAAAAATTTTCTGATATTGATATAGCATTAAATTGTGATATATAGTTGGTTATATATCGTGATATAGAATTTTTAACATTGCCCAGTCCTAGTATGTACTACACACCTATAAAACAAAAGAAAAAGGAATTGTTTGGAAAGAAATTTTTTTTTTTTTTTTTTTTTTTTTTTCTGATACAAATTTTCATTTGTGAATAACAAGTAAATAATATTTTCATTGTAAAAACCTTTTTAGAAAACAGCTCATTTAATCACAAATATCTCTATAAATTTTTATGAAATTTAACTGGATTTTTTTTATAAGGTGCTCTATACAGTCAAGTATTAAACTATTTCAAAATTTTTTTGCTATAGTCTGCATATGCACAGTAATAAATTATTTACAACTGTCCATATTTCTTTGAATATTAAATATATTTGTTTTAAACTATAGTATAATGATTTAGGCATATATTGTCATGTTTTCTGAAAGTTTCATGATATTTAAGGAAAAATCTTTGGCGTTATAAAGTAAAAACTTGAGAAAAATTTATGTATTTTTTAATAAAATATTAATAACTCCTTAAATATTCAAGATATCCTCACAAAACTCTACACACGTATATGTTGTAACATTTATAATCATATCTAAAATTTACAAATCAATGGAATTTTTTCATAAAAAGGTTATCACAATTTTTTTTTTATTTTATAGGATTTGTTGTTCGTACCTTAAGGGCCTTCATGACAAAATCTTTACTGAAAAATATGACAGAAGACATGTTTTCCTTATTCCCAAAATTGAAGAACAGCACAGTAAGTATTTTTAAGATATTCGACAAAACATAAAATAGCAAAAGTGTTCATATTATTTTGTTTGATGCCTGTAGTTTTTAGCATTTTAAACTCTGTAAAAAAAAAAAAAAGGAGAAGAATAATATTAATACAATCTATAAAATACAAGCGATATTAGTAAGAAATACTCTTCCCATTAACTTTTATGATTTTGAATATTCTGTTTGGTAGTGAATCATACAAAGATTGGATTTCTGCTTTAACAAAAAAAAAAAAAAAAAAAAAATAGAAGGACTGTAATACAATCTATAAAATATAATAGATATTTGTAAGAAATACTCTTCCCATTGGCTTTTGTGACTTTGAATATTGTGTACATGGGGGTTTGTGAGTTGTCCAAGAACAAATCTTCCAAAGACTGGAAATTTTATTTACAGAAATTTCTAGAAAAATACAGGTCTATAAACCAAGTGTTAACTTCACTTTTACCAGTAAACACAGCTTAAATAACAGCTGTCAAAAGCAAATTCACAGTACAAACTGAATCACACAGCAAAAGCTGTAATCCAAAGAGGTCAGTGTTCTTCAACCATTCATCGTCTTGGCAAAACTCAACTGAGACTGACTAACCGGCTAATTCACCGATAACCTTCAACTACTAATTCAACCCCAGGTGCAAAAACTCTAGGCTTGCGACTCAAAACCTGGGTTGAATATTTGTTATTCACCGTTAACTTGCAAAGCTGGTTACTGAACCTGAAGGTTTTCAGCTTAGATTAAACTGCTGAAAGTTGATTGGTCGAAGGAAAGCACGTGATTTAATACTCATAAGAAGACACTGCGCGTGTGTTTAAGATTTGTTTTTCTTTATTTCAAGGATCCGAAACATTTATGTATAGATATTGTAAAAAAAAAAAAAGAACTATTTATTATTTTATAAGAAATAAAACAATTTGTAATAGTAATGGTGAACCAAAATAAAAATTTTGTATATTTAAGTGCATTGCTTTTCTTGTGAATAAGTGGGAAATTAATGAGTATTTTTTAAAAGAAATTATAAAAATATTTTAAACGAATTTTTGAAACGTATATTTTTTATATATTTATAACAATGCTATCGATTTCTTTTTTCTTTTTTTTAATAAAAAAATAAATAAATAATTCAGATTAAACGCACTTTTAGGATGTCTGTAGGAATCATTTTAGCTATTTTCTTTTTCTTCAAAATTAAGTTACAAGATATGAAATCGTGTGTACTCACCATGGAAAATAATTTTATCGATTACAATTTTAATAAAAACAAATTGCACGGAATAAAATTATATTGAAAAACACAGAGAAATGTCTTGTCAATAAATAAGTTTATCTTTTAATGTTTAAATGACAAAGAATATAAACTGTTAATTGAAAAAACATTAGACAATATCTCATAATTTAATGGGTTGTGAGGAATAATTTTTTTTTCTTAATAAAACAAAAAAAAAATGTGAATCTTCAATATTTAATGGAAATTTTTTATTCTCCCATCATGATGTTTTAAATCAATTTTTTTTTTTTTTTTTTTTTTTTTTTTTTTTTAAAAATTAGAATTGCATTAAAAAAAAATATATATATATTGTAGATATTCTATTTTCTATTCGTATTATAAATGATAAAAAGATACATACATTCAAATTATTGAAATATTCACGTTTAGCTAGCATATTTAATTTTTTAAAGGGAAGGGGGATGTTACGAAGCTTTTTTTTTTTTTTTTTTTTAAATTAATTATTATTATTATTGCAGTTGTCAAATTAAGAAAATTTGCATACATATCTATTAAAATATAAGCGTTAATTGTATCTTCTTCAAAACTATTTAAATTAGAAAGTAAAACTTAAATATATATGTAATCGTTCAATGCCTTGCTCAGTTAAAAGAAAATTCCCTTTAATTTCAAATTTAAGCCCCAGTAGTAATCGAGTAGTTCTGCATTCAGTGCTGGTAGATGGGAAGTGCCAGGTTCAATCCCAGGTCCTGCTTGTCGACCTCGTTATTCTAAAATTTCCGTGGTTTTCTCCGAAACTAGTATGAATACAGGCTAGAACCCCTTAGAAAGATTCCTACGGAAGACACCCTACCTGCTCGCTTAGGAACCTAGAGTAGTTACAGTCGGCAGCAAAATCATCGAAGCGTTAACAATAATTCAGAATTAAAAGATAAACACCTAAATCTGTTTTGTTAAGTAAATATTTCTCGAGTCATAATCTTAGTCCTTTGCTGTTTATAAAAAAGTAAGTTGATAATAAAAATTAGCAATCAAACTAAAAAAATAAATAAATGAATGAATAATAAAAAAAAAAGTGTGAATGTGTGCTTCCTTAATTTTATATCGCTATTGTTCAAATATATATCCCAAACGTATTTAGATATCGCTTTATGGATCCATTAAAAAGAAATATTTTATGTTTAAATAGTGAAATATCATAAGAGTTCCAGGTTTTTAAAATATTTTTAATTACGTTTTAAAGTCTAAATCAAAACAAAAACTATGATAGATACGCGGGTGTGTCAACAAGATGTCATTATAATTTTTATAAATTTTACTCCAGATTCAGTGGTGTTAAAACCTGTTCAAAAATTAAAAAATATATTTTTTATTTAAATATTTTTAAAAAAATTTCAATATTTTTTATATTGTATATGCATATATAGTACATACAAATTACTGAATACATGCAATATTACTTCCTGTCGTAAACAGAAAATAATAACAATAAGAAAATTATAAAACACAGCGCAAACGAAATAAAACAATTTGCGTATGTGCGCTCGGCTTTTGTTAACTGCTCTCTAACCTACGTCTAACCTGCCGTTTGAGGTAGGTTGAGTTTATGAACCTGGGTTTCGCTTTAAGCGGCGCTACCACAGAGGCGAGTTAACGGAGAATCGAATTTCCTTCTGAACCTGTGGTTTACTGACAAACCAGCGGTGGAGGTTGACGGTGAATTGGGCGGTAACTGGGCGTGATGCAAATCTTTAAATACCTGTGTAGAAAAATCTGGAAATTTCTAGTATCTCATTAGCCAATCATGTTAGAGCTTCCATCTTTGGTATATCGATAATAAGGATTTTCTCGCCAAGATTGCTAAAAAAGAATTGCCAAGGAGTGAAAAGTCACCAGATTTGGCACCAAATCCATAATCTGTGTTATTGGAGTTTTTAATGCATTTTTAAGAGAAAATTAGCTATTTTAACGCAGCAAAAAGCTAGAAATGCAGAAAATTGACATTTTATCACCTGACTAAGCCTCTTTGAATAAATTTACATAAAAATAATTGTGAATTATTATTTTCAACCCAGTGGCAGAAAGTTTTGCAGTTGTCTGTGACAGGCTTTTAAAATTCCGTAATCTGTCTGCAAAATTTGTGTGTAATCAGGGGTGAAAATGGCTTACTCTCAAAAAGCCTGAAAGCTGACAGCGGCAAGAGCTTAACAACAGTGGTGTTCTCGGGTAACAATACACAAATACAATTTTACTACAGAACAATATAGTATAAACAGTTATAAAATAAGTTCAATTAAAAAGCTCATTCAATTAAATATTTTATAGCAATGTTTGACACAACCACAATATAAATAATTATAAATAATAAAAGTATTAGTTTTAGTTTTGATACAGAAATTTTTATAAGTGAATTTTGAAGTAGAGGAGAAGTTTTGGAGCAGTTTTAAATGAAATTAGCACTTTTCTATGTTCCTGTAGAATCTCAGTAACAGGTAACAGGAGAAAAGAATACACTTATAATGCTGGCTGTCAAGGAAGATCTAGGCTTCCTAGGTCGCCGTTGTTAAGCTCTGTTTTGTGTGTTCCTACCAAAGCACCTATATGGGGGCTCTAGATTTCCTACCAGAGAGCATCTAAGATGTCATACATCGGTAGCACATTGTTGCAGGTGAAACATGGCCGTAAATTGCAGACAAAAACTGTCCAAAAGTTGCGGGAATTTTTTAAAAATTAGTACAGACAAAGAGTGTCCGAAAGTTGCAGACTAATTTTTTTATTAGTGCAGACAAAAACTGTCTGCAAGCATTTTTTCTGTGTCTGCGACAGGTAACAGGAGAAAAGAATACATGCATAACGCTGCCTATCAAGGGAGGTCTAGGCTCCCTAGGTCACCGTTGTTAAACACGGTTTTGTGTGTTCCTACCAAGGCACCTATAGGGGAACTCTAGAGTTCTTACCAGAGAGTGTCTAAGATGTCATACATTGGTAGTGCATTGTCGTTGGCAAAAAATGTCCATAAATTGCAGACAATTTTTTGACTGCAGACAGAGTCTGTCTGAAAGTTGTGGGCAATTTTTTTTATTAGTACACACCAAAAGTGTCCTAAAGTTGCAGATTAATTTTTTTTATTAGTGCAGACAAAAACTGTCTGCAAGCCGTTTTTCTTTGTCCGCGACTATGTCGCTGTGTCACGATGTTTCTGCCACTGCGATTTTCAAATTCATAACACTGTCCCCTCCCAAGGACTGCATGTCCTGGGCAGTACAGCTCTTGGTAAGGAGGCCAAACTAAGCAATCTAAAATACAAAAACTAAGTTGCATATAACAATAAAATAAAAATACAGATATCAAAATTAAGTGAGAAATATTTACAAAATTTATTACAAATAAGTCCAAATATTTTTTTTATTTCCAGTGGCAAGGCAAATACAGAAGCAAAATGATTACAAAAAAAAACAAAAAAAAAAAAACAAATAGGAATGCAAAAAGAAAAAACTGATGACAATAAGTAGAACTGACTGAAGTCATTGCCTTAAAAATTCTCTGGCACGTCAGTAAAGCACAGTTTAAGTGTTTCCATGAAGTGAAGAACATCAACAGAGGTGGTGTCCATTCATTGGTTCATCTGAATTGCAGAGGGGACAAGCAGGATTTGAAAAGATTCCAATGCAATGAAGATGTTCTGCCAGACAATCATGTCCAGTCAAGAGGCGGAACTGCGCCACAGCTTGCTATCGTGGACTGCTGGGAATTTTTAAAAGATCTTCAGCCCTCCAACGCTTTAATTTTATTCTGTCACGAATTTGCAGTTTAAAATACCTATCCATTATTTGTTTAATATACAGCTTTATGGAATGGAATGATAATGCCAGGGATCTCATTTGAAGTAGTCTTGAGCCCCTTTTTGCAAGGCTGTTGGCTTGCTCATTACCAAAAACTCTGCAGTGGCCAGGTATCCACTGAAGTACCACACGTTTCATTCTCAAACTCAACTCCCGCAAAAGTTGCCGACACTGGGAGAATTCTTCTGAGAAGGGCAGACTGGCCGAGCTAATTGCCTGAATTGCGGCTTGGGAATCGGAGAATAAGACCACTTTATCAAATTTATCGGCAAAAAACAATAAATACTTAAGAGCAATTCGGACAGCCCCCACCTCACCATCAAAAGCTGTTCGTAATTTTCCTGCAGAAGCATAAAAGGTGAATAACTTGGAAAAGACTTCTGAACCTGCAGTCTCAAGAATTTCACAAAAGGAACCATCAGTATATATAGGGAACTATTCAGGTTCCGGGTACCTTGTATTAACAGTGTCTAAAGCAAAACTCCTCTTTTTTGGTTTTTAAATTTTTATCTTTTATTGGGTAGTTAGTCCAGTAAAGATTTCCATTTCTAATTTATTTCTCATAAAGAAACAAAGCTTTATCTTCAATTATAGTTTTAATTGTTTTACTGTTTGTCAGTAAAAGCATTGCATCAATTGGTGTTGATTTAATGGCTCCAGTAATGAGTCTCAGTAATTGATTTTGCAAAATTTCCAATTTCTTCAATGCATCACTTGCAGTAATAAGAGGTTCGCAGCAATAAGTGATTAAAGGTAAAATAAAAGTCTTATAAGTAGTATTCAAGGTCACATCCTCATAGTGATCCCCCCTATCACATCCCCATAGTGATCCAGATAGACGCTTCAAAACAGTCATTCTTCTCTGAGTGTGACTCGATATTGATTCAATATGTGAATTCCAGTTCAGTTTATTATCTAAAGTTATACCCAAGTAATTTAATTTGTCAGTGTGGGTGAGAGCAATATTTCTATACTTCAGATCAGGTAGGAATGCCTGGTGGGTCAACGAAAAAGACTGGATAGTAGTCTTTTCCAAATTCACAATCATATTTTCAATGCACCAATTCGACAGAAAAACAAGAGCCTAGTTAATATTATTTTCTACGAAGGATTTTGCATTACACTTCAGTGCTTGTGCCCAAATGACAAGATCATCAGCAAAGAGTAGACAATCTACACCCTTTATAGTCTTTCAAACATGAACTAAGTCATTGATAAATAAATTGAACAGTGTGCAACAGCTGCACCTTCGGGCAGCCCTGTTTGCAGATTATAACACTTAGATAAGCCCTTGCCAAATCTGATTTTGCAAATACATTGGTCAGTAAAAGAATGTATTCACCTAAACATGTTTCCACAAACTCCGGCATTAAGTAGTTTTTGATACAGTTTCTCTGTCCATACCATGTCACATGCACTCACACACTTGTGTTGTTGTATTTATTTATTTCATTCGCGGGAAAAAAAAAAATATTAGTTTTTTTTTCTTTTTTTTCTTTCTTTACTTATTTTAATCTGTATGTGTTTTAATTTTTATGTGTTTTAAAGTTATATTTGTTTTAATTTTTTTATATCTTTTTTATTCTGTCAATATAAGTTTGAAGATGTTATGCATTTTTAATATGAAATATAATAACTTTAATAGCTTTCAATAAATTCTATTTTATAAATGTGTGTTAGAATTGTAATACAGTAACAATTTCTTTTCAAAATAAAAATATTAAACAATTTAAATAAAAAAAAAAAGTTTTATTAACAACTTATATTGCTATTACCATTTTTTAAAAAAAGTAATGCACCAATTATTAATTCGCTAAAGAAATATTAAATTAGACAAATCAGAAGAATTATTTAAGAAGCAATTCAAATAATTAAAACTGCTTTAATAATTTTTAAAATGCATGAAAATTAAAATGGCAGTTTTCCAATGCTTTATTAAACTAATATTTTGCAGCATACATATATTTGTACAAGTTTAGCAAATATATTAATTTTACCAAAAAAAAAAAAAAACTTTATTAACACATTTTATGTGATAAACTACAACGAAATTATCTGAAAAAGCAAACAAAATTAAAAAAATAAATAAAAATATAAGCAGGATATATAAAATATATAAAGGAAACTTGAAGTTGAAAGAAACAACAACAACAAAAAATTGTAATGAAATGCTAAAAAATGCATAAAAATTTCATATTAAGTATTTATTAAATAACGCCATAATATTGAATGCCATATTTTTCAGAGTTAAAAATTAATACATCTTTTTTTTTTTTTTTTTCCCAGTCAGTAATAGTAATTTAAATCAATTTTAAAATAGTTTTAAAAAGTTGTTGCTTAATAGTTTTATTTAGGGAGGAAATAATTACTGTGTTGTAAATTTAATATTCATAATGCAAAATGAAGTTTAACGAGAGAGAGCTTTTAATTAAGATTAGATTTCATTAATAAAATGCAGACACTTATCAAACTTATATTGACAGAATTAAAAAAGAGAAGAAATAAAATCAAAATTAAAACAATTATAACCTACTTGTTACTTTAAATTTTGTGTTGGTCATAATAAAATATCTAATCATGGCTTCGATGTTCCACATTTTGTGTTTACAGTTTATCATAGCGGAGCCGGAGCGATAAAGTTTTAGTTTGTGTTTGAAGGTCATTCACGTATCTGTATCACATGACTGTTTGTCGTCATAGTGAATGTAAAAAAACTAAGGCTCGAAACAAACATTTGAACTTTAACGACACAGAAGCCGCTAATGTGCAGATTACCTAGTTAAAATGCGGAAAACTCTTGATTCCTCTCTTTAACGGGTTATTTTAGTTAATCTGCAGATTAGCTAGGTAATCTGCACATTAACTGATTTCGAGCTTTAAAGGTAACACACACACACATATATCTATATATAAGCATTCCATCTTGATTTTAACTGAAGTAAACTTAAGGAAAGGGAAAAATTTGTAATGAAGAAAAATATTTAAATTATAAAGAAAAATTAAAAATATTTTATTCCATTTACATATAAAAAAAATAAATAAAAAAAAAATCTGCAAATGGCCACCGGGATTTGATTTTAGGACCTTCCTCACTCAAACCAAACACTCTAAACACAACGCTATGCCGCCGTACTGAACGATTTAGTTTTGTTGGATGTTATAGAAACAGCTAAAACTTTTAGGGTCGTTTTCTTGCTCTATGGTGGGTCATTGCAGCAAAATTGCACATTACCCTATATTTTTGGCCTTTTTTTTTTTTGTCGTGTCCATGACATAGTTGAATTAGATTAAACCGTGGATCTTTATAACTGCATCTGCGATTTGTTGGATGTTGTCGTCATATAGGTCTATCAGTGACGGCAATACACCAATTTCTCTCAAGTTCGCACTTATTGCCATGCGTTTCAATAGGAATTTTACTGATTCATATTTATACTTCCCTTGTTAGTGAGCAATTTTTTGAAAAAAAAAAAAAATAATAATATAACTATTTTATTTTATTAAATAAGATTAGGACTCTAAATTTGGATCTCTAATCAAAATATTTATTATTATTATTTTTTTTTAATTGCTCATTAAGCTAAAAGGTGGCATATTCAAAGTGTAATATTCAAAAAACTTTATTTTTAAATGAGATATTCTTATAAAACGAAGCAAGGAAAATCCCATTGGATAACATGGGAAGAAAAGAAAGAGGAAATCTTACTGATGTACAGCCTTAAGGGGACTGAGACATTTGCAGCAACCGTGAAATGAGAAACTTGGGTTGTTGCTTTTAATAGCCATATATTTTTTTAATTATGCTTGTATCAATATAATTCTTTTATGAGATATTAAGTTCAAGAAATATTTCATGCAAATTATTTACTCTTATGTGTTACAGTTTTTTTTTTAATAATAGCACTGTAAACATATGTATTTCACTCTTAAGGATTTTTTCACTTTGGTACACTTTGTGAAAAATCTGTTGATAGTAGTTCCTTGAAATTTTAGAGGGAAATAAAATAAGTGTCTCTGCATATAGTGAACCTATTTTTTTATGTATATATCTTGGGATATTTTTTAAAAAGAGCGAAAATATGTATTAAATAATCTGGTGTGTCACTCACACGACTTTCTCTTACCCTGAAATTTATTACAATAAATACAGGTTGCAGATTAAAAGGTAAGATAACGAGTACTGTTATGTAAACCTGCGTTAAACAATTCATATTAGGCTTCTGAAGAGTTTTATATGATAATTAGTTCTGTGTGAGGGGGTTACCGCCCTCCTCATCCCCCCGTTTCATTAATGCGCCTACATTTATATAGAATTTAATTCGGTTATTAAAATGTAATTCTGTTTTTAAAAAATAATTTATTAAAAATATTATTCAAAAAAATTATCTTTTATGATAATGCAGACGATTTCCATATTAGAGAAGTAGTATAACACCAAATATCCAAAAAAAAGTCCATTGTATTCTCAATATTTAAAAAAAAAAAATACGATTTTTTTTCTAAGTTTTTTTTTCGTTAAAAGTAAAAAAAATCGATAACTTTGTTTTAAATTATTGCAGATAGATGGTTCAACCATTCGTTTTAAAGGTATTAGCGAGCTCTTTTGAAACATACCCATAATGAAAATTTACTCCCCTCGAGGGGGGACTTCCCCCCCAGGGGAGGAGGCTCCCACATACAATTTTTTTTCCCAGTTAACTATCTCTATTACAAAAAATATATATTCGTTTCATTTGGTTTAGTGCAATCTATAGACATTAAACTCTACTTTCCTGCAATTTCCCCCATAGACGTAATGTATTAAAATTCTCTTGATTGTCCCTGTACACGAACCATTTGCTTGATCTTAACGAAAAGCTTACTGTAGCATCCCTATATGATACACATTTAAAATACCAAGTTTGGAATGTCTGCCATAATTTGTTTTTGAGATATGCTGATAACAGACAGACACACACACAGACACACACACACACACACACAGACATACACACAGACCATTTGCTAAAAACATGATTTTCGTATTCAGGGTACCTCAAAACGTGTAAATATAACAAAATCTCGCGTTCGAAAATTTGATCCAAAAACAATACTTTCTCTACCTTATGGGTAAGAGAAAGTAAAAATGCATATTTCTAATAAGTAAAAATTGCCATTTTTTTTTTTTTTTTTTTTTAAATAGAACAACTAAACATAAAATAGGTTCAGTACATAAACAAAAGTATTTTCTATCATCATGCATGATTTCAAGGTAAGATTTTTATTATTTTTTTAGAAAAGTGTACCAAAGTGAAAAAATCCTTAAGAGTAAAATATGTATGTTTACAGTGCTATTATAAAAAAACTGTAACACAAGAGTAAATAATTTGCATCAAATGTTTCTTGAACTTCTTGTTAATGTCTCATAAAAAAAATTATATTCATACATGCATAATTAAAAAATATATGGCTATTAAAAGCAACAACCTAAATTTCCCATTTCATGATTGTCACAAACGTCTCAGTCTCCTTAAGGGTAATAAACAGCGAAAGGTACTGAACCTGCCAATCAGTGTGTACTGCTCCTAGGTACAGATGCTCAGCATGCTGACAGGTGGGCATAGCACTGAATGTGTTGAAGAAATATTATATAGATATTGTTTAAATGCTGTTCTTTTATATTCTTAAGTTTTGAATAAAAAAAATTATTTATTATATATATAAATTTTAAAAAAATAAAGATTATATGACTTTTTTTTTTTTTAAGTCTTCGAAACTCATGTAACCCCTTAAGGTTGGGAATCATAATTTTCAATCTTTAGAACAGTAGAATTATATAACTAAGCATAAATTATATATATATATATATATATGGTTATTTTCAGTAAAAAATCTTTTCAAGCTAGAAAATACCACAGTTTTTTAATAAACAATTAAACATAGAGATGTTTTCAAAAGTTAAAAAAAAAAAAAAAATCTATTAGGAAGTTGTAGATACATTCATTTGTTTCAACAATTAAGCATTCTTAGCTGTACTTAGAGCAGTAAAATGTTGATATAGTTTGTTATCTTCATTTTGTTAGATTCATACAGCCTTTCTAATTTGTATGTAATGATATTGCTTTTATGACCTGAAATCTACAAAATTCTGAAGTCTGCACATGCACAGCATCTAGTTCCAAGCTGTGTACATTTGTTGTAATCTCCTGTAATTCTCTCACAAAAACAAAATTCTTTCAAGTGAGGGAGTAGCTTCTGAAATTTTTATTTATACATAAAATTAAAAAAAAAAACAATGAAAATTATTGCTTTAGAGAAAATATAACTATCAGGGTTCTCACGAGTCAGGGAAAACATGGAAAGTCATGGAATTTGAAATTAATGAAAAAAGTCAGAGAAATATCAGGGAAAATTGCAAATATTGCCCAAAAGCCTGGGAAAATGATGATATAAACCTTGAAAATGCTTTTTGAACATTCAGTTTATGTTGCAAGTCATGTTTACTATGTTGTCTTTTATTTCGTGAACTATGTTATGTTTTATGCCATGAGCTATTTTTTACGTCACAAACCAAATTTTGAGACTGGAATTTTCTAAAAAATAACTTGAAAAGTCAGGGAATTTTAATTTTGAAATTGAGTGGGAACCCTGAACTGTCTATTAATATATTTTTAGGAAATAGATCGATTTAATAAATTTAAATGAGAGAGTTATATCATTTTAATATTTACCCTGTCTATTTCTTCACTTTCTTTTTCCATTCTAAAGAACTGTTTTAAGCTATCTGAAAATTTGTTTTATAATCAGATTGGAACATGCATTTAATAAACGTGTACTGTTTCTGTTACCGGTAAAGTAGTTTTGTCTATCTGAAACATTCTGACTCCTAATGAGTGAGGGAATGATTTGAATTATGAGTTGCAAACGTTTTTGCTAAATAAAAATTAAGCACAAAGGCAAAAAAATAAATAAATAAATAATAAAAATAAAATAAAATAAATAAATAAATAATAATGACATTTTATCTGTTTATTTTAAAAGACAAAAAGGTCAGATAAGGAAAGTATAATAAGTATTTGAGTAATTGAGTAAATAAATTTTTGTTGCATTTGTATATTGTAATGTTTGCATGTGGAGAAAAATTTCATAGCTTAAAAAAAAAAAAAAAGCTTCAACTTTATGAGCAAATATAATAAAAACGTATTTATATTATATGCTGAATATATAATTTATTTACTTTTCTGTATAAAAATTTTTTAAATATTTGAGCTTCATCACTACAGCTTATTTGCAGAGAATCGCCAATTTAAGCATATATGTACATATTGCACTAAAATTTTAGTTTTTAAAGATAAATGAAACGGTAATTAAATATTAATATATTCTTTAATTTACCTAAAAGGTTAATTTTTCTCTTGATTAATCACTTTACTCTTGTATAATATTTAAAAATTATTTTTCAGGAACATAATTGTGTTCGGGAGATAAGAAAAATGCTCAAAAAACAGGAGAACCGGATGGAAAATATTGAATCTACTATGGAAGATTTAAAAAGAGATATAGGTTTCCTGAAGGTGAACTGTATTATCAAAGTACTGCATTCTACTTCTCTGTCCTGTCTCTTATCTTTTGTGCTGCCTGGTCTTAAAACTTAATAGCAAATATTTTTCTTTTCTTTCTTTTTAATTATAACTAAGCTTTTTTTTTTAATTTTCTCTTTTTTTTCCACCTCTGTATACTGAATTGAAAGCTTCCCCTCTCTCTTTTAAATATATATATATATATATATATATATTTTTTTTTTCCTATTTTGAATTTTATGAACATTAAAAATACTTGAATAAAAGCTGGTGCTTATTAGCATTCCTGCCAATCTTAACATATGAGATTAAAAGATTTTTTTCAAGCCTCAGAAGAATAAAATTTTATGTAAGAAACAAAGTCAGTAGTGAACGGTTGGCAGAACTGGCACTAATGTCTATACATTATCCTTTGCCATCCGAGGCAAATGTTTTGGATGTAAGGGCAAAGGAAAATAAAAGAAAGCTGTTATAAATAATTCCTGTCTTACGGGGAAAACTGTCTAAGTATTATCAGAAGAATCCTTTAAAAAAGTCTGTCAAAAAAAAAAAAAGTCAAATTTTACTAAGCAAAATAATTTATAAATTAAGTAAAAATGTAACCATATTTTTTATTAAATTCTTAAGATAGAATTAATATCAATAAATTGGAAACAGTTCTTAGGTTTGTTTAAACATTCAACAACTGATGATGCTTATGTTTAGATGGTTCGTCAATAGACTAAATACTTGGGGGGAAAAAAATGTATTTTTTTATCTTAACAATTATTCCGAAGCAAACCACCCTCAGAAAGTTTTAGAGGCTCTAAACCTTGCTCAACAGTTCTTCAAAAAGTGCCCATCCCAACATATCACTCATTTATGGAGTAGTATCATCTGTTAGTTATATGCATGATTTTTTGAAATGAACTTATCTTCTGAACTTCCTATAACCAGTAAGAGTAGTTTAGAGCAGAAAGGGAGGGAGGGTGAGTATAGCAGTCTCATAGGAATTTTTAATCTATTTTTACTAATAAATTTTACCTAATTAAAATATTTTATAAGTATTCAAACTAATTTAACTGCAAAATTAAGGTATTTTCTAATCCCATATGATTATTTTTCAGACTTGGGATAATTAATTACTTGCTTTCTTCTCCCATAAAATTGTTAGTAAATTCCCTCCTTCACAAAATCCTGGCTGCATGTGCCTGACATGCCTCTTAGAACAATGAATAGTATGAAGCTTTAGAGCGCTGTCTCCTTTTGCAATAAGCCTTGCTGCCACTAAGGTTCTTTTCTTTTTTCTCCAAATCTTTGAGGACATAGTGGGATGTAAAAATATTATTGTCTTGCTCGGTACTTCTATTGTTTCCTTGGTATATGTCAAATATATCAAAATATAGGATTCTTAGATGATCAGTTTTGGTGTGGCTGTAACCTGAATAAACAGGCATCTGGTTGCTGAGAGTTTCATGCTTGGTGCTTCAGGCAATGGGTTTTAATCCTGTTCAGGCATGATGTTCATAGTAATTTTCAATCCTATTAAAGCTTTAAATTCAAATCCATTGAGATTTAAGGGGATTTGGCACTACTGAAGTTGATATAAAAGCTTATATTTCCGTTTAATATTTATAAATTCAATTATGTTGGGATTTTTGAATAAATATATATATTCAGGCAACAATTCTTATGGTTTTTTATATATATTTTTACAAATCTGAAATCTTTAAATTACGTTTTCTCACTTTGCATTTTTGTATGAATTCGTGATCTTTAAAATAATTAAACTTCTACAGATATTTAAGAGAAGACTTATTATTATTATTATTATTATTATTTTGCATGTTTAATAGTACCTGCTTAAAAGAATTAGGGGTCGATTTTAAAATTTATTAATTAGTTTTTGAAAAAAAAAAAAAAAAATGTATGTCTATATAAAAACTTGCAATATATATATTATATTTTTATTTTTCATATTTTTTCTTTTAAAGATATTGCAAAATCCATCCCTAATTCTTTTAAGTAGGTTTTATTAAACCTGCCAAAAAAAAAAAAAGTATTTTCTGAAATATCTGTAGAAGTTTTAGCATTTTAAAGGTCATAAATTCATTAAAAAAAAAAAAAAATCAAACTGGGAAAATTCTATTTAAAGACTTAGTCTAAAAACCATAAAAACTGTTCCCTTAATTTATATTTTGTTTAACAAACCTAATACAGTTCAATTTATAAATATTAAATGGAAATATGAGCTTTTATATGAAACTTTCAGTGGTATGTCAAAGATGCCAAGTCCTCTTAATGTGCAAAATGACCAGCGGTTCCCAACCCATGGGCCGCAGGCAGTGTGGTACTGGGCCGTAGAATATTGAGGTCAAATACCAGTTTTTCGAGACGATTCACTAGTGAGATGTGGTGTCACTCAAAAGCTCTCCGTGGCCCATAGTAATCAATAAAGAGAACAGTGTTGCCAGATTGGGGACTTTTTTTTATTCAATATCTACCACTAAATATTAATTGTGATGGTTGCCTACTTACTTCGGAGATTAATCATCCATTATGTATATCAAATATCGCTTCTCAAACTTATTGGTGACTATTAAATAAAAAAATTCCCCTATCTGGCAACACTGAAGGAGAATGCGCTGGCTGTTGTTCAGAGATTTCATTTGTTAGTCGTCAAGGTCAACGCTCTCCTCCCTCCTCTTTCTTCACCCTTCCTACCCATCGGGAACAGCACTTGTTTGACTCCTTTGTCAGTAGCTGTGATGATGTATTTTATCTTTGTGTCTTCTGTGAGCTATTATTATTTCACGTCAATATGGATGCTTGGTTTCATACTGGATCTTGCCATAAGATTAAGCTATCAAGCGATGAAGGGACTTACACATCTGATTTTACCGGTTATGAGTTTGTTAGTAAGTCTGTGTCCAATCCAAGTTGTAGAAAAATAACAAGGAAAACTAAAACATATTTTCGTAAATATAACCCTGATTTTTTTATGTGGGGGTTTGTGTTTTCTGGTTTTGAGTATGTGCGATATGTTTCGAAACTCTATCTAACGAATGCATGAAACTCTCAAAACTTCAAAGACATCTATCAACTAAACATCCTGAATGTGTAGGAAAGTCTTTGGATTTCTTTCAAACAAAGAAAAGAAATTTTTTATGACTAAATCCATCATGGAAAAATCTGCAGAGTTTCTTATGAGCACCAGAGTTTCTTATGAGCTATCTTTGTTAATCACAAAGAAGGGTTCAGTTCATACCGTGGGAAAATAACTTATTCTACCCGCAGCAAAAATAATAAGTAATGCTTTTTTTTTTAATAAAAAATGTACCATAAAAAAAGAAAAGAAATTCCGTTATCAAATACAATTGTGAAAAGAATTTATCGTTTTGAGTTGAATGGCAATATTGAAGAAGAAATGTTGTTTTGTCAGCTTTGACGACAAAATCAACTGGGGAAGAGCTTTTCAAATCTATTGACAGTTTTATATAAGAAAATGAAGTAGATTGGTCAAAGTGTGTAGGTTTGACAACTGATGGGGCACGTGCTATGTCTGGAATTCATACTGGTTTAGTTGCCAGAGTTGAACAGTTGCTCCCTTGGTTCAATGGACACATTGTAGCATACATAGGGAGATTCTTGCAGTTAAAGGTATGGACGAGTGTTTAAAAAAACTCTGGACGATGCAGTAAAAATTGTGAACTTAAAGCAAGGTCTAAAGACTCCAGATTGTTTGGTGTTTTGTGTGATAAAATGGGCAGTGAACATAAACAGCTTCTACTTCACTGTGAAGTTCGGTGGCTATCAATAAATAAAGTGTTGACAAGATTGTTCGAACTCCGCGACGAACTTAAGGTTTTGCTTAAAGAAGGAAAAAGGAGATTGTGATGGAAAACTTGCAAGCTCCTACTTAGACTGTTTGACCGATGAAAACTGGTTGAATAGGTTGGCATATCTGGTGGATATTTTCGGTTCCTTTAACATTCTTAACTCTGCAGGGCAAGAACGGTCATAAGTTCTTTTGCAAGATAAATATAAATTTAAGAATTTAGTAGCGTTATAAAATTTAGCGTTTAATAGATACATGATAACATCAACACCACAAAAATAAAACTGATTGTAACACAATTCAAAAGCTAGCACAGAAATTTTACGATTATATTTTCGTCATACATATATATATAGGTTTCTATTTGCCATTATATCTTTTACTTGTATACTAAGAGTTAATGGGCCTCAAAGTCTTTTTTACAAAATTTGTGGTCCGCAAAACTAAAAAGGTTGGGAACCGCTGCCATAGACAGACACCCTAAACCCTAAATAAATGTGCTAAATATATGTCCCTTTCCGACCCGAAACATTTTTACCTTAAAACATTACATTCTTCTATCTTTGCAAACTGAAAGAAAAATATGGACTATAACTGACATTTGCTGATTGAAAATTGTACTTTACATTTTTGACTAATTAGCTCGATTATTCATTTCCTGATTTTATTGCATATGGTTGTTCCAGATGCAAAAATGTAAGTGTATGTCATGGATGTCTAACCCGCACGATCGTACGGCCTGCGTCAGAAAGGTTTAGAATATAATTTGGAATAGTGGATGAATTGAGGCTTTACATAGCTGTGGGAACAGGGTAAGATGGTTGATAAGCTTAGCTGTCACTGAAGTCATTTTGCTTTTTCCACAAATCCTTGGGGTCACAGTAGTCAGCATAGCAGTGGGGCTCTGGGATCTTCCTGTCCTGTTGAGCACTTCCATAATTTTCTTGGTGTAAATCTAATATAAAAAGACATTGGTTTATCCTTTGACAAAGAGTCATAGTGTGTAACGAGGATAAACAGGCTGTATGCATTCATCTTTCTTAGAACAGTGTGTAGATTAAAGCTTTATAGGTCTTTTTCTAGTGATGTACAGTTGGGGGGGGGGGGGAACGCAACACTCAACGTAACTTCGTTGCTAATCGATGTAGAAAAATGGAATAGGTATCATTCGACGGGGAATTGTGATTAGTTTCAGAAAATGAACTGAAATTTTGAATTGGGGGTCATCTACATATTAAAACGTTCACCAACTTTGATTTTTTCAATGGTAATGCCTCATTTTTATTTTATTTGAATTCCTGGGATCGTGACAACGCGAAAAAGTATATTGGTATATAAAAAGTATTTTACTTATTTTTTCACAGAGTTATAAGCATTCAAAGTTTGAAGGTGCTAATGTTAAATTCATATTTCAAACTTTTATTAATATCTTCAGAATCTTCACAAAAAATAACTTTATCGATATAATTTTTTTTTTTACAAGATACAGTGAAGAAACCCAGACATAATCCATCATTACTTTTGATTCTGAAAAATATTTTTAATTCTGAAAAATATTAATAAATTCATATTCATAAAAATTATGAATTATGACCTATATTAATTTTTACATAAAATGAATCCTAATGCTGAAAAATATGGGTGTGCAAATTTGCAGCTCATTCCAGTTATTAGTTTTTGAGATATAAATAAATCTTTCTTTTGGAGTGGTTTAGGGGGCCGTCTCTTATAAAGTTTTGCATGAGATAACGAATCAAATCTTAAAAAAATAACAAAGAAAATTAAACATAATATTTTTATTTTTTATTTACGAGTCAAATTATATAACAACATCATCAAGTGCATAGAAATGAAATAAAAATGATGATTTTTAGACATTAGTGTTAGCATCAAGAATTCCTGTTTTCTAAAAAAGACAAGCCCCACCTTCATCATTCTTCAAAACAAAACAATGCAGAAAAGAAAAGTAAATGTGACATTGAGTATTCGTGTTAAACTCCTTATTTTATGTTGACAAAAATATGCACGAGTGGTATTTACTTCAGCGATTAATTGGTGATAAATTTTGAATCTTTTAAAGGAACACTAGAAGAAAAAAAATTAACTAAATAGGCGGGGTTTACTGTTTTAAATAGAAAAATAGGTTTAATGTGAAATTGTCAAATAAAAAAACAAATGGAATTGGAATGCAAGACAGACTTGTAAAATCGTTTCTTAACTATCGTCATAGTTAAAAGCTTAATCATTTGCTTCATATATTGCTTTATTTTATTTTATGTATTTATTTATTTATTTATTTTGTAGGGGGAGGATTATTATTTTAAGGATATTTTAGTCTTTAAAATTTTATTAATATATTTTAACTTTATACATTTTTAAAAATATACTTTAACTTTTACAAATATATTTTAACACCAATGTAACTTTTAAAATGAGATAAAAATACAAAAATTTTTAAAACATTAAATATATATTTTAATTAAAAACATTCACAAGACAGACGTTTCGGCTAGAACACTAGCCCTCCTCAGTGTCAAACATACAAGTACAAACAACATTTACAAAAATTCATAATACATCATAACAAGATTAAATACTCAGGGGGAATAGCTTTAGCCTCGTTCAAGGCAGAATGTTGCATTTTGGTAAAAACGCCCTCTAGAAAAATACGGGATTCATAGATATTTATATTAGAAGCTAAAATTTTAAAGTTTTCAAAATCCGGAATATGATCACTATTGAGAGAATGGATTACGAGTTTTGATTTTAAATCTCCTATTTTATATGATCGTTTATGTTCCTTTGATCTAATTTCACCTGTTCTGCCAGTTTCACCGATATATGTAGAATCACAATTTTTACAAGGAATACTATAGATTACACCTAGACGTTTAAGAGGGGGGACAGCGGGTTTAAAGTTTGAGAGAAAGTTACTAATACGGAGTTGAGGTTTAAAGCTAGTAGAGATATTAACTGTTCTAAGTAATTTAGAGATATTTTCGGAAATACCTTTATAATAAGGGATAGTCGTACGATAAGTGGAATTTTTAACTTTAGGATGAACTGATTTATATGAAAAATAGAACGAATTAATGAGACATATAAATTATGTTTAATTTTATTAAATATATTTTAACACTTTTTGCGACCGCACAATTTTGTCTTTTTAACAGTAAGATCCGCCTACGGGCATTATACTCTCAAAATAAAATATTTCAGAACAAATTTTCTGTATTCACAATTATATTACAAATGGATATACATTATAGTTATATTTTTTCTAATCAATATATTTCTATCCATAGTATATTTTATTGCAAAAATATGAACATTGGGTACACACTTAAGAAACATGTAACACACAAATTACAAAAGAAACGCCCACTGACAGAGTTAGATTTTTATATGACTTAAATCTACGCCAGCAGTCGCGAAAGGGTTAATTAAGAAATTATATTTTCATAGAAATTATAAAACGAATCGTACAGTTCCAAAGAGTTGAACTGACCCAAAACTGGTAAGTGCAATTAAAATTGTTTACTATTTGCTTCATGAATCCTTACAATAATTTATCCAAAAAGATTTAGTTTATGCGTTGCTTTATATATATATCTATATTATTTCATTTCATATATTATGTTACACCTACGAAAGAAAATTTAAGCTATATTGGTGATCAGTACATTCATAATAGACACTTCTACTTGAAAAATATTGCACTTTTTTCAAAGAGTACTGTCTGGATCGACCAATCACCCAATTGTAATGTATTTATATAGACCTAAAATTACCTAAAAAAGTACTGAAGTATATACAAATCTAAAAAACTGAAATCAGGATAATTAAGGAACTGAAAAAGAAGCAATGTTTTATTAATTTTTTATAATATGTTTTTTTTTTCCTGAAAGATTTCCAGTGGGAAACATTAAAATTTTGACTATTTCTTATAGGATCTTAATTTTATTTTTCTACATTTACAGATAACCCCTAACACATTTTTGATTATAACTCTATAAATACTAAAGATAAAGTATACAAACAGGATACTTTTCCGCACTGCCAGACCCTCAGAAATTCAAAAATGAAGTCAAAATTGGGTGTTGCTATTGAAAAACATCAAAGTTGGCACTTATTTCAGTATGTAGATGACCCCTAATTCAAAATTTGACATTTTCAGAAAGTGCTTTTAGTTTCCTGTTTAATTATGTCTATTAGATATTCCTGCGTCAATTAATAACAAAATTACAGCGGGTGTTGTGTTTTTTTCCCCTCGATTGTACAATAATCTTAGCTACCATTGCATTCCTTACCTTTTTTCACCAAACTTTGAGAGAACATTGGCTAGTTCAACTCTGGGGCACCTGTACTTTCTAGTCCTGCTCAATACTTTCATTGCCCCCTTGTGTATGTCAAATATACCAAAATGCAGTACTTTACTTGGACAAAGAATCATGATATATCAGTAAGTAGAAAAAAACAGGCTGAATTTGTTCATACCTTGAAACAGTGCAGGATATGAAGCTTTACCAAGCTGCTTTGGATGACAAGCGATAAAGTTAGATACCACTGAGGTCCCTTCTCTTGATTTCTAAATATTTAAGGTTACAGTAGTCGGCTCTGAAAAAACAACAACAACAAAGAAAAAAAACTAGATTATTTCTTTCCCACTTAGTACTTCCATTGTCTTCTTGCTGTATGGCAAACATCTCAAGATATAGAATTTTATTTGAGCAATAAGTTGTGGATTGTCTGAACATGAATAAACAAGCTTTATCTGTACATGTCTCTTGGAACAGTGTGTAGATTAAAATTTTACAGGGCAACCTCAGATGATTGATCATAAACTTAGCTGTCTCTGAAGACCTTCCTCATTTTCTCCAAACATTTTAAGTCATAGTGATTGTTATAACAATATGCACTTGGATTTTCTCCTCCCTCTCTGTACAACTATTGTCCCCTTCATGCATGTCCAATATATCAAAATACTGTATTCTCATTGGGTAATCAGTCATGATGTGTCTGTAACTAGAATAAACAAACTGTTTATATGCATGCCTCTTGGAAAAGTAGGTGGAATGCAGTTGTACAGGCTGCTTATGTCTGAATAATCAGGCAATAAATTGTGAGCAAGCTTCATGCATATTGTTTTCAAACATTTTTTATTTTTAAATGTAATTTTTATTTTAAATCAATAAGGATCTATATTCTAATTAAAATATTTTATTCTATAAGAATTAATTCAGTCTATTATAAAAGTTAAACTTTATTAAGTTTATTTATATTTTATGTTAGCGATAATTTATTTTAAAATAATATTTATTTCATAAATTTCAATATTTAGAGTCTCTTATTACAAATATTTTACTAGAGTCAGTTATAAAATCATGGACAAAGATATTTCTTCTTATGTGATGAGAAGGATAATGGTTAATGTTAATTCTTTGCCTAGCTATATGTAATTAAAATTTTATAACTGCAATGCTTTAACATATGTAACACACTAACAACATTAGATAAATTAAACTTGTGATAAAAATATGATTACTGAATCGAGTAACTTTTTTCTCTGTAACTTATTATGAAATTATGCTGCAGATTAGCAAAAAAAAAAATTCTGCTACTGGGTTCTCTAGAAAAAATGAGTTGTGTTGTGTTTGAATGAAAAGGCTGTATGTGTACCTGCATGTTTGAGCAGTGTTTAGATTGAAACTTGACAGAGCTGCCTTGGGTGACAGGGGATAAGCTTAGCTACTACAAAGGTCCTTTCCTTTTCCCTAAAACACCTTCAGAGCATAAAGGTCAGTGCTACAGTGGACACCAAGATATTCCTGTCCCACTGGGTACCTATAAATACTGGCTAGGATCCCTTAGAAAGACCCCCCCATGGAGGGCACTCCATCTGTAGGCCCTAGTGTAGTCCAATCGACCTTATCTCCACAACCAACCAATTTACCCATTGGGTACTTCCACTGTCTGCTTATTGTACAAATGAATATGCCAAAATACAATATTCTCTTTGAGTGATATGAAACCTAATGACATGAATCCTAATCTGAAACTGTAATATATTTACTGTATGTCTAAATGTCTTGTAAAAAAATAGGTGGAATGAAGCTGAACTGGGCTACTTCCAATAAAGAATGATAAGCTTAGCAACCACTGAGGTCTTTCCCTCTTTTCCTCCTAACCATTGAGGGGATGATGGTTAGTGCCACAGTTGGCACCGGGATATTCTCACCCTGCTTGGTACTATTATTATCCTTTTGTTTTAGGCACAGTATGATGAGATTCAAAAATCTCCTTGAACATTGCAGTGTGTCTAAATCAGAATAAATGGCTTATAAGTCAGGGTTCTCATCAGAGGAAAAAATTGGGTGAGAATTTCTCACCCTTCAAAAGTAAAGTGAGACTTTTAAAAAACTATATGAGATTTCTGAAAATTAAGTCCAACCCTAAATAAACTTTGAATAATAATAATAAGGTCTTTACATGGACACAGGTCTCACAGGAGGAGGGGGGGGGGGGGAGGTAGACCGAGAAGTAGCATATATTTTAGCAGAGTAAAACCCCAATATGTTTGTCACATGTTCTTTCTGTCATAGGAAAAATATATGTCTAAAAAGAAATGATTAAAAAAATGTTTTTAGCATTTTTTTAATCAATTCCTGAAAAATAAAAAAGTGTGCAAATTTCTTGAAATATTAAAATTTTTAAATGAAAATATATGTGAGATTCTCGCAATCTCACACTTTAGTGAGAACCCTGTAAGTCTGCATGTAACTTGGAACAATGTGTAGGTAGAATCTGTACATGGCCTTTCTCAGTTGATAGGTGATAAGCATAGCTGCCATTGAATTCTTTTCCCATTTACCTGAAGCCTTTGAGAGTATAGTGGTCATTGCTGTAATGGAGCACATGTATATTTCCATCCTGCTAGACATTTCAACTGTCTCCATGGTATATATCCAATATGCCAAAATAAATTATTATTCTTATATGGTAAATTGTAATCTGTCTGAATCTAGAATAAATGTATTATATATCATTAAATAAATGGCAGAAACCTTACTTTCTTTGCTTCATCTTAGTCGCTTTCGCCGGAGGCCCCTGGCATCTTTTTTTTGAGTGCAACATTCAGCAACAGTGCTTTTAGTTGTAAGTGATCTAGCTTCTTGTTTTCTGGAGTTAGTTGGCCATTCTCTCAGCAGGTGGCTCCAAACTTGACTGACGTCAGCACAGGGCTCATTCTCATTGCAGGAACTTAAATTACTGATAATTTCAATTGTTTCCCGGTATTGTGTGTAAGTCGCATTTTCGTAATTCGCAACATTCGTAACTATATACCTTTTAGAAAAGGAGTAGAATGAAGCTATACACAGACATGTTACTTTTCAGCCTTTATAAGCTTGAAAATTATTATTCTTGGGATCAATGCAAATCCACATTTAAACTTTTTGGTCATGCGTAGGGGGGGGGGGGGGGGGTCAGCCTGAATTTGTGCAGTATATTATTAGCAATTTCTATGTGATTGGCTTCAAGAAATGTCAAATTGAAACTTGGAGAAAATGAAGAAGAAATAACACTTCAACTGCATTTTCCTAATGAACTTAAACTACATTATTTTGCTAATCAATTGCCCCAGCAAACAATGCTTCTGTAGAATAAACTTATTTTCAAGTATATGTAATAAGTTTGTCTGTTTTTTAAGCACTTACAACTATTTTAATTATAATTAATATGATATTCAATATAAGATTTATTGTTCCGATTTTGTTTATTGTGTGTACATGTATGCAATCAGATTTAACATTATTTTTATTATTGAAAAATTTATATTGTGCCAGTTGCCTGTTACCACTTTTGAAAGGGGGGGGGGGGTCATGAAAAGTTCAGCCTTTTTTTCTGTAAGCTTGTACCATGTCTGTATACAGAGATGCCATCAGTGGAGGTCATTTTCCTTCTTTCTCAACCTTGAGGGTGCAGTGGTGGGTCCAACAGTAAGGCATTGGGACAAACCTGTCTTACTTCCATATTCTCTTTGGTTTAGACCACAGGATTTACTTGTTATAATGAGTTAAGATCAGTGGCGCACCCAGAATTTCTGTCTGGAGGGGGCTGAAGAATAATTGGATCCCGCAGTATAGTAATAGGTTTATGGGCATACGCATACATACATATAGTAAAGAATCTGCTTTAGATATTTCTTTTGAAAATAAATAAACAAACGAATAAAACTGAATTTAAGTTGAATAGTGCAGTCGAGGAATTTATATCAGTATATAACATGCTAAGTTACAGTAGTTCGGTCAGTTTTGGTTGGCATTGAGCTTGCAAACATAAATGAGTAGGTTCATCTCATGACCAAAAAATGTCGTGTACAATATGACAAGCTGGTGAACATAAAATTTGCCCAAAATGAAATGCCCTCCCCCTGCCCATATTTCCATTGAAATTAAAATTTTATCAAATTTAATACTCTTTGGCGATGCTTCATATGCAGTAATACGTAAGTAATTAAGAAATCATAATAATTATTGCCAAATAAAAGCTGCAGTTGTGATATGTAGGAATTTTAACAGAATTTCAGAGTAAATTTTTACATGGCTATTTTTATTTAATTATATTGAGTATGGGGGTGATGCTTCTTCTAGGTTCGGTTAACAGAAAAGAGTCGGACACTTAGTCTTCGCGGGTGTTAGTCAACACAGCAAGCAGGGGCAGTACCTCTTAATATCCTAAAATATTAATTCTAAAAGAAATTACTTATAATTTTAATTTGTTCAGTTAGCAAATATTTCAAGTGTTACTTTTCTGAGTAATATCATTACAGGATATTGTATTCCAGTATAATATATATATATACATATATATTATGAAATTTGAATTTTTATAACAGGAAAAAATTGCATTATCCAAAAACAGAGTTTAGATTTCAGTGACATCAGAGGCAAAAATGAAAACTGTGCATGGACCCTACTGTATATCCTACGTACTGTGATAAAAAAAAAAAGTGACCCCGCCCTCTCAAGCACCTGTAAAATATCTTAACATATTGTTTTAGGGGTATTTTCCTATTTTGAACAGTAAACTACACCTTTTGACATTTCTTTAAATCGTTACATTTTTAGAGAAATAATTTTGCGTATTTGTGATTAAATCAATTAAATTTTATCTTCAGCAATTGGATGCAAAATTTCCCTAGCTTGTAAATGTTCTAGTGGCATATAAAGGGTTTAATACGAATATGGAAAGTCCATTTTTTATTTAAAATATTGCTTTAGAGGAACAACTAAGAGCAGGGCTAATTTTTATTTTATATCAAACGAGAATTTTCATTTGCCGATGCAAATGTGTTAATTTTTTCCATGGACAAAACAAACTTTCACAAAGGTGCTATAAATACTCATAAATTAAAATACAAAATTGTATGAGTCTGATATCCCATTTTTCTGACAAATACATCCTTCCAAATCAGATTGTTTCTTCTGCCTGACTTTTTAGATATTCCCTCGATTTCATGATAACAGTATATGCTTTAGGTCCTTAGAAGCCCATTCCTAAAAACTGCAATGAAATGTCTAGGGTATCTTTAAACTAAAAAACGAAGTAGTTAGTTATCGTTGTGTTTGATTGTAGAATTTCAAAAACTCCTAATATTTAATGTACAATTTATAAACTTTATTTTTGCTTACAATATCTGCGTTTGAATAAATTTTTTTACCATGTCAGCTGGTTCTGGAGGGGGCTTGAGCCCCCTAAGCCCCCTCCGTGGGTGCGCCACTGGTTAAGATAGGTCTGAATCTGGATAAATGGGCTTTATGTGTACATCTGTCTTGAAACAGTGTGTGGGTAATTTTATAGGATATCCTTGGATGACAGATGATAAGCTTAGCTATCAGGCTATTACTGACATCTTTTACCTTTTCCCCTGATCCTTGAGATCATAATGGCTGGTGCTGGAGTGGGGCACCAGGATATTCCCATCCTGCTCGATACTATCATTGTCCTCTTTGTTTAGGTCTGATATTGTGAGATACAATTAGGATTCTCCTGGAACAATGAGTTGTGATGTCTAAATTACAATAAACAGGCTAAATGTATACATGTATCTTGGAACAGTGTGTGGATTGAAGATTTATAAGTCTGTCTGAGGTGACAGGCTTAGCTAGCTACAACTGAGGTTCTTTTCCTTTTCCTTTCCAATTCAAATCCTTCAGGACACAGTTTTTGGTTCTTCAATGAGTATGCTCAACTGGTATGCTCTTTTTTCTCAATGGATATACAATCGAACCTCTTTAACGTGAACACTGTTAATGTGAATTACTTTTAACATGAACTGTTTCCACAATCCCCATCAAAATGATTACTTTCATTATATGAAGATTAGTTACTGATAGTATGACTTACTGATAACATGAACTAATTTTTTATCCCCCTTAAGATTTACGTTAACGAAGTTCAATTGTATTCACTATCACCTTGATGTACATACCATATATCAAGGTATTCTCCTTAGGTAATAAATCATAATGTGTCTGAAACTAGAATTCATGTGTTGTATTGGTTAATATTTCTTAGAAAAGTATATAAGCTTAGCAACTACTGAGGTCCTTTCCATTTTACCTTTAACTCTTGAGAGCACACTGATTGGAGATATAGTGGGATACTGGAATATTCCTGTTTAGCTCTATACTACAATTGTCCTCTTGATTTATTTCCAATATGGTGAGGTACACGATTCTCCTGGATCAATGAGTTGTGTATCTGAATGTGAAAAAATGGGCTAACTTGCATATGTGTTTTGGAACAGTTTGAGGGTTGAAGCTTTACTAGGCATTCATGGATGACAGACAATAAGCTTAACTATGACTGAGGTCCTTTCTCTTTTTTCCTGAAGTCCTTGAGGGCACAGTGGTTAATGCTGCAATCAGGTGCCAAAATATTATTGACCCACTGGGTATTTTCATTGTCTCTTTGGTGTACATCGAGTATTTTCTATGGATGATGAATGATTAATGTGTCTGAAGCTAGAATATGTATACTGTGTGTTTAAATGTCCTTTAGATAAGTGGGTAGAAAGAAGCTGTACAGGGCTGCCACGGATTCCAATGAATAGGGATAAGCATAACACTAGTCTTATCTCCCCCCCTGCCCCAAAAAAACCTTGAGGGTGCTATGTTATAAAATACCATGTATCCTCCACATTGTAAAACTATAAGAAACTTGTACTTAAAAAAAAAATATATATATATATATTAATTATCTGGTTTTACAAGGAAATGCTATATTTTTGGCAGAGTATATGTATCAAGTACAAGCTCTGAGAATTTCACTTCCATAATACAGACTCATATGGTCCTCTACAGTTCAACAGATTAATCTTCTACATAACTCATCATCTTATTCCTTTGATTTCAACTAAGTTCTTCGACACCACCTTGTTGACCCTACAAGTTTCTACCCATTCAATTTCTATAGTTCTTGTTACAAGTTTTCTCTTCAAGTAATCTACTCCATAATTTAACGTCTCACTCCTATAGATTCAGCTTCTACAGCATGCCTTGATAACCTTGCAAGCTCTGACCTTTTATGTTTCCTAGATTTCTTGCTTCAAAGTTCAACTTTCAAGAAACCTCTAGCTTCACATTTCATGCTTATGGACTTTTAGTTCAATAGCATAACCTTGCTGACCTAACAAGGTTTCAACCTAGTATTTCCAATAGCTCCTGCAAATTTATTCATATAATTTGCTGCTAAGGAACTGCTCACCTACAATAATAAGTCCAAGTTTGTGTAACTGTAAACTACTATTTAAGTATTTAACTGCTAAAAAGAAACATTTTTTTGTCATTCTTGAAGATGCTTTAAACATTAAAGCAAAAAGCTTTGAATTGCTTTTTAAAAAAAGTTTTAATTAAATTTAATAATTTTAAATACTACGTGTTTCTAAAGCATTTTTTAAATACAGCTATTTATGACATGTGTGCTTTTTAACCATTATCTCTTTTAAGAGATAATATATACTTTTCCAGACTTGCCAAGTCTCCGGATTTTTTTACTTTATTTTGATCTTCGGATTCTTAACGAAAATTTCCGGCTTTTTCCGATCACGATACGCGAGTTTCGTTTCCATCCCCGTGTAGCAGACGAGTCATCGAAGAGCTGCTTCGCATGATGACGTCCTTAAAGAATGGCCTCACTTGTTGACATCGCGTCAGTCAGTTTCTCTTGTGAAGAGAAACGGACTTTCTTGATCTTTCCTGTGCATTCAAAACCAGAAATAAATTCGTTTAGTGAAAGGCTAAAGTAGTTCCGACCGAATATTGTTTAGCTTTTTAGAAGGGGAAAGGAGTTTATGCAGGGCTCCCACCAGATCCGTTATTGGGGAATTGGTCCGTAAATGTCCGTTCTTTTGCTAGTTGGTTCGTAAAGTCCATTTTTACAGGCAGTTAACTGACCGTAAAATTTTAATCTATGCTCAGCTAAATGCCGAAAATTGTTAAAATTTTAACAGCGAGAGCCAGCTTAGTTTTCTCATCTGCCGATTTTACTCTTTTGCCCCTTTCTTTCTCTCTTTCGATAATTTCTATTGTGTGCGCATGGTAGAAATTACTTTGCGAGTCCGTGATCATGAAATATAATTATTCCTTGTTCCACTTACGTTATATATATATTTTGTCTCTCTGAAAAGCGAAATTCTTTGAATAGTCATCGAATTTGCTTAGAGCCGAAATTCACAAGTTCGTTCTCGCAAGATGGCGAGATTCGCATCCAAATTTAAAATATCCGTCAACAAAAATTCCGCGAGCTTAAGCCTCTGCACACTCCCCCCCCCCTCCCCCCACCACCACCTCAAAAAAAAAAAGAAAAAAATGTAAAAGAGGACAATAAATTATAATAAGCAGTACAAAACTGTTTCTTACTTAAAGGTTTATATATATTTTTTCAAATGCGGTAGAAGTTTACACTAATGGAACAAATGAAATAATTGCAAGGATCAAATTAGGAAAAATTAGTTTTGGAAACGCACATTTAGTTACGATCGCCGATCTTAAAATGAACTTTCACAAAAATCGGCAAAATTAAAATGAATTTCTTATAAAAATATACATTTTAAAATTGTTTATTTAAAAAATTCATGTAAGAAATTTAAATAATATTAGCTGAAAAAAAAAAAAAAAAAAGAGAGAGAGATAGTAATTTCTGTGGTTAGTGGCTAATTAGTTTGGTTTTGGAATATGACTTAAAGGAAAAAAATAAGTCTAGGGATAAAGCAAAAAAAAAAAAAAGAAACAGCCAGCAAAATAATTGCTTATTTCAGCAATAGACTAAAAAAAACCGTAAATTTTCACAATTATCAATGAAATGGTCCTTTATTGTGGAAATTTGCTTAAATATAAATAAAAAGTGGGAATTTTATCAGTAAATGGTAAAATGATCGTGTATAGAGTCGGAAGGAAATTTTTTGTATATTTCGGGGATTTGCTTTGTAAAAAGCGTGACTTTTATCAATTGTGAAATGATCGTGTATTTTAGCAGTCTCGGCTGCACAATTATCGCTTATTTCAGGAGTCTGCTTTGGAAAAAAAAAAAAAAAAACAATTTTATCAGTTCTTGGTGAATTGTTTATTTCGGCAATCAGTAGCAAAATTATCACAAATATCAGGAATCTACTTTGAAAAAATGCGCTAATATTATCAGTTAGCAGCCAAATAATCACTTATTATTCAATAGTAGGTCGCAAAATTACATATTTTGGGAATTTGCTTTGAAAAATAGCATTGATTTTAAGTCACTTTTCAATGATTGCACATTACGGCGATCAGTCGCAAAAATACAGCATATTTTGGGAATCTGCTTTGATCAAAGCATGAATTTCATTAATCAGTGTTAAAATGACTCAGTGTTTCGTCGATCGCCGTAAAATAATTTGCGTATTTCGACAGTTAGTAGCAAACATAATAGATTTTAGGAATCTGCATTGAAAAAGTTGAATTTTATCCATTAATGGTCAGATGATCGCGTATTTCGCCAGTCGATCGCAAAATTGCTGATTTAGGGAAACTGCATTTTAAAAAGTTTTTTATTATTATTATTATTATTATTAAGAGCCAATTTTAAAAAAAGGGGCGTGAAGCATAAAAAAAAAGCATTAAAAAAAAAACTTGCGTATTTCGGCAATCAGTCGCAATACTATTGCGTATTTCGGGAATCTGCTTTGAAAAAAAGCGCGCAAATTTTTTCAGTTAGCACTGAAATTATCGCCTATTTCGACGATAGTTATAAAATTATTTGGTATCCTGGTAATTTGAAAAATAAAGAGATTTTTATAAGTTTGTGCTGAAATGATCACATATTTTGTCGATCGATTGCGAAATATCACGTATTTTGAGAATTAGCTTTAAATAGAAAAAAAAACCCTGCAAATTTTAAGCATTAGAGGCAAAATAATTGCCTATTTTCAGCAACTACTTGCAATTAAATGCAAATTTTGTCAGTTAGTGGTGAAATAGTCACTTATTTTGGCAATCAGTTGCAAAAATGTTACATATTTCTCTTATTATTATAGTTTTTCAAATAGCTTCTAAAATAATTATCAGCTGATAAGATAAAACAGTATAAATTGTTAACTGTGAAAAACTGTTGAAAAAATAGCATTCTAGCATATTTAAGATCTTACCCTGAAGTAATTAAACAGTTTCATTCACATTTTCCCCTATGAAATAATACTCTGCATTAAAAAAAAAAAAAAAAAAAAAAAAAAGGCTGGACTCTGTATCTAGTGTGTTAATCAACATCATATAAAACTTTCAAGAATCATGTGCTGTGAGCATGTGATAAGAAAATTTTCTATTAGAGTTGATGATGATGTGTACATGAGCAAACACATATCCATGGGGACATTAATTTTTGTTAGAAATAAGCAAAAGTATGTTATTAAAAAACGGGATATTTTTCATCACAAAATATAGTTTTGCTGTTCCAAACTAAGAAATCTGCTCTTAAACAGCAATTTAATGCTCCAAAATAAGTTTCTTTTTTTTTCACCAAAATTGCTCCAAGAATTTTCACACTTGAAGCCTTGCTTTTGTCTATCATTGGCATAATGATTCTGCATTTCAGCAATCAGCTGCCAGAATATGGCGCATTCAATCAGTTAGGCACACACACAAAGAAATTTTGAGGATTTGTAGTGAAGTGATCACATCTATCAAAAAACAACTTTAAAAAAAAAAAAAAGAAAGTTAAAGATAGGCAATGAAATAATTGCTAATTAGTTGCAATCAAAAATACAGCATGTGTTTCTTCTATTGATCTCTTAAAAAAAAAAAAAAAAAAAAAAGTTAGCAATTTGATAAAGAGCTTGCACATAGGTAATTTATCAATTAAAAAAAAAAGATTTTTTTTTTCTTTGTGTATGTAATTAATAATTACATATTTAGGGATTCAGCTTAAAATAGTAATATAAACTGAAATTTTGCCAGAGGCAAAAAAGATCTCATGTTCCAACAATCATTTGCAAAGTATCATGTAATTAAATTTTTTAAATGTTTAGAAATTATTGAAATAAAAATTTCAGTTTTCTAGAATTGAAATGTAATATTCCATATTTTTAACTAATCCATTTTATTGTAGTATTCTGGCAATGTTTCAGCCTCAAATTATTAAACATGGCGTGGCTTAAACCCCTGGCTTAAACTTTTAGCAAAACACAATTTTTAATGCTTTAGTCACGAATCTGAAGATAAAAATGCCGGTATGTCGATAAAGTAGCCTGCAAAATGTCTCAGGCTTTTGCATTTTGGAAACTTGGCAAGTCTGCTTTTCTATATGAGTTACACAGTCAAACCTGTCTATCTCGAATCCCTTGGGAGTAAAAAGATATAGGTTTTGAGATACACAGGTTTTATGAAAATAGAAAATTTTTTTACAAAATACAAAAGATTGAAAATTTGAAGTACTTTTAGTTTTATTTACATACCTTACAATAAGTAATTCATAGGAGTTTTTGATGCAAAACTTTTTTAGACCGGACAATTTTTTGCAGTTTTGACACAATGGAGAAGCAATCCTGATCAATATTTTCTTGGGATTCAAGAAAAATTCTTAATGTTTCAATGGCTTTTTGTGCTTCTTTTGGTATAACAACTCGTTCTATATCGATGCTGTCCTCTTATCATCATCCGAAGTTCCATGAACGTTTTCTAAAATTTCGGAATCAGTTAATAATTTTCCATTCGTTACCACTGATTCATCTACTTCTATAAAATCTTTAAATGAAGTGTCAATATTCAGTTTCTCTCTGATAATCATCCATTCCTTCGGGTTTTCATCAGTTTCCTCGGCCAGTTGCTCTTCGGTTTCTTTTCCGACTGTGCATGATTGCTTGAATCCAGCTTTCTTAAAACAATTTTTTATAGTTTTTTCCATGACACAGCTCCAAGCATAGTCTACCATCCTCATTGCATCCAAAACAGTTATGCTTGGAAGTTTTTCTCCGTCCTCAATCGCACTGATGAGTTTTCGAACAATTTCTTTACAATATTCTGCTTTAAAACTCCGAATAATGCCTTGATCTAAAGGCTGAAGTTTCAAAGTTGTATTCAGGGATAGGAATTCTACTGTAACATTTTTCATTGTAGGAAGATTCTTGTGGGAGCTGCAGTTATCAATGAAGAGGATAATTTTTCTTTTTTTCAATCCCATGGATTTATTGACTTTCTTCAACCACTCGCTAAAAATTTCGCTGGTCATCCAAGATTTTCTGTTTGATTTATAAACAAATGAAAAAGATTTCACTTTTGAAAAACATCTTGGTTTGGCTGAATGACCAATCATTACTGGCAAAAGTTTTTCGGTGCCATTTTGATTTGCAGCTAGAAGTATAGACACACAATTTACTCTGTTTGCCCCCTTTGCATTCGTCTACTTTAAAAATTGCCGTTTTATTCGGCAAACACTGAGAAAAAGGCCAGTTTCATCGCCGTTAAAAACACGGTAAGTAGAAACACGGTAGGGTTCACGCGCAGCTTTCGTTTTCTCCTCTGACGTCACTGGTACCCAATGCTCCGTTTCGTGTAACGCAATTTTCGCTTGATACAGAACTTCAAGTTCCATGAAAGTTATTAATTACACACTTTAAAAAAAGTCTCTATATTATGAGTTTATATCCTCTATTTTTTGTTTTAGAGTATTTTAAAGGTTCCATCTTCTGTTTACTTTTTTAATAAATTAATAACAGTTGATAGAACTATGAAAATTTTGTTTAAACATGCCTACATAAAAAGCAAAAGGTTTTCTACTTTTTCTCCATATTTTAATTTTTGGATATAAAATTTTCAAGATAAAGAAAAATCGTTTAAGGCGATAGTTGACTTTCAAAAATAAGTAAATAAAATAAAAATCTATAATTACAATTTTATTAGTGCAAAAAGTTACAGTTTCCTATGGTATTTCTAGAGTGGAAATATTATATTAAAATTAACTTTAACATTCACATTGTAATCAGTTAAGATATTAGTTAAAATTATTGGTTAATCTTTAAATTTCAAAAGTTTCCTTGCGAATTAATTTTTGACTTAGACTTTTTTCTTTCTTTTTTTTTACAGGCAGCTTTAGGGGATTTTAATAAAAGCTAATTGACAGTTATTTTTACAATTATAATTATGAGGGAGAATTAAAAATCAGTTTTTCCGAAAAAAAAAATTCTTTTTTATTTTTTATTTCGAAACACAACAAAAAGTGAAAAAGTATAACTAAATTATTTGCTAAGATGTATAAGAAAAACATTAAATGAAGTTCCATGAACATTGAACAAAAAATAAGACGCAGGGAAAACTTTAAACTTGGCGCATTTTTGTAAAAATTAGTTTCGAGAAAATAATGTTTAAAGTTTTCATTTTACAACAGATTCAATATTTCTTTACAAATATAAATGCTTATAACTCAGCAGAGAATGATAGAAAATGAGGGGGGGGGGGGCAGGGGGAAGCCCCACATTACTAATGTTATGTAGTTTCATATTTTAGTAAAATTGAAATATGGAATTTTTCGTCCAATTTTTAAATTCCTGTGACCCCGATTTCAAAATACTTATGAAAAATTGGAAATGTTTCACCTGGATTTATAAGGTTTTGTAAAATAAAAATTAATAATTATGTTGTATAGTTCGAATCTTATGTTTTACTTATTCATAATTTTATACATTATAAAAATTATAAATATATATTATAAATATTTATATGATCTCAGAATCTCGAATCAATACTAAAGAAAATAAATTAAGAAAATTTTTCTCAAAATCAATACTTTGAGAGCGAAGTAAAAAGGGAAATATATATATATATATATATATATATGTATATTATATAATATGAAAACCTTTACAAATATTTCACAGGAAGAAATAAAATATATCACATGAAGAAATGGAGATTTAGTAATAATAATCATGATAAAATATAATCAAAATCCAAAAAAGCATACAACTAAAGAGTACAATACTCAGAATATCAAGGGAATTGATTGAATACTATTTGCAAAAATAGGTGATTTTCTGTAAATCTGTAAGCATATAGCCAAACAAATTATAGATTTCAATGGCCAATTCAACTACACAAAACGAAACTTTTAAAATTTTGTAGTTGTATCTATCCAAATTTTTAACTTGCGATGCAATTCAACCGATCGCTATGAAAATTGGTACACTTATTAATCAGGACAAAATCTAGCCAACATCGTTTAGTTTAATAGGTCAGTTTTTAGTTCAATCAGATATTTGGTTCAAAAGATATTGAATAAAAAACCCACTTTAATCTTAAAATTATTAAAAGAAAAATAGGCCAACTGATGCTAAAAATAAGTAAATAAGTAAATTACACATACATTTTTTTTTCAGATATAAAAGGAAATATAATTATTTACTCATGAAAAATTAAAACTAGAGGGGGGGGGGGGGGGGGGTGGATTTTATTTTTTACGTATAAGTAAATAAAATATATTTCTTTTCAAGTCGGAGAAAAAAAAACTGCAAACATTTTATATTTTATTTATTTATTTTTATTTAAATTAATTGCTTGTTTGTGATTTTATTCGTTTAAATTCTGATAATGAGTTCAGATGTTATAATTAGGATTTTATTACGATAGTACATGTAATGATTTATTTTATAAGTCTCTTTTTATTCCACTGAATTTTTCACTCAATTTTAACGTTTAAATGAATAAAATGTTTGATACTAAAACTCAGCGGTCATATAAATAACTGACTTCTGTTTATTCTTATGTTTAGTATGAATATTAAAAAAAAAGCCTTCAAAAATGTATTTTTCTTATGGAAAGGCTTGTCTACAAAGAAGTTTTATAGATACGTCAACATGTTTTATCGACCTCCTAAGTTGGGTTTGGAATCTATTTATTCAAAATATGTTCAGTCGCAATATCATAAAGCTGGAAGATTTTTATTTTTATTTTATTTTATTCCATTTCATTGTTTTTTCTTTTATTCAAAAATTTTATAAGCACTTCTTCAACTTAAGCGGCACCAGGAAAACCTGCTGATGCTCTATATATATATTGTAATAATAATAAATTAATGTTTGAGGATATTGCTTATATAAATAATTCGAAAACAATGTAGAGAAATGTGTTTCGCTATAAGCTTTTAGCAAGTTTATAGAAACATCTAGTTTTTTATATATTCTAAAACTTTGTCACAAGAAACTAAAGTTATTGAAGATTATCAAAAATAGTTTTTCATCGAGTATATAAATGCATTAAAATGTATAAAAGTTACGATATAGGACGCTTTTTTTTTTTTTTTTTTTTTTTTTTTTTTACTGTCGATCTAAATAAAAACTAGAAACGGCGAAAGAAGAGCAAAGGGAATGAATGACATGAATGACCAGCAGATTCAGAAAAGGAAATAAGCCTTGGGTGCCAGTGACGTCACTCGAGGGGTGATTTTCTGCGCATCCATCTCATGGACCATACCGTGTGTTTCTACTTACCGTGGTTAAAAATATCAGCTGGATCATATCCTTGCAACAAAGATGGGAGTTTTTTAAGCCAATCGTCGATGGCACTTATTGGTACAGATCTGCTTTCTCCACAAAATTTTCGGAAGACAATGCCATTTCTCATTTTAAAGCTTTCAAGCCAACCATTACTTGCTTTGAAACCATCAAATCCGAGTTCTTTAGCAAAGTCTTCAGCTTTTTTTTTAAGCATTAAGCCACTGATAGGAACTCCTTCTCCACAATATTGTTCGAACCATTTTCTAATGCATTTGTTCACATCAGGAAAAGAGCATGCACGGCTCTTTTTCATTGTTTTACAGCCGTTTTCGAAGTTCTTTTGTATGATATTTTTGTTTTTCATGATGGTGGAAAGAGTACTGGGTGGAATTCCAAATTTAGCAGTGACTACGCTTTTCTTCATAGAATGGTTTTCCTTCAGAATTTCCATTTTTTTTTTCGATGGTTAAAACGTTCAATTTTCTTTTCACACCTGCCATTTTTAGCTCTAAAATCGAGACAGCAAAATGCGAGATGATACCTTAGTCGTTAGGCTAAGACTGAGAAACAGTTCTACAAAATTTTTTCTCCTGTCTCCTATTCTATCATCCCTTATCATTCCAGAGAAGAAAACCCGTTTTTAGTACAATTCCCACGCAGTCCCTGACCAAAGCACCCCCGATGTCCTCACGTATTTCGCGGAAATGGGGACTGGTGTGATTGTCAAGATCAATAAGGCTCTAAACTGGAATGTTGTGTTTCTTACGAAAATTCGAGATTGGGAAGAAAATAATTTGAGATAGGTTTGGAAAATACGTTAAAATTTTATTGAAAATGTAGGGAAATTGAAAAAAATCGACTACAAAAATTCGAGATTGACAGGTTTGGGAAGAAAATAAATCGAGATAGGTTTGGAAAATACGTTAAATTTTTATTGAAAATGTAGGGAAATTGAAAAAAATTCGACATAGACAGGTTTTCAAGATAAGCAGGTTTCGAGATAGACAGGTTTGACTGTATTAGGTGCCTGTTTTCTTTCCATTTCATGCTTATTCTTTAGAAATCAAAATTGTCCGTTAACCTTCTGACCTCTGTAATTAGATATATCCATTCACTAAGTTATAAAAAATAAAAAAAATCACATCAGACCTGGTGTTTAAAAGTAATAAGTGTAAAACTTTGAATAAACACCATAAATAGCAAGAACTCGTAACAATTGTTACGGTTCAAAAAAAAAAAAAAAAAAAGCCCCTTTGTCAGGTGAATAAAGTAGGCACAAGTGCTGCAAACAGGGTTAGAAATAAGCGGTCGTTAGTCACATTTTGCGACCAGTTTTTTCATTTTGACACCTAGAATTCCAATCATAAGTGCCATATTTGACGCCTGGATATTTTCCTCATCATACCTAATATTTTTCCCAATCCCATCAGACTGTAAACAAGTCTATTTCGGTCAATTGAACCTAATAAAAACTGATTTAGGAAATCATATCTCTATGAAAGTAGTTGACGATTTGTTAATGATTAAATTAAACAGCCCTAAATTGGAAGATTTCTGCCCAGAAAATGTTATTAAATTGTGGTGGGATGATGTATCTTCTGGGCGAAGAATGAATTTGCGATTTTAAATGTGCACATTTAATATTGTCAATGTAATTACATTCATTACATAAATATTTTTTATATAATCTTGCATATATTATTTACAAATTGATGCTTTATTATTATTATTATTTTTAATATACATATTTAATTATAGATGGCACCTAGATTTTTCATTTTTACACCCAAAAAATTTAATCCAGGCATCATTTTGACGCCTAGTTTCAAAATTCTTATTTCTAACCCTGGCTGCAGACAAAGTGGCGATGCACCAGTTGTTACAAGTTCTTGCCTTTTATGGTGTTTATTCAAAGTTTTATGATTATTGCATTCACTAAGTTGTTATTTTTCTGAAATATATTTATTATTTAAAATTACCTAATTAACCCGTTCAGCGTTAGCTGTTTTTCAGTATATTTTCTTAATGATTCATAAAATTAATACTATGTGCAGTATAAGTATGAGAATTTGGTATTGTATACTACAGACATTTATTAATAATATTTTCATGAAAAAGGCAAAATTTCTTTCAAAATTTAGTCACACCAACCTTTCATTTTGACTGTGTATAATGGAAAAAGGTGGGCTTAATGCTTATTGAGTTAAACACTATTAGCTTGCTTAAATTAAATTTTAAACTGCCTACTTTTTTCACTCCTTGGATCCATTCGACCAAGTGCCTGGTCATCATCAGGGAACACTTGTTGTGTTTTGTTTCTGCCTCTGCTTCTTTTCTTCCAGCATGGAGTGCCGTCTACTATCGAAGTGATCATTGGCTTATCGATCGTTACAAGAAAAGAAAAGGCAGAAACAAAACACGACAAGTGTTCCCTGATGATGACTGGGCGTTTGGTCAAATGGGTCCATGGAGTGAAAAAAGTTGGCATTTTAAAATTTGAGTAAAAGTTTTCTTCTAAATATTGTATATTGAATTATTAGTTTGTTTTAAAGTGTAAAGGTTATGTATAATAGTCATATGGTTCACTTTCATTTATATATAGTTACATTTTAGTTATAGTTTCAGTTACATTTTCAATGACTAGATTGTTTAATCATTGTATAAGTACAGTGCAGTTAAAACACATTACAATTTTGTCTTTTTCTAAGGTGGTCAGGTGGTTAATTGTTATCATCTTGGTCTAAGTTTGGTAATGCAATTAGAGCCAAGTGTATCTTATTAAAGTGTTTCATGTATAACTGTAGGTTTTTTTTTTTTTTTAACATAAAACAACTGTGATAAAGTTTGTGCAATTAGTTTTATACATTTTTTAACACTGCATACATTTTTTATTGTATAATGTTAAACACATTATATTTGTGTTAGAACACTTGAGTATTATTTAGTTACATAGTATTTCCTTCTACAGTCTTATATGCAAGACTGTATGCGTGCTATAAGAATGGCAAATCCTACTGTTCCAGCAATTATTGAAACTTTGGAGTTTGATGAAACTATAAGGTAAACTTTTTTTATTTGTGTAAAAATATGAATATTTGTATCTAGATTATCGTTTTTGAAACATGTTGATTTGTTAAATATATATTAAGTTAATGCTGTATTCTTAGTAAGGCTATTATGTTATTGTTGTTCAATATTATACAATTATTTACTAAATTGTTTCTTATACATTGTTCAGATATAAACAAGTGCATGCATATATGTGTACCATAGCAACCAACCATTGAGAGTTTTTTAGTAATAGGTGAATTATTTTTAAAAATCATTTTCATTTTTTTTAATTATACATATTACTAGATGATAAATTTTTCAGGTGTAAATGTAAATGTTCCAATAATTTTATGGAAAAGCAATCTTAGATGTTGGGTCATTCCATTTTAAATCAGCAAATGAGGTGCACACTACCATTTCGGATTTTGATGACAATTTACATGTGCATTCATCATGTCTCCTAGACCTAAAAAAAGTATGTTTTTTATTTTTAAAAAATTTATTATGTGATATATAGGCTGTTTGTGTTGTTTGCAACAGCAAAAATGGGGTATTTTAATACTTTGCTTTATGAACTATAACTTTTTTCTATCAGCTATGGAGCTCAATCATAGCTCATTTGAAAGCTAACATAATGGTCTTTTTATACGGTATCAATAAGTTTTAGATTTAAAAAAAATGTTCACATTTTTATGGTCAAAATGTGTGATGCAAAATTGAGTTTTTACCATTTTTGAAAATTAAAAAAATCATGAAGGGCTTGGAATAACAAGCCCTCTTTTTTTTCTTACATACATATGTATGGTTACTTATTGCATAAAAAAAAAAAACTGACTTGTTACTCTGCCCCCTTCACAAGATATGACCCCCCGAAGTTGCACATTTTCTAAAAAATCCGGTTTTGAATGCTAAAAAAAGTCATGTGGGGGGCCAGGTAAATTTTTTTTTACTAGTCTGATTTTAAGTACTTCTTTCTAGCTTTCAAACAAAAAAAATATGCAGGTTAGACATTAAATTAAATTATCGAAGAACAAGGAGCAATATTATAACTTAAAAATTAAAGAAACCTTTTATACTTCTTGGAAATAAGCCTTAGTACTTGCGGGAAGGGACCCCTCCCATCGTCAGAGGCAGCACAGTGGCGGATTGCTTTGTTGTGATCACAGAAAATTAAAAATGCCGCCAACAAAATAAATATAAAAATCCCCATTAAACCAAATAAAAATATTTATCAAACAATTAGGAATGAAAAAGACAAAATCGATCCCCCTGAAGCCTCCGGTATTTATCGTATTCTATTCTCTAAAGAAAACAAAGACACTGGCTACTACATAGGTATGACAAAGCGCAAAATCAAAAACCGTATTAAAGAACATTCTGCAGATATTAAATTTGGGAAAATAACCAGCGCACTCACCAAGGTAAACGCTAACGGACCTATCAATATCAATTTTAACAATACTCGCAAACTTGCCGATTACAATAACGCAATTTACGCCGTAAATCGCGAAACTGTCGAAATCTTATTCAATCCTCTTACCTGTAATGGCAATGAGCCAGCACAAGAAATTAACCGTAACTGGTGCAGAATCGTGAAGACTACAAGAGAACAAGTCATCACAACAAAGCAAGCTGCCACTGTGCTGCCTCTGACGATGGGAGGGGCCCCTTCCCGCAAGTACTAAGGCTTATTTCGAAGAAATATGTAAGGTTTCTTTAATTTTTAAGTTAAAAAAAAATATCGCTTTGTTTTTCAAAGGCATTTGGCAGTTTTAGGGGGAGGGGGTCTGTACTTTGAAATAATTCATTGGAACAATGCAATTTTTCCATGTCCTTTTTTTGTAAATATGTTATTTATTGTGCACTTTTCTTATTTGATGGTTTTAGGTTAACCTTACAAATAGTAATTTAACATATTCTTACCTCTCCTCATTTGTGAACATGTATTTGCCAGCTACAACAGGAATGGACAATTACATGAGCAGTTCTTTGTAGGCAAACAGTGCCTACTAGTCGTTGGCACTGTGCCAATGACAAAGTTGCTTGCATATTCATCATCATCAATTTCAGCCTTTATCAAATACTCTGCAGGATGAAGGCTTCCCCTAGCTGATTCCACACTGCCTTCTTTTCTGCAATTCTTCCAATTCTGCATTCTGCTCTTCCAAACTTCACAATTTTATCTCTCCAACAACACAGTGGTCTTTTCCTCTGTCTTTTCTTATCTCTTGGTATCCAAAATAGGACTTAAGTGGTCCATCTATCATCCTTTCTTCTCGCAAGGTACTCAGCCGAGCTCCAATTTATTGGTAAAAATTTCGGCCAATATAGGGCAGTACAAAAGATTTGCATGATGATATCACATGCAATTGCTCAATAGCTCAGTTGTCTCTTTGTCTCTGAAAGGAGTGGATTGCTAGGCTGTGTTTCTGCTGTAAAATCTTGTGAAGTTTGATGTTTGGGGTAGTTATTATTATTATTTTTTTTTAGGTCAAAATATCTACATATTAACGAAACATTTTGGCGAAGCACAATTCTTGTTAAAGGTAAAACAGGAAATTATTTTTAAACATTCTTAAATATAAGTTTGTCCTTCTTCCTATAAAGAGTAAATAAATTATGAATTACCCTAAATGCTCTATGTTGGAAATAAAGTATATGATGTTGAAGAAAAATATGGGATCCATTTCTTTTGGCCTAGCAATCTATTTCTTTCAGAGTTAAAGAAACAACTGAGCTATTGAGCAATTACATGTGATATTATCGTGGAAATCTTTTGTCTTACCCTATATTGGCCGAAATTTTTTCCAATAAATTGGAACTGAGCTGGGCACTTTGCGAGAAGAAAGGATGATAAATGGACCACTTAAGTCCTATTTTGAATACCAAGAGATAAGAAAAGACCAAGGAAGAGACCCCTGTGTTGTTAGAGAGATGAAAATGTGAAGTTTGGAAGAGCAGAATGCAGAATTGCAGAAAAGAAGGCAGTGTGGAATCAGCTAGGAGAGGCCTTCATCCTGCAGTGTATTGATAAAGGCTGAAATTGATGATGATGAGGATGATGAATATGCAAGCAACTTTGTCACTGGCACAGTGCCAACGACTAGTAGGCACTGTTTGCCTACAAAGAACTGCTCATGTGTGTTGCCCATTCCTGTTGTAGCTGGCAAATACATGTTCACAAATGAGGAGAGGTAGGAATATGTTAAATTACTATTTGTAAGGTTAACCTAAAACCATCAAATAAGAAAAGTGCATAATAAATAACATATTTACAAAAAAAAGGACATGGAAAAATTGCATTGTTCCAATGAATTATTTGAAAATACAGATCCCCTAAAACTGCCAAATGTCTTTGAATAACAAAGCAATCTTTTTTTTTTTTTTTTTTTTTTTTTTTTTTGTTCGAAAGCTGGTAAGAAATACTTAAAATCAGACTAGTGAAAAAATTTTTACCTGCCCCCCCCCACATGACTTTTTTTAGCATTGAAAACAGGATTTTTTAGAAAATGTGGAACTTCGGGGGACATATCTTGTGAAGGGAGCAGAGTAACAAGTCAATTTTTTTAATGCAATAAGTAACCATACACATGTATGTAAGAAAAAAAAGAGGGCTTGTTATTCCACGCCCTTCATGACTTTTTAAATTTTCAAATGTGGTAAAAAATCAATGTTGCATCACACATTTTGACCTTAAAAATATTAACTTTTTTTTAAAATCTAAAACTTATTGATACAATATAAAAAAAGACTTATGTTAGACATTATGTTAGCTTTTGAATGAGCTATGGTTGAACTCCATAGCTTTGATAGAAAAAAAGTTATAGTTCATAAGGCAAAGCATTAAAGTACCCAATTTTTGCAGTTTCCAACAACAAAAATAGCCTATATATCAGAATAATAAATTGTTTAAAAATAAAAAATGTACTTTTTTGAGGTCTAGGAGACATGATGAATGCACATGCAAATTTTCATCAAAAGCAAAAATAGAGATGCAACAACTTTTTTGGAAATTTGCTGATTAAAAATGGAATGACCCTGTTATGAAAAATTATAATAATTTGGTAGTCTTGTTATACATACAGATTTCATCTGCCTCATCTCATTCTATGTTAAAGCAAGAAGAGGCTGCACTTCCAGCCACATTTCAGATTTCTATAACTTTTTCTTTATAAATAATTTTTACATAATAATATATATAAATTTTAGCTCAAAAGTGTTTTTTTTTTCTTTTGGACAGAATTTTAAAAATGGCCAAAATTATCAGTTTTGTCATTCATAAAATTGTTCATAATTTTCTAACAAATTGAGCTAGGTAGTTTATTTATTTATATTTAATTTCTTTTTTATGATTTTTAGTGATATGCTATAATAATTCTTTAATATAATAAGAAAGCACCGCAAAACTGACGTTTTAAAATAATAGTACAAAACTTTGAATAAATATCATAAAATGCAATAAACTTGCAACAGTATTTTTAGGTAAAAAAAAAAAACATACGACCCTTCATCAGGCGAACAAAGTAGGCATGAGTGCTGCAATCAGAGCAGCAGCATACCATATTTAGTGCGTTGCCGCTTTGATTGCAGCACTCTATTACGTACTTTGTTCACCTGACGAAGGGTGGTGTGTTTTTTTGACCTGAAACATTTGTTGTGAGTTTATTCAAAGTTTTGTAGTTATAACTCTTTAATATAGTAAATATCTAATCTTCTATCTATCACTCTGTATATATTTACACATTTTCAAACATTTTAAATTAAAATTTAAAAAAAAAAAAAAAAAACTTATTTTAAATATTTTTAAAATAATTTGATAAAAAAAAAATAATAATACTAACTGCCATATAAATTGATTTTGTCTTACTTTACCATAACTACTCTGATGAATATAGCCGAACCTCGTTAACATGAACTATTTTCACAGTCCCCTATTAAAATGAAAATTAGTTACTGATAGCATGAACTACTGATAATATGACCAATTTTTTTATTCTCCTTGAGATTCACATTAATGAGGTTTGACTATATACATATAAAACTTAAGTTTTATAATAGAATAAGGAAATTATCCCGAGTAAAACTAATAACAAAACTTATTTTTAATAGATGGGCCACTTCTTTACAAAGAGCTCGTGTTACTCGTTGGGGTGGCATGATATCTACTCCTGACTCAGTATTGCAAACTATGGTTCGACGAGCTTTAACTGAAAGTGGTTGTCCTCCTCATACAACTGCTGAACTAATGGAAAATGCACATGAAAGAAGATGGCCTTCTGGTCTTAATACTCTAGAAACACGACAGAGTAATAGAAGAAACTATGAAAATTATATTTGTAAAAGAATACCTGGTAAACAAGCAGTTGTTGTTATGGCTTTTGATAATCAACACATGAATATTAATATGGTGTTAGAGCCAGGATTAGTAATGATATTTGCTCATGGAGTTGAGTGATGGTAACTACTTACAATTATTATTTCATATTACATATTCATATAGGCTTCATTGTATTTTAGTACATTTTTCAATATCTAAAATTCATAAAAGTAGAATATCGATATATTATGCTATTCTTAAAACATAAGAAAGTATTTTTACTTTTTTTTTTTTTATTATAAAATAAAATAAAGTTAATATAATATAATCCAAATATTATTAATGTTCAAACTATAGATTTCATTTAATGAAAATTTTGTGGCAGTTACTACCATTAAAAATAACTATCTGTAGTTGTTGAAAAAGTACTTAATTTTTTTGTCTATGTTTATTAGTTGATATGCAATAGTAAATATTTGTGCTTGATCTGTTGCTCCCCCCCCCTCCAAGCTTTTTAAATATATGTATATATATATATCAGGGGTAGAAATTAAGAAAATTAAATCACTGGTCCTCAGTACCAGCAATTTTAAGATTTCACTGGTCAGTCGATCCATTCTATTATATTTTAAATATTTATATATATTTTTTTTATTATATTTAAACTTTTGTAAATAAATATATATATATATCGCAAATATGATAACTAATTGTTTTGTAATTTTATTAAAAATTACAAATGATGTCTTATATAAATCAAAAGTTTATGGTTTAATAAACAGGCTAAATGTCACATATTTACCATTAAGTATTATAATAAGTATTAAAAGTAAAAAAAAAAAAGATAAAAGTGAAATTAAATGAAAAATTACAGAGAATAGGTGATATTAACGATTACAGTAAAGTACTATTTATACGCCTTTCACATTTATACGTCCTTTTACTGAAGTCTCTATTCATTCCTATTCATTTTAATGCAAAAATATTTTGTTTATATGTAACTCAATATTGGTTATACGTCTTTTCTCCTTTTTTAAGTTTCACAAAATTCAAGACTGATTATTATTTTTCCTTTCTAAATAAGCAGAGCTTTTCCTAGAAAGCATCTGAAATGTAGGAACATAGAAATAATTGAAATCGATGATCTTTATCATAAATAGAGGGAATGGGCAATGTAAGGGTCAGTTCAGACAGACAGTTAATCTGATTGATAAATAAAGAAATTCTCAAATTAAAGAAAGAAATTCTCGTCTTGGGATTAAAAATGTTTTTCTTAATTGTTGTTCTTTTTCATTTGTTATTTAAAATCTTATAATGTCTCGAAAACCTAAAGCACTTTCATTAAAAGGTAAAATTGAACTTTTAAAATAAATTGACGAGAGTGTGGGTTTAACAAAATTAGAACTGACAGAAAAGAAAAAAATGAGGATGTGTTCATATAGTATTAAAGTTATGTAATACAATACAATACTGTATGAGATATATAATTAGTAATCAAGTCATTTATTAATGATATGGTTTTTCTCACAACTTTATTAATTAGTATTTTCACATTAATTTTTCTGCATTGCCGCTAAGTTTGTTGTACAATCAAAATTTTATTTTTTCAATTTCGATTACACGTCTTTTCGTTTATACGTCCTTTTATGTCAGTTCCTTGAAAGGCGTATAAACGGTGCTTTACTGTATAATGAACAGCAATTATAAATAGATATTGTTATTACATACTATTCTGTGACAGATTTACTGGCTATTGTAGAGAAAAATATAAATAAATAAAATAAAAATAAATGAATAAAAAAATGAAAAGCTTCTAGGCCAGTGGACAACTAGAATTTATATTTTGTTGGTCCATTAAATACTTTTGTAGTCCTGGATCAACAGATCACTGTTAATTTCAAGCCCTGTTTATATAAAATATTTAAATGCTTTGATGAATATCTGTCATAATTTTGATTTTTACATTTTAATGCAAATATTTTACATGGTTTAGTAAATTTATATCTCAGTCAATAAATACCAGTAATTGATAATAAATTTTATGATGATGCATTCAGTGCATTTATGATAAATATAAATTACTGGCTTAAACAGAGGTATTTCTCTTTTTTTTATTCTTCTCTTTTTTTATAGTTATCTCTTTTCTTCATATATTTTTCGTGTTCTTGGAGGGGTGGGGGGGGGGGGGGGTGGGGAGAATCTCTCTCTCTCTCTCTCTTTTTTTTTAACATTTGTAAAGTATTATTTTGTTATGAAGCTTTTCCCCCCTCTCTATATTATTTAAAGTATTGTTTTTCTATGACAAGATTCATTGATGAGCTTTTCGATCAAACAGTCCATGGATCTTTGTTCATATGTATTAGTATAAATGCATGAGTAAACTGTAGAATGTAGAAAAAGAGAAGAAAAAAGGCTAAAAACCCCATAGAAATAGCATGGTAAGAAAAGCAAAAAAACTCACAATGTCAAGTGTCTTAAGAAAAAAAAAAAAAAAAAAAAAAATGCTCACACCGGAAGTAATAAGGGGACAAAATTGACTAGAAAAAGACATTGAATAACGGAAACCGGGCGGGCTGGGGCATAGGTCCTATCGTCCAGGATTAATACGACTCGCCTAGTATAACTAGTTATTGTCCAGATTTTTATTACTGAAATCAAACTGCTTAGGAAACATTTTTTCTTTTTAATTGATTTTAATTGTTTTTAAATAATATATTTTGCACTTTTGCATGATACATAATTTTATTAAATAATTTTATTTTTTTATTTGCATTATTTATTTTGTAATTATTGATTCAGCAGACATGAAAATTCTTTGTGTTTTCATGGAAATCTGCTTTTTTGAGGGCTGTGTTGACTACTTCTGAGATCAATGCAAATCTGATGCAAAATTGTGACCAGAAATTATTGGGGGGGGGGATCTGGTAGCATAACCTAAGAGCACACATATCCATAGTACATCCTGATGCCCATTGGATGTACTTTCATTCATAGGATATCCTGAGGATGTCTTGTGGATGAGATGTGCTGTTAGGGTAGGTTCCAATTTTTTTTTTTTTTTTGGAGGAGGGGGGGGCAGAAAGTTCCTGATTTTTAAGTTAATCTTCCAGCCTCCAATTTTTAATTAATTTTTCCCACTTTAAGAAACATTGCGGATCATTCCATATCAAATGAACCAAAAAATTGGGATTTTCAACCTGACCCCTTCAGAATTCAATGAATTTTGGTACGTTAGTTGCATCTATATAGAAATGGATAAATATGAAATTTTTAGTCCTTATCAGGATTATTTTTTTAAATATTTAACTTTAAAGTTTGTAAAATTCATTAAATTTTAGAAATTCTTGCAATATAAAATCAGCTCTCATTTCTGTTCTAATTATAGTAGAGACTTCTTATGAGTATCTATGGAAAGTATATAAGTTGCCCTTTCATATGATATGCTGCATGAATGAATTTTTAGAAATTTTAATTCCAAGTTCATCAAATTTGACCTTTAATTTTTAAAATTTTAAAATCTGCACCTTCAAAACTTTTTAAAAATATATAATGTTATTCTTCTAGTTATTGTTGACAATATGTAAAAGTTTCATTCTGGGGTCACCATGGATTTCTGAGCAGAAAATTCAAGAAAATTGCTAACATCTCAATTTAACTATAATGTTGAAAGAAAATGTCTGTATTTTTAAGTAAAATTTCACTTTTAGCTTCCAAAATAGAGTTTTAAAAGTGAATAAAGAATCTTGATAATTGTCTACAACATTACTTATGTATGTCACACACACAAAAGTGGAAAATTTCAAAAGCAACGATATATCGTCTTTTAAAACAGTACGGGGAACAAGGAAACATTGAAGTTTCTCGAAATTTCGAAAAAGGAATCTGGAAGAAGAACCCAACTTTTTTAACGAATGTTAAGAAAATCGTGGAAAAGAAACCTGATATTTCAGTGTGCCAAATCGCCCAGAAATTGAAGATATCTAAATCTTATGTGCGCGAAATCATAAAAAAAGGATTTGAATTTAAAAGCTTTTAAGAAAAAAACGGTTCCAAAATACATAAAAGATCAAAAACAACGAGCAAAGAAGAACTGATTAAAAATTTATCAGAAATTGATTCCATCTGGATCAGTACTGAAACTCATCATTGATGACGAGTCTTATTTCATGTATGATCCCAATGCTGCTGGTGGTAGAAAGTACTACCATTCTGCCTCACCAGATTCTGTTCCCGTAGAATATAGAATCAAACCTAAGGAGAAATTCGCCAGAAAAGTGATGGTGTGGCATGCCATGAATGAGGATGGGAATGTGTCCAAACCGGTGTTCTTTGAGGGAACTGTGAATGGTAGAATTTACTTTCAACAATGTATAAAGAGAGTACTGATACCCTTCATCTTCCAGCATCATTGGAAGGAAGATATTTTGTTCTGGCCCAATATCGCAACCAGTCATTATACAAAAGAAGCGATCGAATATCTGAGGGACCAGAAGATCGATTTCATACCCAAATCGGAAAATGCGCCTAACGTCCCACAAGCAAGAGAGATAGAAAAATTCTGGAGAATTATGAAATGTAAATATTCCTACGAGAAAAAGGAGCCCAAAAACTTGGCCCAATTCTAGAGGGTTTATCATTGTCTCCTTAAATCAGTAACCAAAGAAACTGTACAAAACGCCATGACGAAGGTTAGAAGCAATCTTCGCTAAATGGGACTTAAAGGTGTATATTCTTCAATTTTTAAAGTATCAAAAGTGATTAAAAATGTTTGTCAATTTTATGCAAGTAGCATTCATGTAAGTAATATTTTGTTGAAAATAAATGAGAATCAAGTTGTCTCATTCTTATCGCAGACGCGCTTTATTGAATCATTTTAAGTGTTGACAAACATGTGTATATATAAGTAATAATGTGTGAATATGGCAAAAAAAAAAGTGAATTCATCCCTTGTGCAAATTGTTCCTATTTTTGTTCTTGGTGGGTTGGCAGCTATGCCTGTGTAATTTTCATCCCACTTGAAAGCCCAGATAAGGGGTAATAAATTTAAAAGTTCACTTCTATATGACTGAGACTACTTGCACACGTCAGGATATAAAATGGTGTCAAATGGGGTAAGTTGTTACAATTCTATTGGGGCTAATTGATACGGTGTAATAACTTGCCCTGCATAAGTTTTACTTTTATAAAACATTGTTTTTTTCTTTTCATTTTAGTGGAAATATAAAGTTCAGGATTAGCTATTTTTTGAGATTACTGGTACAGAGTCAGTTACTGGTACATCTACTCTATTTCTTGGATATGCTGCACAAAAGTTGCATAAATTTTACCTTTTTTATTTTAGATCTAGAAACAATTCTGAATAGTGTTGGTTATATAAAATATAGACAGGTTTTTACAGATAAGCAGAAGTTGGAGTCTTAAAGGTACATAAAAGCTTTTCTCCTAAGAAAATAAAGATTGGCTTATCAGTATGCAATTAAAATTCAAATAAAACTTCCTTTGGGCTAGAGTGAATTAGAAAATACTTAAGTGACTGGTTGTCAGCTTTTTTTTTTAAGTAAAAGAAATTTTTCTTTATGTGCTGCACAAGCAACTAGCCTAAGTAGAGCCATAAGCTTTAACAGATAATTGTAGAAACCTTTTTACACATCTTGCTTGTGTCTACAATTGATTCAATTTCCAATTACAAAATATCTACCACATTGACGAGTTTGGAGTAACAACAATGCAGAAGCCCCAAAAGGTAATTGACAGAAAAGGTATCGAACAGATTGGAGCTGTAATATCTGTAGAGCAAGACACTTTAGTAACAATGGCTCTTGCTGTTTGTGCTAATAGCAACACTGTCCCCCTTCCCCTTTTTTTTGTTTGGTAAAATTAATTTGTTAAATATTTCAGCTATAGGAAAGAATGACCTTATTTTATTAAAAGTACAATATCAGAGAGTCGCATATTTTGCACCGATTGCAGTAACCATTTTTTGATTGCTAGTGATGGGGCTGTGATGATTGTAGATGACATTTTGAGACTAAAAAACATAAAGATAATGCAAGATTTAAATTTTTAAATGTGTTCCTAGAAAGTTTATTATTTTATTTCAGAGAGATTGCAGACATAAATTTAACTTTAGTAATTTTTTGCAACTTTCATATTGCAACTCAACAGTTAATATTTCTGGCAAAATACTATTTATGATTAAATCGTATTCTGTTGGGTTGTTCAGAAAGTAATTTTGTTTTTCTCAGCAGAGAACTTAATTGTATTTTTTTCACATCATCTTCACAATTGAGCTGCTTTACCATTATATATTGTGACAGCTGATATAGCAAGGCTTGCTTGTGAAAAATTTCATTTTTTTTTTCCTTGCTCAGTAGGTTTTGATTGGTGCCCTATCAAATAAAGAAAATCGGAAGCGACATTTTTGGTATATTTTGTTTTTGCTATCAAAAAGGTGAAAATGCTGTTCAAACAAGGAAAAAAGTATGTGATGCATATACAGAACATTTATTTAAGGAACGCCAGTGTCAAAACTGATTTACCAAATTTTGTTCTGGCAATTTTGACATTGAAGATGCATTATGTTCTGGAAAACCAGTTTATGCTAATTGAAGACAAAATAAAGTATTAATTTATGAAAACTGCCAAATAACAACTTGTGAGATTGCTAAAAAAATGATCAAAGTGGAGAATATATAATTCAATAAAATACTTCTACAATATAAGAAAATAATCTTTCAATTTCAAAGGAAAAACTAGTATATAGTAATGAAATAAAATAAAACTTTGTAAGCAATTGTCATAAATTGAAAAAAAAAAAAACTTTAGATTTCTGTTGTTAACATTTCTTTGCATCCTCTGGATAATTCCAATGTGTTTTTCTAAGTATGGTGCATTTCTTTTCATGGTTCACTCACACCTACTTATGTTGACAGATGAAGAGCCATACTAAGTTAATTCAATGTGAAATAACTATTATGTGTGTTTACAATTTAGAGTGTTTGCTTACAGATGTTTTATTCATTAAATTTCTACATCATCATTTTGGTGCATTTCACTGAATTTTTACATAGTAGTTTCTGGGATATCTTTTAAAAGCTTCTTAGTACTAGAGATTAAGACATATTTTATCAGCTGGTTTTCTAAAATTGATGATTAAGTTATTAAAGCAATTGTAAAAGTATACAATTTAATTAATTACTAAATAATTAATTAATAGTGTGATTACTAATTAATTTCTACTAATGTTAAACTATTTTTAATCATTTTCTGAGAATTTCATCCTCCTCCCATATTTTCCCTCCTTGCTTTAAGCCAGTTTTAAACTATGAATCTCACCAGGGCCTGACTATCACATGGACACCCGGGGTTCGTGCCCTGGGCACGAAATTTCTGAGGGGCACAAAATGTTACTAAAATAGTTAAAATATACGGTCTAATTTTTTTTCCTAACGCAGCTGTGTTTTACATACATGAATAAAATTTCAAAATGAAATCTATTGTCAGGCTGATTGAAGGCAATTTTATTTGTCTTTAGAGCCCAAAATAGAAACAGATTATTTTTTTATCCAAAAAATTTTGGATAAATCCAAATAAAATTTTGGTATCCAAATAAAAATTTTCACTTCTTAAAAATTGTGGTATGTTAATACCTGGCCTTTTTTTTTTTTTTTTTGGGGGGGGGGGGGAGGAAGAAGGAGTCTGGCTCTTCTAAGGGGGCACAAAAAATTGTTAGTTGGGCCTTGAATCTTACTCCATAGTAAAAACCAAAAGTGACTTCTATGCCTGTATGGAATTACATTTTATACATTTTCAAAAAGTCTTCCGCCCACCTTTCAAAAGATATTTAACATGTTTACTAAAAAGTGTATAAATAGTAGTTTGGACACCTCTATCTCCCTTGATTGTAACGATGCAACTAAGTGCTTTTTTTGCTATACCATGAGTGAATTGTAAGGATTTTCTGTAACTTTTTGTTTGATATCTTCATTTTGGAAGGAATCTCAAAGACAACTGGACTGTATATGGAACTGATGGTCAAGTGGTATTTCTTTGATGAGAACATTATTTGAAACTAGCAGGCTTTGCCCGCTTCACTAATCACTGTATTTAAAGGAATTTTTGAAAAAACACTAATCACTATATTTTGAATCTTTTTAAGTTAAAAAAAAAAAAAGGATTCTATGAAATTGCTTAAAACCTTGCTTTGGTTCCCTGTTGCCTTCAGTTGAATGATATTTATTACTGGTTGGCACATTTTAATTCTAACTTTATATTGAAAAACAGTAGAAAGGTAACTAAAATTTTAGAAAACAAGATGTACAAGAGAGAGAGAGAGAGAACAGTGACAAAATGTACTAGACAGTTATGTTCACTATGGTATTAAGTTTAGTTGTTGCTCTTATTTCTTACTTTTGTTCTTCCTCTTTTTTTCATGGCTTTAATTATTGTTTTAGTTTTTATTTGAATACTTATTTTTTTTTTTTTTTGTAACTCTGTTGTAATTTCAGTACACTGTTCCTTTGCAGTACTAAAAGTTGACACACACAGGATTGAAAAATGCAAGAGTGAACATTTAAGAAAATGTTAAAATTAATTTACTCTACCCTTAAGAGTATAAACATACTACACATGCTTTATTTCAAATTAGAAGCGTATGGCTTTTAGACTAGAAGACAACTGTATCAGATATGATGAATTTCTAAATATCTATTTAAAGATGTTTTATGATGTTATATTTCTTGATTGTGAACGAGCTTTAGAAATTACCGTTTATCAAATTTACATATAAAAATTGGTATTTCTATTTTTTTAAATGAAATGAGACACAATTGAATAACATTTATTACTGGTTGGCGCTTTTTAATTCAATTTTTATGTTAAAAAATTCTGTTAAACTAACTGTTAGAATTAAGAAATAAAGACATACAAATAAAAAATCTGTAGCAGAGTAGGTGAACAGTGATAAAATATACTAGATAGTTAAGTTCACTATGATATTAAATTTAGTTCTTGGTCTTTTTTTATTGTTTTAATTATTTTTAGTATTGATGCTAAATTTGAAACATTTTAAGATCTAAATGTAAGTTCTGTATAACTACCTATTTAAATTTTTATTGTATCAGATAATAAAAGCATTCACGAGCTCTTTTTACAGTACATTTTATGAAAAACATACAAATTTTTTGCACATTTTTTAGTTATTTGTTTGAGTTCCAAAATTTCATAAAATTAAATTGAGGGCTACTTTCATTCTGTGGTGCACATAGGCAGGCCACTGTTTATGTCTGTGTACTTAGACTTTTTAAAAAGAATTTGGGATTTTTTGACACACATTTTTATATTTTTGATCTGAAAGTGTTAGTGCCAAGATCGCTATTTTCTCCGAAGAAACAGCCCATTAAATGATATAGAAAAATGATTTGTCAATTTTTTCTCTGTATCATAATTGCATTGATTTTGAAAGGGGTTTTTCCTAATGGTCTTGTTGCAAAGAATTTTCTTTTTCTTTTTTTCACACAAATAGATATAACAATTTTGATGAAAGTTTAGGGTTGCGAGTTTTTTAAGCTGAAAAAAATATTGTACTTTCCTCATTTTCAGGAAAATTGGCTATGTGTGAATATAAAAAAATATTCAGTTTATTTTTCTTTAGACTTTATACTATAAAAATATGAATAATATATCTATATTTTAAGAAGAAGAAAATTCAGCTTGTTTGCATAAAATTGGCTTGCTGTTTTTACCTATATATTAATGCCCTCTAACTGTAACATCTTAAATTATTTATGAATGACATAATGATATGAAATATGAATTTCAAACTTTCCTGACAAATAAAAATTGCACACAAAAACAAGGATGTATATATATAGAATACATAAAATAACACTTTGTATTCAAAAAACATATTTTTAAAAACAAAAATGTAAAAGGTAAAACAAAAAAGTAAAGGACAGTATAAGCATTTCAGTAAGAAATGATATCTTTTGTATTTATAGGTTATAATAGTTATATGGGAGAAAATGATATTTCATAAATTTAAAATTAAAAAGCTGTGCATATTTTGATTAATGCATCAAAATTATAAACTAATTTAATAAAACTATGTTTATATTAGTATAGGCTGATGCTGAATATATAATTTAGAAACTTTTTTTGGGGAAAAAAATCTGCATTTTGATCATTTTGGCTTATTTATGTAGAATTACCCATGTACAATAAGTTGAATTTTTAAACAATTCTGAACGTGTATACTAAAGCTACCAAATGTATAACGTTGTGAGTTTGTGCATTTCTGTTTTACAATGCAATGAATGGGCACTGCACATAAAGTTTATGACTGATTATCATGAAAAAAAACATAAGTTTGACTTTAAATATTTGTACTTTATTTTAAAAAATATTTTTAATTTTCTGTTCTCTCTTTAATAATAATAATAAAAGTTAATAAAAATCATTGTCTTTTTCATTTAAAAAGTTTTCATGCGCTAGTGTCTGACTTGCAGATTATATGTTTGCTACAACTTGTCTATACTTTTAAATCAGATGTCAAGAAAGAATTTATTTAAAGGGGAAAAAGATAGCTAAATCATAAAAATATTTTCCCTTGTTATAAGTCTGCTTTATTTAAGAAGCATTAGAGCATTCTTCTTTTTAATGTAATTTTTGTTTTTAGAAATTTAACAGCATAATCAGCTGAAATTGTTTCAAATTTTAGGAGCATTTTTGTATATTTTCTTATATATCGACTTCTTTTAAGAATTATTCTAGAGCATTCTTATTCTTTTTTAAAAACAAAATTATTCAGTTACTTTTTATGAAATTTGATGGCATAATCATAATTTTTATTGTTTTTCCTCTATGTATTATTGCTATAATTTATTCTTATATGTCTAGATACTTAATCCAGCTATTAATAAAAAACTTACTTATTTGATAGTAATTAGTAATTTTGTTTTTATGTGCTAGTGTGTATTTTTTAAGGGCTCATGTCAACCTTTGATTTAAAAAAAAAAAAAAAAAGAAAAAGAAAATAATTTTTTGTTGACACTGAAATGTATTCAAAAAGCATAGTTTTGTTTATAAAATGCTAGCTCATTTTTGTGAAATTTGTTATTGAATTTTGATAACATAATCAACTGTTTTTTCTCTTAAATTGCATTATTGATACAGTAGACTCCCGATTATCGGCGGTCGGATTATCCGCGGTCCTCAAGGGCCTGAATTGAAAAGGGAATTTAAAAATACAGAACAAACTTATTACAAAAAAAGATCGAAGAGAATAATGACCTTCAAGGCTTTTGAAGATATTACACGATTCTTGACAGCATTTATGGCATACACACTGCTTGGGACGCAGTTAAGCAGTCTACATTGGTAAGGTCTTGGAGAAAAATTTTACCAAATGTGGAAAATACTTTGGTAGAGTTTATAAAGGAGGAAGAAATTTCTGCTCATGATTTGGGAAATTTAGCTAAATCTCTAACTGGAGGAGAAAAGTCAATGAAGGAAACATTGAAGAGTAGATTAATTGTGACGCCAATGATCCAGGTATTGAACACCTTACAGATGAACAAATTGTGGGCCAAGCATTAGACCCAGTTTTAGAAGATAGTGAAGAAGAAGAGGAAGAAGGAGATAAAACTCAGCAGAGGATGAGCCACGACGCAGCCCTAGCACATGCAGATGGACTTATAAAATATCTTGAGGAACAGGACGATGTATCACTTTGTGACAAAATGCTGATAAAGAAACTGCAATTGCAAATTAAGAAAAAGTGTTTTAGTACAAAAAAAAAAAAAAAGCTTCACCGATTTTTTTGTTAAAAAATAGAGCAAAATGTAAGTAGAAATTTTTATTAGTATGTTAAATTGTATATGTAGGCCATGCTTAACTGTTAATTAAATAGTATTGCTCAAAAGGCTTTATTTGTTGATTTATATCCCCTTTTTGAACATTTTGCGGATTATCCGCTGATTCGATTATTCACGGTTGTCTATTCCCCGTTCACCGTGGATAATCGGGAGTTTACTGTATATCTATATTTTTATGTATTTTTTTTTCATGTATTATATTTGCATTATTAAATATCCCCCCTCCCCCATGTATTATTGCTATATGTGTATTCTTATACATATAGATTCTCAACCCAGATATCAATAAAAAAAATTATCAAAGAAAAAATATCTAAAGTTCTGAGTTGATAGTAATTTGAAATTTTATTCTTACGTACTAGTGTATACTTTTTTGAGTACTTGTGTCAGCATTTAATTAAATAATAATAATAATTATTATTATTTTTTCTTTGGTAAAACTGAAATGTATTCAAAAAACATACTTTTGTTTATAAATATGCTAGTTATTGTTTAAAAAAAAAAAAAAAAAAAAAAGTTTCTGAATTATACAAACATTTTTTGTATTATTTTCTTCTTTGTCTAGGGGGTGATCCAAAAGTCACTGAAAAAATATTAAACAAAAAGTGCACTATTCAGAAAGTACTGGTCATAGCACAATGCAACTTTCACTGAAATACACGGAAAAGTATGGAATTTATATATATATATATAAGAAAATAAATATTGAAATTAAAAATTTATAGCTAATTACTGCTGTTAATCATTTTAGAAAGGAAAAATTATATTGTTATGAGATAATGCATTGTTAGTCAAACTTTATTATGAGAATTCCCATGGTGTAATGTCTGTTGGCCATTTTGTTGAATGACGGCTGTTACATTGAACATTTATAGTATTAGATGCGTTGTTGAATTAGCTGTGCCACTGTAAAAAAATTAATTTTACGATTAAAGTGCCATCTGACTGAGAAAAGTTAAACTAATTTGGCAATAAATTTTTTGTTATTTAAAAGAAAAAAAATCCCATGTCTTTCTGTGCATTTTAGTGAAACTCGCATAGTGCTACAGTCAATACTTTTCTGAATAATAAAAGATTTATTTTTTTTCTGTAACTTCTGGATCACCTGGTACTTCTTTTAAGAACTGTCCTAGAGCATTTTTTTTTTTTTTTTTTCAAAACATAATTGCTTCAGAACTTTAGTACTAATTTTAGTTACTTTTTTTTTTTTTTTTTTTTATATATATATATTTTTTTTAATTTGATAGCATAATCAATAGTTTTCTTTTTTTTCTGCCATTGCTATATTTACATTCTTATATGTATAGACATTTAATCAAGATATCAAAAAAAAAAAAAAAAAAAATGTATAAAGTACTGAGTTAATAATCAGTTACTTTGTTATGTTAGTGCATATTTAAATACTTCTTTTTAGCATTGATTGAAAAATGAAAAACAGAAAATAATTTATATACAAAAGTCATAATTTTGTTTATAAATATGCTAGTTATTGTATAAAATCTATTTTTGCTTTATGAAAAGGTTAATAGCTCAAAAAATATCAAGAAAGTATTTACTTCTAGGAATAAATCTAAACTATTGCTAGACTTTTTTTTTGTGAATTTTTATTATTTAATTTTTTATTTTTGTGAAAGGTCATCATATAAGACAGAAATTGTGGAATATTTTACTTTTTGTTTTGTACTTATATGTGATATTTAAATATATTTTGATCTGATGATAATGTAGGACATTATTTTCTTTGTGTTTTGTTTAATGCTTTATATTTCGTGAAATTTATTTGTCTCCATGCACCATTCCTACTGGAAATGACCATGGTATCTGGTTACTGTTTTTCAAACAGCAACATGGTTGTTGGTTAGATCCACCCTGTTGAACATTTCCTCCTGTATTAGGTGTTCTCTGGCTTCCACCTATGTTGTCTTTATTTCCTATATTATGGTGATATTGTCCGTCTTGAGAATTGTTTTCGAGGTTATTCAGTGAAGCCGAATCACCTATTTGTGAATTAATGTGGTAGTAACTTGGTGCACTGTCACAGTCAGCACTGTACCAATAATCACATGCAAGTATTTGCTGATTAAATATTGTCCCTTTTCCACAAAGGAAACTGTCTTTTCTTCCTTCATGACATACATGATATACCTGTAAGAGAATTACAAGATTTTATTAAGATGTTAAGATTATACCGTATACATGATATACCTGTAAGAGAAATGCAAGATTTTATTAAGTGTATGAACTTTAAGTGATATATTTAATTGTTTTATATATTTTTTATTTTTGTAATTAAATGTTTGTGTTTGAATTTTCATATGTCTCATTCAGTCCAGATTCCTTCAATATATTTTATCCATTTAGTTAAATTCCTTTTTGTCTTTATATAATCATATGTCATTGTATGACTATTAGTTATAAAAAGATTTCCTGTGAATAATAATAATAATAATAATAATAACAAATTATATATTTTAAATTTATAATTATTATGTAATGTTGAATAATTTAGTATTTATCTATCCTAAAACATAATTCATTTTAGTATCTGATATTAGTCAGTTGTGTATCATGCAATAATGTAGTGAGATGAAATCTAATGAACATAAAAGGATCTTAACTTAATAATAATATTTTTAAGGGATTATTTGATATAATTACAATTAACAATCTAATAGACACATTTTATTTTTCACACAATTTGGTTATTTAAAAAAATATTGATTTGCACTTATGGTAAATAAGTTGTATTTTCTATAAGTTTCCTTTTCTATAAGTTTTATTCATTATGTACTTTTATTCGAAAGGTAAAATTTTGTTAATTCTTTAATAGGAATAATTATTATAAGTAACCCTTGCTTTCCCAAGATCAAGACGCTATTGGAGAAAATTTGCAATAAGCCGCCACTTGGCGCATTTTACAAAAATTGCCAACATGGTGCCTTTTTGTATCGTTTAGAAGTTGCAACATTCCATTTGTTGTGTAACAGAGCGAGTTTTTCAGCAAATAAAACAAAACTCAAAATATATACAAAAACAAATTACTTAAAAGCACAAAATCATAACAAAATGTATTTCTCAAAATATTATACTAAAAAATACACAAACTTAAACTTTTTTTATAATTTACATTTTTCTTTCTTTCTTTTTTCTTTTTTTTTTTTTTTTTAAATAATGTATTACTATAGAGGAATGGTTGGAGGTGGAGCTTTTTTTTTTTCCCTTGTTGGCTGTTTTCTTCCGCAAAGGTTTCATTCTTTCTTTCTTTCTTTCTTTTTTTTCTTTTTTTTTTTTTTTTTTTTTCCTTAAAAAAAGAAAGAAAGAAATAAAAAAATAAAAAGTATAATTTTTATGTATGAATCACAAAAAGCATACATTTTGGTAGCATTTTAATATTAAAAAAACTTTTATTTACCGGAATTTTTTACTATCAAGCTTTGTGGAATCATTGGTTTAGGTTTATTGAGAATACATATACATCAGATTTGTATGCTTGACTCAAAGTGTGCTTGTAAATCTTTGTCAGTTAAAGACAGATAGCACATGACAGAATTACAATACGAAGATTTGAAAAAACACCCAGGGCCAACACGGGAATCGAACCCGCTCTCCTATGCTCGAAGGCAATTAGCAGTGTGGTGACATAGCCACTTGCCCACGGAAGGCCCTTGTGGAATAATCCACTTTCAAAACCCTACTGTTCAAAATATTCGTAACAAATGCATAAATGCATAACAAACACAAAAAATATATTTTGAGTACATACATAATATTTACTTAAACATTATCATTCCCAAACTTATGCAAATCTCAAAGTATTAAACAATTTGCATGTATATATATTTTCTTTTCTTTTTTGGTGTGTTTAAAAAATATGCTAATTCCAATATTGTGACGTCATTCAATTTATTTATCTGATTTTTCTATTTTTTCCCCTCACCAAACATGTACTTTGGAATAAGATAAACTTGCCCCACTTCAAGATGTGACGAATATATTTACAAAAAAAAACTGTAAAATTATGTACGAAGCTTCGCCATTTGGTATAGTCGATGAGTAACTAGTAAAGTTCTGATACAGATGCTCCTTTAAAATATACATGCCTAACAAACCGGTCAAGTACGGCATCAAAATCTGGATGCTTTGTAATGAACTGTTGCAACTTTCAAGTTTATTTAGGCCAGACTGGCAATCAATCAGAAGTGAATCAAGGACCCCGTGTTGTAAAAGAACTTGTAAGCTTTTGGGGAAATTCTGGTTGAAACATAACTACAGATAACTTCTTTTTGGATGTAACTTTGGCCAAAGAGCTTCTAGCATGGAAAATGACTCTGGTAGGGACCATGCACAAAAATCAAAAAGATCTTCGTAAATGTCTGGTAAATGTAAAACAGAACTGTTTATTCGTTGCATTTTCTGTTCACCCAGACTCTGACGCTGGTATCATACGTACCAAAGAAAAACATGTGTCGTCCTCCTTTCAACAAGGCACCATGAACACAGCATTTCTGATGAAAGTAAAAAATTTAAGCGAGGCATAATCCTAGATTACAACAGAACCAAAAGTGGGGTTGACATTCTAGGCAAGCTTGTTCGGCAGTATTATTGCCGTAGGAGTACCAGAAGGTGGCTGCATTCTTTATTTTTCAATTTCATAGATATTGCTGCCTATAATGCTTTTGTAATTTGGAAAATGAATATGCATAAAAATATTGACTTGAAGGCTGTGAAAAATGCGCGTAAACAGTTTCTAGAGGATCTTGGAAGACAGTTGGTGGAACCTTACTTGGAATGCCGCGCTTCAGATATCGCCGATAAACTAAGAGGCTTCAAAGATTCTACAATTCAGAGAATAAAACTAAGCGGTAGAAAAGTAAAAAAAGTAAAGTTTCAAATTGATTCTGATGAAGAAAGATCTACAGCGAAACGAGGTAGGTGTAGCCTATGCTCTAGATCAAAAAATTACACCAAGTATTCTGAAACATGTGAGAAATGCAAGAAATTTATTTGTAAAAGTCATACTTTCGCCGTTTATTTGTGTATTGATTGCCATAATGATGAGCAGCAGGACTGAAAGTAGTTACAATGCTTTATAACCCTTATTTTTCTTAAGTGTTATTTTTATTTCAAAAATTTCTACTTAAGTTTTCTGCTAATTAAAATATTTATAATATTTTAGAAATTACAATTTTCTTTTTGTAATAAATGTTGAATAACAATATTATATCAGTGCTATATATTTAATCAGTTTTCTAACCTAAACATTATAAATAAATATGGGGGTTTAAAGTGGCCCCAGCTTATGGCATTAAAGTAACATTTTGATCTTATTATGCAATGATTAAATCTGATATCGATGAATTTATATAAAAAAAAATTTCTAAAAGTTTTACAAAGGCTTTTGTTATCACCATGCTGGTTTTGTGAAATGACTAAAAAAGTCGAGTTTTATTAAAGCAATTGAAAATGTCCAAACATTGCAATACATTTCACGATATTCTTAATATTTACTTAAACACTTAATTTTAGTTACTAAAATACCATTAAACTCATCCACAAAAGAATTTATTTATCCACTTTGTCCTAATTTGTACATATGGGTATCACAAACATTTTAATAATTCTTTGTTGGATATTTTCCCATTTTATTCCCACATTTTGGTGTTACTCTAAAACACTATATTATTTAGCAAAATAATTTTATGTGTTCATATTTATATCATTTAAATTTTATCCTCAGCACTCAATGGGTCAAATGTTTCAGGTGTATATATGCGCCGAATTGTTAAACACGAATCTGTAAAATACATTTGTAGATAAAGCATTGTTTTGAAAAAAATTCTAAAATTAGGCCAATGATTTTACTTTTGATTGTGATCACAGTCTCCTAACTACGAAATTGTACGATGTAGATAAATTTGCTTAAAGTTAATATATTAAATTATACCAGGTGTTAATACATGCGTTTTGATTCATTGGTCTCAGTATAAATTGTTTTCTTGCGGATTTTGTAAGTCATTAGAGTGATATTGTGTAATTTGGGAAATATTTTAATAGATAAAACTTTCCCTTATTTAGGAAAGTATATATCATGTTTGATTTATTTCTCATTACATTTTTTTTTTTTTAATTTTATTTCCTGGTATATAAATTATTGTGTTTTAAAAATATACAGAAATTTAGGCATGGTTAATTACAGTAATTGATGAAAAGCAGTACGTAACAACAGGACTTACTGGTGCAATTTATGGGTGGGAAAAAGCGCACTCCCCCTAAGTACTGAAGTCGACAAAAAATTAAAAAATATCCAAATTTTTCCTTTTCCCAATACATATAGTAGCAGCGTCAAAAATGTCATTTCTCGTGTAGATTATCATAACTTACTGATAGACAATGTGTTGCAATATATATATATTATTGTCAGTGAAACATCGTCCTTCGTGTTATTGTACTTCACAGAAGTATCTCTTTAGGGATACATCCCAGACCGTCGTCAATCACCCATTGTGCAGTACTAGTGGGACATTAAACTCAACCAAGCAACCAGAAGTATCTTACATACTGTATTTTGTCATGTACCCAAATGTGTTTTATATATTAAACGCATTATTGTGGGATTTTTTTTTTTTTTTTTTTTTTGGTCTAAAATTTAAACTGAATTAATAGTTCATGATGTTTTGGACTTTTTTCTTAAACGTGTGAAATTAATGAAGCTCTGAGTCGCACCTAATTATCTTTATACAGGGTTCATATTACTCAGGGAAAACCTGGAATACTCAGGGAATTTGAATTTTGTTTAAAAAAGTGAGGGAAAATAAAAATTTTCAATAAAAGTCGGGGAAAATCAATTATAAAACCGGGGAAAAAAAAAATATTTCTTTTCTCTCAAATGATATTTTTCTTGTTTAACTTCGCAGTGGTGCAGAATATGTCCAAACGTGCGAACGATGTTCGGGGGAAAATTTTGAATATTCATTTTCTTAGAATAAAATAAAAATAAAAACGGAAATAGAAAAAATATTCTGAAAAACAAAATTTCTAATATTAAACAACAAACTGACAACTGTATTCTGTTACAAGTGTATTTTTAAAAAATACCTATTACTTACATTCCCCCCTCCCAAAGAAAAAAGGTTAAGTATTTGAAGTTTGGTGATATGTATTTAGTGATTCATTCAAGCTAGAGAAAATATCAAATCTCTAACTTTTTTTTTTAATTAACTAAAATGCTACAAGAATAATAATCCAGTTCACATAAATAAACAAACACTTTAATGACCGGTGGATGGGAAAAATCATGTGTTTGTGTACTTTAGCCGATAAGAAAAGCAAGGAAGAAGGGGAGAGATAAATAGGAAAAACTTTTTTTTTGCATAGTTTTGAGTCTGATTTACAGAAGTTCAGTTATCCGTTTTGATTGTGCATTCATGAATTTGCCCCCCCCCCCTAGCAATCAAACAATGCACACACAAACAATTTTAATAATAATATATAAAACAAAAGAAAGAAAGAAAAAGCACTTGAACAATTAGCTGTGAGTGATTAAACATGAATTTTTGAATGAGTTGGTTCTTTTTGTGTCTTAAATTTTAGATTATTATTTTCTCAGTTTAAAATTATTTTGCATTAAAGTAACACACATACTATTCTTTAGTTTTTATTATTATTATTATTCAATAGAAGAAAGTATTGGATTCATAAAAATTTTCGATTTCTGATAGATTTATGGCGCTGTTATATGGCGATATATGGCGCTGTTATACTGCAATTTTCCCTGAGAGAAGGATATCATCTGCACGGTAAAAATTCACTTATGTTGCCCATTTAGACTAATACCTCTCTGATATGAAAATCGTCTGCATTAATAATGGATAAAAAAAAAAAAAAATAAATAAAAAATTAATTTCCATTGCATGAATTTATATAGGAAATGTAGAAGAAAGTTAGTTTTGTGCTGGCTTTAACATAACTTTTTTTTTTTTTTTTTTTCTCCCAGGGAGGAAAAAAGGCAGGCTTGAAACTCTTATACTATTTTTTTTTGTAATGATACATATCAACAAATGTCTATTAGCTGCTGATTCTGTCATTCAACATTTGAGCACTATTCTCTCAGACTATATGACTTGTTTTGTTCAAGGTTAAAATTTGCCCATCTTCTGTACATTTTGTATCTTTATAGTAATTTGTCTCATTTTTATAGCATATAACTTTTACTTTTTCAGTTTGTTCAGTTTTGTACTTATCAGTTAAGTGATATTACTTACTTTTCTTGTGCTGTATCTCACAAAAATTTTAATTCATCTTTAAGCAGAAAATTACAGAATTTTTAATAATTGATTATGGTTCATGCATGTTTGTCTTATTCTTAATATTTCACAATTCTGTAATAAAAGATAATTTTCAGCGACAGCAAAATGCATTAAAACGAAGCAGCATTAATTTATTCATAATCATGTATTATTATATAAGAAATTAAAAATTATGTTAGTTAATAAATCTAATTACCTTAAACTTTTTAATTTTCCATCTGGTGGACATTAATAGCAACACTAAATTTTGATGTAATTTAAAAAAGAAAAAAGAAAGAAAAAAAACTTTGAAATTTGTTATTTAGTTAGCTTATAAGAAATCTCCCTCAATTTTTGGACTAAAGAAAGATTTATCCTTCCTCTCCCCCTCCCTCTCAAAAAAGCTAAAAAAAAAAAAAAATCCCTCTGATATTAGGTTGTTCCATTATTTTGGGGGAAATTTAAGATGTGTTCGGGGTAAATTTCAGAGGTCTGAACATTTCTGCAACCCTGTAGTTTTGTATCAAATTTGAAATGATTAAGTATCGTGAAAATATTCATGTAAACATTCATTTCTTCCTAAATTTCTATCATGATCAGAAGTAACATAACATCATATGGTGGAATTAGATGTATTTTTTCCTCTCTAGAGGATTATGTCTTATAAAATGTCACTAATATTTTCTTGAAAGTTGTCTAGAAAACTCACGGAATTTTTTCCCCATATTTGAGTATGAACCTTGTTATATCATTAAAATATATCGATTGATAAGTATATGTATATTAGGAGATGAAACGGTTGATGAACTTTTCCTATTAATTGTGCACAACATATATTTATTTGAAAATATGTTTTCAAATAATACTTCTACACACATTCACTAAATCTTTTTACTTCGTGAACAAGCAATGTAGAAATCAAACTTCATCGAGAGTTTGCTATATCTGGTGAATTAGCACGCCAATAGAGTGAGGCTCCATCAACTAAAATCTGACTTCAAAATGGGAAAGCGAGGGTTAAAATATAGTGTTAAATTCTTATTAATTGTATGGGTTAAAATAGTTTTTCTTTTTTAATTACTTGGAAAGCACACTAATGTAACCACCAGTATTAGCTGTTTGCAAGTTAATATTTTATATTTTACATTAGATATTTCTTTTATGTGTTTAACTCATTAATTTAAATACTGTATCGTTACTCCCTGAAACAGTTTTTATTGTTTGAATTTTAATATTGAATGCTAATATTGATTGTTATAATGGCATCTTGATTTCAAATTAATTTTTTTTAAATAAGCGTTTGATTAAATTTTTCATTCAATATCTATATTATGAAATGTTTGTGCATTTTTGAAATTTTTTTTTTTATTTTAGGAATAGATCAAAGCCTTACATTACACAACTTCATATCATGATCATGTTTGTATTTTCATTTATATGCCATAAATTTTAGACAAAATTTATTATTATAAGAACTTTTAATTTATGTGCTGCATATTTTAATTTTCTAAATGTTTGCTTATTTTACTGTAATGCAATTTTAATACATGTTAAAATAAAAACTGTGATAATGCTGTCTTGAATTTGTCATTATTCTATAAGTTTGTATATGTAGATATAAATTATCTTGCTTTTAAGGCAAGAGTTTTTAGCTATAAAATGTGAGATTACTGTGTAGAATTTTAAATCTCTTATTTAAATTTAAAATATTTTTTTAATTTTTATGGCATTTTTATAGTCTGGCATTTATAATGTATAATTCTTAAAATGAACACTTGGAAACGAAATGAGAGAAACAAACATTTGAACTTCAACGATACAGAAGCCACTAATGTGCAGATTAGCTAGGTAATCTGCACATTAAAACCCTTTATCTACTGACGGTACTTTAAAGTACCATTACTTTAAAAAGAGTATAAAATCGAATTTATAGAGGAAATGTCAAAGATATTTATGAGAAGGGAACAGATGTTCCTCCTTTTAATCTCACAACAAAGCATTAGACGATACATATAGCCATTTTTGTTCCATAAGGGATTTTATGGAGTGCACTTGCTGTTTTTGCTTGATGTATTTCATGATCTTCATGTGTGTTATAATTAATTCCTATATTATTTCAAGAATATCCCACTAATCTTAGAAAAAATATGAGGAACATAAAGAGTAAATATTTCTCTACACTTTTTTCATGCCGAAATAATTATTTCGACCTCTATATACCAGTGGTACACTAAAGTACGACCTCATAAAATTCTCAATTATTATGATGAGGTGATATGCATAATTTTAAACATATATATCTTTAAATAATGCATTTTAGTGACTAAAAATATATGTTTCAAACACAATTTTTGTCTGTATTATAATGCAGTAGATAAAGGGTTAATGGATTTCAAGCTTTAACGGTAACATACAGTCGGTAACAAAAGTGTCCGAACACTAACAAAAATTCCTATGTAAAAAAAGCAGAGTTAATACTGTTTTGTTAAATAAATCCTTGTCAAATCATGTTAGACTGACTAAGAAGAGGATTCAACAAGGATTTATTTAACAAAACCGTGTGAAGTGTACTTTTTTTACATAGGAATTTTTGCTAGTATTCGGACACTTTTGCTACCGACTGTATATATAAACTGCTGTCTATTAAAATTGCAACACCAAGTAGGAATGCGAATATCAGACTGATATTTATTGGGCACATACATTATAGTAGGAAGAACAATTGATTAAAATTTCAGGAAATTTGGAGTAATATGTACTGAGAAAACAGTGCATAAAGCAGCGACCTCAGTGAGCAATAAAATCACTATCTGCCTAGGCATTGAATCAAACAGCGATTAGATTACATGTATGGATAAAACGATTCATGAAGCTTCAACACGATGCCACAATTCATGGATCGTATAGTCAGGCCCTGACTAACGGCAGGGCATACGGGGCAAATGCCCTGGGCCCCACTTCTGGAAGGGGCCCTCCTACAGGCGTATGCAGAAATTCTGCAACCTAAAGAGCTCTTATGCCACTTCCAGGGGGACCCCCAGAATAGGCTTGCCCCGGGGCTCCAGGTAGTCTTAATCGGGCCCTGCGTATAGTCGGTAACAAAAGTGTCCGAACACAAGCAAAAATTCCTATGTAAAAAAAGTACACTTAATACTGTTTTGTTAAATAAATCCTTGTCGAATCCTGTTCTTAGTCAGTCTAAGAACAGGATTTGACAAGGATTTATTTAGCAAAACTGTATTAAGCGTACGTTTTTTATATAGGAATTTTTGCTAGCGCTCGGACACTTTTGTTACCGACTGTAGTTACTGAGGAGTGGTTTGGAGCCAGTCGCATTTCAACGATTAAACAGTCATTTTTATTGATGCGATGTCAGGAGAGGACAGTGGCCAGAGCAACAGTTGAACATATTCTGCATCAAGGAAGGTCCGGAATACGAACAACTTGCAGTCGTGCATTGTCCTGCTAAAATATTATGCTTCAGAGGCCTTGAATATAGGGAAGAGCGACGGGCCTTACCTCGTCAAAAATGTAATGGCTGGTATTCAGAGTGGCGGGAATAAAAATAAGAGGTGATTGAGACATGTATCCAATGGTACAACATACCATCACTCGAGGTGGTAACCCAGTATGCGGCTACCAAAATTATGATTACTAATATAGACTAAAGGTCTATCTTTCAATTAATTTTATTAAGCAGTTTCACATACAGTGGAAACGTTAATCTTTAAGTTTTAAGGGTTTCAATAAAAATAACCCGACCAGTGTTCAACTGTTATAACACATCAAATACACAAGTTTTAACAACAAAACAAATTTTATTCAATGAAACACAAAAAAAAATATATATTAATAAATAAAGTATATTCAACAGATTTTCAAAGTATAACATATTTAAAGTTACCTCATTTCACAAGTGATGCACAAAATGTAGCAGACTAAACTTCACTATGACAAAAATCATGATACACCATCATCTTCTAAAGAACACATATATTTCACAGATGAAGGAAAAAATACGCCGCGGTCGCCTCGTTGACCAGCGGGAGACGAAGCATGATTATATCATTTAAAACTGAAGATCACTACCACACTGATTATTTTACTGAAGGTTGAAGATCACAATTTGCATATCATTAATTCCATAATCTGATAAAAATCACTTATAATTTAATTTAATTCACTATTGGATGCTAGCAACTTTATAACTTGATTAAATAGAAAAATTTCACAAACGTAACAAACGCGATTTAAAAAACCGCTAAACAATGTCAACATCGATCAAACTATCAAATTTAACATTCTCATTTCAAAAACATCGATTATCAATTTTTAATTTTTTAGTTTTCGCGAATAACGAAAAACTTCAAACTTTATCCCTTTTAACAGGGTACAAACTTAACAACAAACTTAAATATTTAACATTTGTAAAATAACAATAACAAAGGCAGCCATCATTTCTTTAAAAGCAATAGCAAAAAAACATGACTAGCTCAGCTGTACCAATATCAGTACTTAGCCATCAACAGCTTAGAGCTGCTCAATTATTCACAGACAGTCACTTCATTTTTAATTGAAGACTAGCTGCCCATTACTGATAACTGCCGATAACTGCACCCTAACACTCGCATCGCGATCTTTTTATACTGACTGCCAAGTCAAAAATCTACATATAAACAATGCATTACCATTGCCACTCAACAGTCAAAGTCAAAAATACATTTTATCATAACTATTTTAATAGAAGTGGCAACAGCAAAAATTAAGAAAATTATGCAGAGCAAATTTGGCAACAGCAACAATGTAAACAGAAAGTCGCTAGTAATGGCGCGATGTAAATAGAAGATGGCTGACCGAGTTTAAATAGAGAAAACTTTTAAATTCAAATTAAAGGTAAGTTAACAACTATATATATAAAATATAAGCATTTATATTCATAAAATTAATAATTTTTTTTTTATGTGCGAGGACAATTGATAGATATCAATTGCCCCCCACCACAGCATATAAAAAAATTTAACAAAATACCATCATGAGATTCCCCATAGTCCATACGAAATGTCACAAGTGGTGTAATAAACTAATTACTAGATAACCATTGACAAAAAATTTCAAGTGATGAAAAACAACTCCCCACTCCGCAGATATACTAAAGAAAAGGTGATATGAAAAATATACATTATATACAATATTAATTATATGATGCAATATTCAAACATGAAAGAGTAAATATGAGGTATATATACAAGAAATGAAAATATATACAATATATGAAAAAATTATGAAAAATGAATATATATATATACAATGAACAAATACGCAAGGCGCCTCACGATTTCACACACACATTCACACCATGATAACATAATATAAAAAATTATGAAAAGCATCTACAGAGCGAAGAAATTTATTCAAACACGAAAGATTTATATAAAGATCACTTTTATAAATTTTAACAAATCACTTTTTGTCAACGGCTTCGTAAACTGGTCGGCAAGATTTAATTTAGAGGAAATATATTCAATATGGAATTTGCCCTCATCAAACCAATCCCTTATAAAAAATAGTTTAATATTAACGTGACGTGTATGGAAACTCTCAATCCTGGACTTTGTAAAACGTATTGCAGCCTGATTATCAGCATATAAGGTAGGTATTTCAAAATTATTTTCTATCAGATTTAAATTAGAACATTCACATAAAATATTATAAAACCAGTCCTGCTCACGAACACAATCACACATAGAAACAAATTCTGACTCCATCGTTGATATGGTAATCCCTTTCTGTTTATTAGTACGCCAAGAAACAGCAGCACTATCCAAAAGAATCAACTGGCCACCCATAGAAACATAGTCGTCCCTATTAGCGGCGAAGTCAGCGTCAGAATAAGAAATTAATTTAACCTGTGTGCATTTAAGATGGAGCTTATATTGACTGGTGAATTTTATATATCCAAGAAGCTTAAGTAAACCCTGCCAATGTTTTATACCTGGATTTTGTTGGAACTGTGAGAAAATGTTAGTGGCATATGCGATATCGGGTCTAGTACGGTTTGAAATGAAAGAGATACAACCTAAGAGATTTCTGTAAGGTAAATGAGAAGCTTCATCGATGTCTTCTTGAATAACCGGACAATCACTTTTTGAAAATTTGATACCTTTAACAATAGGTAAGGAGGAGATAGGTACACGGTGATTTTGAAACCTCTTACTGACTTCGTCAATATATTGATTTTGATGGATCAAAACTCCTGTATCTGTATACTCAAACTCCACACCTAATAACTTGCGTGTGATACCCAAAATTTTCAAATCAAACTTTGATTTTAACAAACCTAAATTGTCATTAGCTTGAGATTCAGTCCTGGCAAAAACAACGATGTCGTCAACATAAACCAATAAAACAGAAAAATCATAATATGAATAAGCACAGTTACAATTTTCAAATTTATTAAAACCAAGTTCCAACAATACTTTATTTAATTCATAAAACCATAACCTGCCTGACTGGTGTAACCCGTACAGTGCTCTATCCAGCTTACAGACCCAGTCTTCTTTACCTTTTTCAGTAAAGCCCACCGGTTGCCTCATGTAAATTTCATCCTTTAAGGGAGCATACAGATAGGCACACTTAACATCGCACTGTACATTAAACCAACCATAACATGAGACTAAAAGAGAGAAAAAAAACCTGACAACAGAAAAATTTATAACAGGCGAAAAGGTCTCATCATAGGATTCACCCTGGACCTGGTTGAAACCTTGCGCGACCAACCTGGCCTTGTATCTGACAATGTTGCCAGACTCGTCACGCTTTACTGTGTAAACCCAGCGGTTTCCCAACGCAGTCTTGTTCTCAGGGAGTCTTACAAAATGCCAGACACCTCTCGTGGCCATACATTCTAACTCTTCCAACATAGCCCCATGCCATTCATCAGATTGTGCAGATTTTAAAGCCTGTTTATACGTTCTCGGGACCACCACATCTAGTCAACTAGCCGTGCTGGACGCGGAAGGTATAACACCAGGATTAACAACACCAGTAAACTTATTAAACTTGGAAAAATCAAAATCAGCAGGGTTAAAAACAATATTATTTAAATTACAAAACTTTTTGACATCATTAGGTGACCTTTGACAACACCTTTTACCCTCTCCATCAGGATAATAGTAAATATCGACCTTTTCTCCCTGAGGTCGAGGCACAACCTTCCTGTACCACACGGGATTGGTCATCCAGTTAGGAGAAGCAGTCTGCGGAGTAACTTGAGGAGCAGGAGAAACAGGAGAGACGGCTGGGACGACAACTTCAGTCTCGCTGGGCAAGACCCCAGAGGTACCAGGCTCCGGACCAGGAAGAAGGTACCGGTCAACGGGCCGTGGTTGTTCCTCCGGGACAAGCACCAACTCAAAAGAAGAGTCGCCCATCACCGCTCCACTGCGTAGAACATCACCGCTTTCAACAAAAGAAACATTAATGGTTTCCACAACCTTCCTCTCGTCTTCTAACCAGACCCTGTAACCACGGGTACGCAAGGCATAGCCCACAAGGACACCACGTTTTGATTTGGAGTCTAACTTGTGCTTACGTCTAACCTTTGGAACACCCACATATGTCAACGTACCGAATGGTCTTAAATGTCGAACAGAAGGTTTATTTCCTGAATAGAGTTCAAATGGAGTTTTAGAGTTCCCACCGTGACAAATCCGGTTCCACGTATAATTAAAGTGTAAACAAGCTTCAGGCCAGAAATCATCAGACAAGCCACTGGATTTTAGCATAGCCCGAACACAGTTCATGATTGTTTGGTTGAACCGCTCACAAACTCCATTTTCTTCTGGTGTGTAAAAGTTGGTCAGCTCATGATTTATTCCATTTTCTCTACAAAAACCCCCAAAAGAATCATTATCAAACTCTTTGCCATTGTCAGTTCTGATCGACTTCAACTTGGTTCCCAAAAACCTTTCGGCCCTCAAAACATGTCTCTTAAAAACATCAAAACACATGGATTTTTCCTGGATAGGGTAAACGGATGATCTACCAGAAAAATCATCTATTATTGACAGGAAAAAACGTTCACCTTTTTTACCAGGAATTTTAATAGGACCCCAAGTATCCATAAAAAGTCGATCTAAAGGTTTTTTGGAAGAAGAATGACTTAAGGGTTTAAAAGAAATACGATTTTGCTTACTCACATGACAGGGATCACAAAAAAAATTATCAACTGATTTTAAATTGGGCAGACCTTTTACAGCAGAATTACGGATAGTATTAAAAATTAAGTCAGGACTTAGATGATCAAAACGAAGGTGCCAGGTATCAAAGTCTTTTATATTAACAGGTTTTATTACAGGAAAAGCTGAAATTTCAGTATTATCATTTAAATTTTCATTAGAATTCTGCCCCCCATTCAATTTAACACTGTGCTTATTTTTAATTACTTTTGGAAATGTATAATAAATCCCGTCATGGAGTTTAGCAGAGAAAAGGAAATCACCATACTTGTCGACCACGTTTATTTTGCCGGCCTCACCAATAAATTTAGCACCACCCTGGTCGAATCTAGAACCACTCAAAAGATTTTTCTGCAAGTTCGGCGAATACAAGACGTTCCAAAGTTTAATAACAGTCCCATTAAAATTCAGTTCTACTTCACCTTTACCAGTAATGGGAAAAGTGACGCCATCAACAGCCACGTGTAGCTCATCACCGGAAATTTCAGAAAAATTACAAAAAAAGGATTTATCTTTACAGAAGTGATGAGAGGCCGCCGTATCATAAGCCCAGCTGCCCTCTCTATCAAAACTACTTAAATTTGCTTCAGCAATGAAATTTTGAGCTTTAGGAGTTTTATCACGTTTTGACTGTTGATTAGAGCCACCCCTCTTAGAAAAATTACTTCTGAGTGGTTTTTCCTTTTCTTTTGCAGCTAGATCATTATTTAACTTAACTTTACAATCTTTAATAACATGGCCTTTTTTTCCGCACCTCCAACAAGTAAAAACAGGCCTGCGTTTAAATTTTACATTTTGGGCCTCAATAGAACATTCCGTTCTACTTTTATCAAAATTTCTAAGTTGAAGGCGCGTTTCCTCGGCACATAACTCAACAATAATATTTTTAAAGTTAAAGTCCTTATCAGGCCAACGAAGAATTTGTTGAACAACCTGATCAAATTTATCAGGTAGGTATCTCAAAACCTGAAAACATAAGTATTCGTCAGCAATAGGTTTATTAATGGATTTTAACTGATCAGCAATTTTAGATATTCTAGCTGCAAAAACACCAATAGATTCGCCAGGTTCTAAAAAACATGTCATAACTTCAGAAAACAATTTCATATGATGACTTCTACTATCTGGCTGGAAGTTAATTTTTAAAATTTTCCACGCTTCTGAGGGGTCAGTACATTCACTTATTAAACTTTTAAACTCACTATCAATATTCAAATATAAAATTGACATGGCAGCATTCTGCCTTCTTTTAAAGTCTTGTACTGCCTCCTCAGACACGGTTTCACTAACTTTGGGCTTAGTTTCGTCACCAGTGACGATTTCATAAGCATTTTTCTCCATAAGTAAAAATTTAATATCACACTTCCAACCAGAGTAGTTAGTGGCATTTAACTTAGTGATTTGAGGTACAATATTATAAGCCATTTTTAAATAGTTATTTAATTATCAATTATACAAAAAAACAAGAAAAGAACAACTGGTCAAGTTTAAAAAAAACCCTAAAAAAAACCGCCCATAACCAAATAATATAGACTAAAGGTCTATCTTTCAATTAATTTTATTAAGCAGTTTCACATACAGTGGAAACGTTAATCTTTAAGTTTTAAGGGTTTCAATAAAAATAACCCGACCAGTGTTCAACTGTTATAACACATCAAATACACAAGTTTTAACAACAAAACAAATTTTATTCAATGAAACACAAAAAAAAATATATATTAATAAATAAAGTATATTCAACAGATTTTCAAAGTATAACATATTTAAAGTTACCTCATTTCACAAGTGATGCACAAAATGTAGCAGACTAAACTTCACTATGACAAAAATCATGATACACCATCATCTTCTAAAGAACACATATATTTCACAGATGAAGGAAAAAATACGCCGCGGTCGCCTCGTTGACCAGCGGGAGACGAAGCATGAGCATGATTATATCATTTAAAACTGAAGATCACTACCACACTGATTATTTTACTGAAGGTTGAAGATCACAATTTGCATATCATTAATTCCATAATCTGATAAAAATCACTTATAATTTAATTTAATTCACTATTGGATGCTAGCAACTTTATAACTTGATTAAATAGAAAAATTTCACAAACGTAACAAACGCGATTTAAAAAAACCGCTAAACAATGTCAACATCGATCAAACTATCAAATTTAACATTCTCATTTCAAAAACATCGATTATCAATTTTTAATTTTTTAGTTTTCGCGAATAACGAAAAACTTCAAACTTTATCCCTTTTAACAGGGTACAAACTTAACAACAAACTTAAATATTTAACATTTGTAAAATAACAATAACAAAGGCAGCCATCATTTCTTTAAAAGCAATAGCAAAAAAACATGACTAGCTCAGCTGTACCAATATCAGTACTTAGCCATCAACAGCTTAGAGCTGCTCAATTATTCACAGACAGTCACTTCATTTTTAATTGAAGACTAGCTGCCCATTACTGATAACTGCCGATAACTGCACCCTAACACTCGCATCGCGATCTTTTTATACTGACTGCCAAGTCAAAAATCTACATATAAACAATGCATTACCATTGCCACTCAACAGTCAAAGTCAAAAATACATTTTATCATAACTATTTTAATAGAAGTGGCAACAGCAAAAATTAAGAAAATTATGCAGAGCAAATTTGGCAACAGCAACAATGTAAACAGAAAGTCGCTAGTAATGGCGCGATGTAAATAGAAGATGGCTGACCGAGTTTAAATAGAGAAAACTTTTAAATTCAAATTAAAGGTAAGTTAACAACTATATATATAAAATATAAGCATTTATATTCATAAAATTAATAATTTTTTTTTTATGTGCGAGGACAATTGATAGATATCAATTACTCTGAAAACTGCATCACTGATATGGACTCCTTTAATGTGTGATTAGTGACGAGCCTGGACGCAGGAATGACGTGAAGTCGCCTTTCAGACAAATCACAACCCTGTTTACAGCATCAAGATTGCCTTATCAGTATTTAACAGCATTGTGAACAATGCACATTGTCAGCTCGGATTTGACATCATCACAGGGTCCATCACTGGGGTCCCATTAGATACATGTCTCGATTACTTCTTGTTCGCATTCCTGGCACTCTGAATAGCGGCCATTAAACTTCTGGTGAGATAAGGCCTGCCCATCTGCCCTATATTCAATGCATCCTTAGCGCAACATTTAAGCAGGATAATGCACGACCACAAGTTGTCTGTATTGTCCGGACCTTCCTTGATACAGAATGTGTTCAATTGTTGCTTCGGCCAGCGCGTTCTCCTGATCTCGCATCAATGAATATGACTGTTTAATCGTTGAAAAGCGAGTGGCTCGCCACCACTCACCAGTAACTGCAGTTATGAACTGTGGCATCCTGTTGAAGCTTCATGAAGTGCTGTACCCGAATATGTCATCCAATCACTGTTCGATTCAATGCCTAGGCAAATAAGTGTAGCAATTGCTCCCAGAGAGGTCTCTGCTTTATGTAGGGGAGATTAGGGAGGGATGGGACACCTAGAATTATTATTAAAATAGATATTGTTTTTAATTTCTGACTCTTCCATTTAGTGAAGTAACTATAGCCTCATATTTGTTGTTATGTATAATTTTAGTTGGAGAATTCTGCAAGTTTATGTAACAAAGAGACTATTTTATGACACTAAAAGTAAATAATTACTTAATTTTCAAAGCAAGTTTTCAGTATCCCTCGCTGATGTTAGCATAATTGCTTTTCCTATTTTATATATCTAATAATATAACTTTTATGAATTAGTAGTTAAATGAAGCCTAAAAATAGCATGCGTCTAAAAATAAGTTATTTTTTTGAAAAATTATGAAAAGGGAAGATGGGACATATAAGAAAAGAAGGAAGAGTGAAGATTCTGATACTCCTTAAATAGAGAATATCAAAAAGCAAATGAATGAATAAATGGAAGAGGAAATGCCCATAACAAAATCAAAATCATGGGAAATAATTTGTGTGGCACTCACACTACTTTTGCTTACACTTTTAACTTTTAAAAATACTTTATTTACCATATAAGTATGAGGATTTAATTTTCATTTCTGAGCAGTTTTCCTGGACATGGTAAAATATACTAAAGAAATTACATTCACCAATTACAATCAATAAAATGAATGATTTTGCTTAATTATTGGTTGCCATGTATGTTTTATATAAATTATGTACAAACTGTATTGTGTGTTTAAATATAGTTCTAAATTAATAAAACATAAACACAACACCACTTGAAATGCACTTCCAGTAATTTTCAGATATAGACCCATTATATTCTAGTTCTTTTGTGTAGCCCTGCAATCGAATGATGAATGACTTACATACCATAATCTATACAGAACATGCTTTTGTGCATATAAAAGAAATATATGTTCATTTAATTTTGTTTTGGGTAATTTATAGATGCTAAACTGTACCTACCGTAAATTTAGCCCATACACATAATATATTTGAATTCTGTTGGATGTCTTTTACATGAACCATTTGCTTGATTTAAAAAAAAAATAGTCTAGCATCTCTGTATGATACGCATTTAGAATATGCAGTTCGGATTTCCTGTTAATATTTGTTCTTGAGATACACTGATAACACACAGACTAACTACTAAAAATGTTATTTTCACATTCAGGGAACCACAAAACATGTAAATATAACTAAAACTTAATTCTGAATATTTGAACTAAAAACTTTATTTTCTCTGCTAGAAGAGAAAGTTAAAAAAAAAGAAAAAGGTGAAACTAATCGAACATTGGAAAATTTTTATTTAATGTGGTACATTAAATTATAATGTTGGATAAAATAGATGCTATTAGTACTTAATTTACCTTAAATACATAAGTAACCCACTGTGTGACATATTATAAAAAGATAAAATGTACCATAGCATTTGCATTAAAACTATTCTTGAGTATGTTGGATTGATTCACATCAAGTCACGTATAATCTAAAATTTGTATGTATTTAAACTGACCTTTATTTTAATTTTAAAATAAATAAAGAAATAATATGCGCATCTACGTAATTTGTCTTCAAATTTGTAATAATTTTTTTTTCAAAACTATGTTCTAATAAATGCCTACTCATACACAGACGATTTTTTTTCTTTCATTTAATTATAATATGAACGTTTTAAATATTTATGTGAAGTAACTTTTGAAAAATGCATAATGAAATGCAGACGATATTTTTTTAATTCACTTTTTATTCGCAGAATTATTTCATTTCAATACAACTCAACTCAACCGAATTTTTTTTTTTTTACATATCAAAATAAAGATTCAGAGTTATTTAGTTTCACATTATCAAATTAAGAACATAGTATAATTGTTTGTGTACTATGGTATTTTTAACGAATGGTGAGCTGTTTGAATTAACAATGATTTATTCTCAGTGCAATAAAAATAATGCAGAAACTGCTTGGGAATTTGGACGGCAATGTACGAATTTGCCTGAAATTTCACGTACATTTGTTTATCAAATGATGAAACGATTGAGAATTATCGGTTCATTTCATCCAAGACCTGGCCCAGGGAGATATCGATTCTACACTGAAGACCAAGAAATTGACGTTATCGCATATTTTTCAGCGAATCGCCAGTCAAGCATTCGGCAAGTAAGCTCACATACGGGAATACCTAGGGTGTCAATTAATAGAATACTTGAAAAACACAATTGCCATCCATATTGTATTCATGGAGTTTAAGCATTATACCCTTCTGATTATCACCTGCGTGTAGCATTCTCCAACTGGTTGCTAATCGAACAAGACAAGGATTCAAATTTTGTTAAGAACATTATGTGGACAGATGAATGTTTTTTTTTTATGGAAAATGGGCCAATAAATACACATAATGATCATTACTGGAATAATACAAAACCCTATTTTGTGCAAGAGATTCATCACCTAGTAAAGTTTTCTATGTCATTGTGGTACGGAATTTGGAATGGAAAACTGATTGGTCCAGTGTTTTATGAAGGGACACTTACAGCCACAAATTATATGCAGCTTATTTTAAATGGTATTGTAACAAATATTTTGGAAACAACACCATTATCATTAGTAAAAAGTATGTATTTTCAATAAGATGGAGTGCCTACACACAAACCAAATATGTGACAAATTTGCTGAACGAAAGTTTTATTAATCAGTGGATTGGTTTGAAAGGACCTACAGAATGCCCCCCCCCCCCCCCCCCACAGATCCCCAGATCTAACACCACTCGATTTTTATTTTTGGGGTCGTCTTAGATCATTAGTTTATAATACTCGACCCATATACTTGAATGACCTTAAGCAACAGATAATTGTTGCTTGCAACAATATTTAACTCATCCAGAATATTTATAAAAACATTATTAGAAGAGTTCAGTTATGCATTGGAGTTCATGACAAACATTTTGAGAATGCTTTGGGAAATAAAATTTTTTAATTGTTTTTCTAATAAAGAAATTTGCTTCATTATATCAATCATATTCATTAAAATTCCATTATGATTCCAAATTTATTATCTAAGTGATCTTGTTAACCCTGCTTCCATTTTTGCTGATACACATAGTACCTTATACTATTATTATAAACTATAATAGACATTAAATACATAATTATTAATTCATGAACTGTGTTAATATTTTATGCATTCTCTGATAATTTTATTAATTGTAATGTCAAATGTATTTATCTCAATATTTTTTAACAATGAAATATTAAATAAATATAATTATTGGGAACACACACACACACAAAAAGCATAATTATGTACAGTCACTAACAAAAGTGTCCGAACACTAGCAAAAATTCCTTTGTAAAAAAAAGTACACTTCATAAGTTTTTGTTAAATAAATCCTTGTTGAATCCTGTTCTTAGTCAGTCTAAGAACAGGATTAGACAAGGATTTATTTAACAAAACCGTATGAAGTGTACATTTTTTACATAGGAATTTTTGCTAGCGTTCGGACACTTTTGTTACCGACTGTAGCAATGAAACTTGCATAATGAGATTTGAAGGTTTTAAGAATTTTCATCCGCTTTGTGAAATCTGTGTTGATTTATTATTATTATTATTATTATTTTAAATGAACTTAAAATAAAATTGTCGTACTAAAATGTTTCAAAGTCGTTATTAAACAACATGCTAAATTCGAAACACATTTAAAAATTCCAAGGATTGATTTAAATACCTTTGATTTACACATTGTGTTTATGATCTAAACATTTCCGTTATCAATTTGTAAATTATCCCTATTTTTACTGAAAAGCCAGCCTTTTAAATGATACGGAAAAATGGCATAAGTCACTTTTTCTTCTGTATCATTATTCGGTGGTTTTAAATATATAGTTATGCAGTTTTTTCTAATGGTCTTGTTAAATGAAAAATAAAAACTTTGTTATTGACAAAATTTGTGTAGAGAGACTGTATAAAAATTTAAAAAATGTAACTTTTTAAAAATTAATGGGAGGGTTTTTTTCTTAATGTCTTACCTACCTTAATTTGGATGTTTTTTCAATTTACATTGCCCATTTATCTGTAACGGTTAAAGAAATAAAGCGTGTTTCAACCTTTTTGGGACACCCTGTATTGTATAGTCTTTGAAGAATCAGAGAATGAGTCAGTAAATTGGAATTGAGAAAACATGCAGAGATTAAAAGCTTAATAGAATAACCACTTTTCTATAAAATGAAAAATGGAAAAAGTATAGAACTATTGTTTTCTTTAAGTTGAGGCCACTTCCTGAACAAATAGTGGTTAAATACCTTTTAACTTTGCAGCAACTAGCTTTACAATAGGAACTCTATATGGAGAACATGATAATTTCCTTTAACTAACCTGTTTGCTGACAGTTATGGGACACTATATAGTCTAGATTAGCAAATTTTTTTACAAGCTTTCAAGCAGTTTACTGAATTATTTATTTTGGCAATAGAGAGAATACCTATAATAAAATCAGTAAGATTGTCTTCTAGTGCCAAAATATCCCTTACATGGAATGAGGTTATTAGCTACATCTCACTAAAGAGTAATAGTTGAAGAAAGGTCTTGAATGGTGTCAGTGTTAGTATTGCCGTAACTCACCCCTTTGAAATCATTGCCACTACTTTGATGATGATAATTAGCCCTGCCTTGTTCACTTTTTTAAAAGAATTTTATCAAAAAAGCTAGCGATCAACGTAAAAACTTTATAAATACATGAAGCTTTAAACTTAAATAAATATAAAAACCTTACATGGTTCATGAGCTGGCCGAAATATTTTTAATGGGGCACCTCGCCGTGTTCACTGGCTCCAACAATGTGGAAGTCCTCTATCTGTGTGGTTACTGACTCTTTTCAGTAGGTGGCGCCACACTTTATCGATGCCTGCCATATCGTTGCCATTGCAAGAATTAGAATGGTTAATAATTTTGACTGCCTCACAATTTCCATTCTAATTCTTGCAATGGGAATGATGCGGCAAGCATCAATAAAGTGTGGCACACAGATCGCTGGCTTCGACACTGTTGGAGCCGGTGAACACGGTGGGATGCTCTGCTGAAAATATTTCGACGAAGTCATGAAGCATGTAATGTTTTGTATATCTATTTATTTAAAGCTAGCTTTTTTTTTTTTTTTTTTTTTTTAATTTAATTTTATTTCTTTTAACTTATAAAGCAACAAGAAATTAACACTTGGATATGATTCACATTTAAACACTTTCTTTTATACTCTCACATTAATATTAATCACAGATCAGCCTCCAACTGCAATCCTAGTGCATTGTTTACTTGTTCTTAAGCAGACAATAAATAATGTTATCTACATTGATTGAATGTGTCTTCCAAAAGATTTTATTTTACGTTATTTTTTTAAATTAAAAAAGAAGTTGTAAATTGCATGAAAACTTAAATTCCTTGCACAAAGTCTGAATTCAGGTTATATTTATTAGTTTATTTTATATTTACTTTTATTCAGTGGCGGATCCAGAACTTGACTTTTGGGGGGGGGGGGGGCTAAGATTTTTCAAAGTGTTATTCTAGACCAATAAAAAATTTACAATTGTAATATTCAATTGTGAATGTCAGTGTTTTGGGGGGGGGGGGGCTTCAGCCCCCTAGCCCCCTCCCTTAAATCCGCCACTGCTTTTATTATAAAATAATTCCAGACACTAATAAAGTGATCCTTTTACTTTCTTCTAACAATATTAATTTTATTCTTCCAAATCTTTGGATAAGTCCCTAACACATTCTCAGCCGAGAAACTTAAACATGGTGTCAAAAATGGCTGCTACTATTTCAAAAATCCAAGTTGTACAATTTTTAATATGTTGATAAATTCTAATTAGAAAATTCACTTCTTATTCTAAACGTATTCCCAGTCAAATGGTACCTATCACATCTTTCTGTGACAGTTGGAGATTGAAAAGCATTGGGTGGTGCATCGGGCTCTGTGGTTGTACCTTAGGTAAGTAGCTAGTAAAACACACACACACACACAAAAAAAAAAAGCTCTTTTTCATATTCCATATTATTTTTTTTTAAATCTCTCTTAACACATTACATGATTAGTGGATTACCCCTAAAAAGTTCAACTGTTGAATTTTTCATAATACCATACCATGCAGCTTTAGAATTGATTTTAATCTGACACTGATTCATAAGACTAGTGAACATGAGAATATACTTGTCTGCTACCGAAAAGTCCCATTAACATTTAAAATAGCTAGCAAAAATCTATTTATTTATATATGTATAATTTTTGCAACTTCAAAATAAAATGATAAATATACATTTTTTTTTCTTTTCTAGAATAATTTAATTAATTCTTGTATATCTCAAATAATTAAATAATAATATACTCGTATTTGTAAAATGTGAGCAGTCATCACTGGTCCTTAAGGAGATAGGAAACTTTCTGATACAGTTTTTTAAAAAATAGGCAGAAGAAAATAAGGAAATAAAATTTTGCTCATAGTGAGGTATTTTTGGCATATTATTCTTATCGATCACACATTTAATTTACAAAAGTAGGGACTGTTTTCATTTGATTATCAAACATAAATAAAATAGCTTCTTTTAGCATGTACACCTTTTTAATAAATTTTACTGTGAAATTTATGGTGTTATGTAATAAATCACTTAAACACATACGTTTAATATTTTATATAAAATATTCATCTAGTGAAATAAAGCTTTTGTTATTGGTCCCATGAACTACTAGATTTTGCTCATTACTGATCTGATTAAATTTTTGGTGGTCTGAGAACAGCGGACTACAAATTATTCGAATGCTTGCACCACATCAGTTTACACAAGGTTCCTAAAATTTAAATTTCTTGAAGTTGAATGCATTTGTTAATTTCAAACAAATTGATTTTTATTTAACTTTTATCATCTCATTGTTGGTCCTATAATGTAAAGATCTGGTCACCATAAAATGGACTCGAACATAAAATGTAGTTATGTAAATCATCATTTTAAAATTTAAATGTCTCAGAAACTATGTGTTTTTGATGGATCGGTCAAATTAATTTTCATACGAGCGATTTTGTTTTGATTGGATCATATATGAACCAGAATAGCTTATTTAGCAGAGTTTTGGGAGGCTGACTCAGTTGTCTCAGGATCAAATCCTGGCTTAATTTTCTTTGGCTTTTGTAACAATTAACTCAATGTATCATGAAAAATCTTTAGTAGAAATAATTTTAACAATTTTTGTAATTGATTGTTGTTTCTATAAATGTTGGTTTAAGTGATTGCTGAAACATAATCACCCTGCGAATGCTTGAAAAAAAAAAAAAAAAAAAAAAAAATTTGGTTTTTATTTTATTTTATTTTATTTTTAATTTTAATAAAAGGAAAAAGTTTTTAAAATCATGCCACTTAAAATGATTTGCTGATGCATTTTCACTGAAGTGATATTTTAAAAATTCTATGCTGGCATTTTTTTTTTTAGTATTGTAAAATTTCATAATCGTATATACTGTCTTAACTTAATAATACTCTGGCATTCAAGCCTTCAAATATTAAAGAATTATATTCTTCAATTACACTAATATTTGTTACCTGACATCTTGTTTCTACATCAGCATACAATCCTCCTTCATAAATTTGATCTTCACAGCGAAAATTTGTGTTGGGAATAGTTTTAAGATCTGGGTAGTCCACACCTGCAGTTCCTCTAAACATGTTGCTTAAATCACTTGTTCCCATGTCACCATTTTCCCATCTTCTAACCTAAAAAAGTTTTTGTATTATGACTTATTGAAGCATTTTGATAAGCATAGTATATACACAGTCCAGTCACATTAATGTGACCCAGTGGTGGACTTACAACTCTTGAGGCCCAAAGCAAAAATTTCACTTCCTCCCCCCCCCCCCCCAATTGGAGCCTCTCCTATACTGGATCCCCTTGTACTTCTTCACTTAAATTTATTCCTATAAAAATGCATTGTAGTAAGTTTTAAGATTGATTCAGAAGCCAAATACAACAAGAAGGCCATGGGCACTAGTCCCGTTTGTCCTGCATCAGTCAGGTTTTACATAAATAATTTTCTTTTCTTTGGAGTTGTTGCTCTATGGTCAGGTCACATTTTGTATATTAAGGTTTTTTAGATAGGAACCTACGACTTAGAGAAGAATTTCAGAAAAAATTTCAGGTTAAAATAATGGCATGACAACTTCACCATATACTTAAAGATAAGTTTCTTTGTAGGCCCCCACATGACCAGAGGCAGAGGGCGGACCGCCCCACCCTTGGTACGCCACTAATGTGACCACCTACCAAATGCCAGAAAAACCACCTTTTACAGCGTGAACTGCTGAGTGACATGCAAATAGAGTCAATGAGTTTCTGGAAAATATCAGGATTGTCGAGCTGACTCCAGTGCCGTGGTCAGCTGTCCTAAGTTGAACAGTAAAGGATCCATGCAAATAAAAACCTGAGTGAGGTGATCCCAGAAATTTTGGTGACCAGGGAAGGGAAGTATGGCAAAGTCAACCTTGTGCTCTTCAAACCATGCACATACACAGTACACTGAATTGTATGACACGTCCCATTGTCTAGCTAGTAGATGCCATCAGACTGAGGCAAAGCAATCTACATGTAGGGGTGGAAATGGTTTAGAAGGATAGATTCGTACTTCTGTTGATCCATCATGCCTTCGACAATGATCTGTGGATCCAGGGACTGACATAAAAACGTCTCCTAGATTCCATCTTTAAAAGTCAATGATCATACTTTTTTGAAAGTCAGACAAATCACTACGTTTTTGCTTTTTGCCAAAGATTGCAATGTTTCTTACTTCTTCCTGGCATCCTTTATATACCCTTTGTTGCTAGTACTGTCACCTTCTTTTTGTGATTGGTTTTTCATGTTGACGTCGAAAGTAGACGGTGGTCATATTAATATGACTGGACTGTTTACATAAGGATAATAAATATGGTAAAAATATACACTAATAATTTCTATTAATAATACATACAAATGATTAATTTCCATTGTTGAAATAACATAACTGTAAAATGTGTACCTTTTGCTAGTGTTCTGAGACTTTTGTTACCGGCTGTACTTGGTACTACATTTTAAAATAGATGACACAATAACCCAAGTCTCAAATTTGATTTGTTTAAGCAGTGAGCAAAAGAGACATTCTGGGCACCTCACAGATATTATTTGTTACTCAGCAACGAGACATAATAGTACAGTTCACATGAGTCAACGGAACCACATTTGCATGAAAGTTATGCCCTAGCATAGAAGTTCTCTTTGTTTTATACATGATTCTGATGCTCTTTTGCAATGTGCTGGAACTCCAGATAATCATTCGTTGACCACCAAAAGTTAATCGTTTGCATATTTTATTATAAAGTATGTATACATATGCAATTTTGTTTCATTGAGAAAATTCTTTCTTTCTGCATTGATTTTTATGTTATACAGTGTATATGTGCTGACTAAATTTTTTGTATGCTAGTATGTCGACTAGAATAAAATAAAAGAATCTTACCCTAGTGAGAGCTGTTTGTAACGAGCTGCTAAATGCATCACCTGGAAATGAAGATATAAAATGTTTGTTATACGTTTGTTTTACATTTACAAGGTTTATATTACATTTCATTTAGATAAATTAAATTTTTGAGAGTCTAATACTTACGAGTACATATGCAGAAAATGAATATAATAAATGTCAATTTCATTTTAAAAAATTGTTTTCTTTGGTATCTATAAAAGAGAGAGAGAAAGATGTTAAAGTTCATTAGAAATATTTGTACTAATTTTAAAACTTATCAACACAATTTTAATATCTTCATTTATGATTATGTTCTATTACCTCCACTTTATAATATTTAATAAGATTTTAATTCAATAGGTCAAGAGGTGCACCTTTACAGGAGTCACTTTCATGGGAACAAAATGCTATTCAAAAGAAATACTGCTAAATTCAGATATCCGAATTCCTAGCCTGTTATTATAAATAGATTAATATATATTCTCTTGCCACATGGTCTAGATTTGGCAACATGCAGAGTCCAGACATGATCCAGATTTAGGCAACATCAACTTTAACAAGTCAAAAGTCAAAAGCAGATGATTCATGGTAAAAAACTACAAAAGATCGTCTTTATGTTTTAACAAAATAATTGAGATACTGTTAAGAGAAGTTGAGTTTGCATGGGTTTAACTTCGCTCCAGAGCTATGCAGTAGGTAATTAGAAATGGTCTGGCATTCATCACTGGCTTGGAATTAGAGATGCAGAAAACCCGGGAATTTTGAAGCAAGGGAATAAACTGGAAATTTTGGGTAGTTTGGGAATTTTACGGGAAAAAAAAACTTGTTCGAGAAATCTCAAGCAAACAATATATTGTTTACATAACATAAATCACAGTTTAAAGGCTTTTAGATGTTGATACGCTTATAACGTTGTATTATTGTGTCATTTTATATTTAATATATGAGAATTAAAGCTAAAACATAAGCGTTCATGTAAAAAGAAGCCAAAATTTACACATCTGAAAAAAGAGAATTCTCGTATTAAAGGGTTATTCTGCAGATATATTACAGGTTTTTTTTACATGTTCAAGAAAATAAGCTTTTTTTTTTTTTTTTTTTTTTTTTTTTAAAAAAAAGGGAAAAAAAAATATTTTTTGCTAAAAATTTATTTTTATTAGAAATTAAATTTATTAAAATCCGTACACTTTTAGTTTTCTATTAAAAATAACTAGATTTATTTATTTATTTATTTTGCTTATTAAAAATGCGAAAAAATTCACTCTATTATCACGGTAGCTATCAAATTTCTTGTAAAAGAAGGGTATATTTTTCTGAATATTTTGAAAATCGGAATTGTGAAACTTTGAAGAAAGACTCAAAACCCTTTTTTCATAATAGTAAATTCAATATGAATGTGCTTGAATAATATACATACATTAAATTCAGCATTATTACGTTAATGTCAGCAGTTAAAAACTGCTTAGACATTTTTATGAGATAATTTCGAAATCAGTAATAAAGAGAATGATGTATTTTAATATGGACAATAAAGGAAGATTTTTGTAATCATAACATGTCACTTCTTTGGTTGATTAGTTGGCAGAAAATTGTTAGCATTCTTTTAATACCACCTCTTTTTAAATAAAACGATTACAATATTTCAGAAGTTTAAAATTAATTTTATTTTATTATATTATTCAAGATAAAATATCATGCATTAGCTGTTTAAGTCTGTCCTCATACACACAGAAAAATAAATTGGTCACAGTGACCTGCCAAAATGCTCAGCTGACAATACAGAATTGACTAACCAAAATACCTGACTAGCCAGAAAGTGTACTTGCTGAACTAGTCTCCAAAACTGAAAAGTGTACTTGCTGAACTAGTCACCGAAACTGAAAAGTGTACTTGCTGAACTAGTCACCAAAACTGAAAAGTGTACTTGCTAAACTAGTCACCAAAACACTACTCCAGACTAGGAAGGTTAATATTATTAGACAAAGAAGGCTAGTCGATAATCATAATTATCAGACCAGGAAGGTTAGTCAACAACCGCAGTTGCCAGACAAGGCAAGTTAGTCAGAATCTGCACTTGATTAAGACGATTAGTCAGCAGCCAACAGGTATTTTACGAAGCAAGCTAGTCAATTTTCAATGAATATCTGAAGAGGCAGGATAGTCAAGACTATTTACCTGACTAATCTGTCTGGTAATATTTGAAAAGGAAAACTAGTCTCTATTTGACTAAGCTGCCTCATGATATTTGTGGAGGAATTTTATCCCGAAAAAAATATTTCACTAGCCTGTCTCATAATATTTGAGGGAGATTAATCAAAAAAATTTAATAGATTAAAATCCCTCATATTTTATGAGGAAGTGGCCTCATACTTGTTTGCAGGGGCTTTTAAAAAAGCATTGATGTTAGTTTTAACCTCTTTACTTTTGTAATTGTTTAATCCCCCCTCCCCTTTTAAATGTTCAACCTTGAAAAAATATTTAAAAACTTTTCTGAAAAATATTACTTGTCCATCAACTGGAATAAAATACTCATAGCTGCCAACTTTTTCAATTTATTCCGGAATGTTGTTAACATTCGCCCTTTTCTTCATACCATATTCTTAATAGAATAATTTTCTTTAGCATGTAATTACAATTAAATATGAAGATAATTACTCCTCAAAGAATATGGTTTGAAGATAGGGCGATATACTAACAACATTCCGGAATCAATTAAAAAAGTTAGCAGCTATGAATACTGGAAATTTAACAAACTACTGAAACAAAGAATTTGCTAGTTTAATCATTCTTCCCTACCTTTATTCATCATTAACGCACGCATTTATCCAACACTTTTTTATCAAGGCATTCCAAGAGGATTGTGGCGCCACATGATTTAGTCCACTTTTTATGCACATCCTCATATATGGATTTAGAAATATATATATATATTTTCTCATCGATGCTTTCATTTTATACGCTGTGGTTACAAAAATAAATGTAAACTTTTTTTTTTTTAAGTTCCTTTTTTTAATATTTAAGCCACCTGAATATATGTATATATTTTTTTAAATAATGGATTTTTTCCACCTGATTAAAATTACAGATAAGTACGACGATACAATGTGCTTTAACAATTGATACAGGCAATATAAACAATATGCATGGTATAGACGATACAATGTACTAAACTATAAATAACATCGAACTCCAAATTTCAGGTTATTTAATGTTTTAAAATCATAAATATTAATGATATACTTTTTTTTTTTTTTTTTTTTCAAGGTGAGGGTGGACATAAAATTTGCATAAAAAAACACGTTAACATATATAATAAGAATTTTTATTTTTAATCATCTCTGTAAATTTTATGCCCAGAGAAATTTTAATATATAACAATAATTTATAAGTATTTGATCATCCAAAATAACTCTCACTTACCTGATAACATTACTTTCAGCATTCTTAAATCAAGAATTTATGTGGCTTATTTAAATAAGATTTCTCCTTCATAAAAACTATGCAATTGAAATAATACATAAAAGACAAAAATCAAGATAAAAATAATTTTATTGAAAATTATAAATGTTTCATATACATGAAGAAGATTGCTCCATAATTTACATAAAAATTAATCATAATAATAATATAAAAGCACAATTATAATTAGGTAATAAAACGTAATTTTTGTTTATCCCTAATGATGGCAAGCCGCTGAAAATTGTAGGAATAGCACCATCTTTAACAATTGGTTTATTTCTTGGGACTTGATATAACTTTCCTTCTTTTTCATCAAAATAAATTATTGTTTGTATAATTCCATCAGATTTAAAATAGAGCTCACAAACCTTAAATAAAAAAGAAAAAGAAAAAAAAGACATCAGGACATTACTAAGAAATACGTTATATGAGGTGTAAATTTCACCTCATTGCATAGGTTGCATTCAATTAAGAAGTTGCATATACCATAGATGGCTTCATTGGAAATCAAATAAATCAATAAGGAGACGAAATATTCTATCAAAAACCTTTCTTAATCTATGCATAAATTATTATATATATATATATGTGTGTGTGTGTGTGTGTGTGTGTGTGTGTGTGTGTGCGTGCGAAAACAGGGCAGTTTGGAATCGCCTAGCAGAGGCCTTCATCCTGCAGTGGTTTGATAGAGGCTGAAATTGGTAATGATGATATATATATATATTGTCATAACACCATACCTTATAATTCGTATGATTACTTTAGAAAAGCAAGCACGAGATTCTTTTTAAAATCGATCTGGATTTATTGATTTTTTTATTGAATTATTATTTTTTTTAATGAATATATCCCTGTTAGAACACTATTGTTAAGCATATTTGAAAGTTGACAACCATATTATAAATGCTATCGCTGCATAGCAGCTCCACCTTTCGAGCGATTGACACCAAAAGTTGATAGGCACTAATTTAGGTCAAGGTGCATCTACATATAAATTTATATGTAATTCTGAACAGTAGTTCCGTAGATACAGTTGCCACAAAATTTTTGTCACGCATACATACACACACAGACGGACAGACAAGACATTTTCTAAAAATGGTCAAATCGTGGCCTAACCTCTCAAAACTTGCAAATCCGTCGAAAACCGGAAGTCGAAAATTTTTACAAATCCAATACTTTCTTCGATTGAACATACAAGAAAAAAAAAAAAAAAAAAAAAAAAAAGATGTAATTACTAATTGTATTGCGTTAAAAATCTGAAAAAAAAAAAAAAAAAAAAGACTAATAATAATGATTAAACACTTATGTGAGTTATGAACTTCAAGATTGCAAAAATGTGTTTCAAGGTCAGTGATAATAGTTCATTGTTTAATGCTTATATTCTGAAAAAAAAAAAAAAAAAGTATCTTTATTTATTGCATTTGTTCGACAGGAATCGGAATGTTTATTTACTATAATAATTTGGGTTGCACAGATATATATGATTCGAAATTAAACATCTGCTTTGATTTTATTTGTTCTAGAAAGACGATAAAGATAGAATATTATTATTATCTGCCTTGATGGAATCAGTTTCCTAAATGTGTTTATTTTATATTGTTTTTTACTTTCTTCTGTATTCAATAGAAGAAAGTATTTCAATCGTAAAAATTTTCAACTTCCGCTTTTCAATGGATTTACACGTTTTGAGGGCTCCAGAACGCGATTTGACCATTCTTAGAAAAATATGTGTCTGTGTGTGTGAGAAAAATTTTGTGGCAACGTATCTCAGGAACTACTGCAGATAACTGCATATAAATTTATATGCAGATGTACCTTGGCCTAAGTTAGTGCCTATCAACTTTTGGTGTTATTTGCTCAACAAGTGGAGCTGCTAGACCGCGATTTTCGCAATTTTAGGAAAGGCTATATCGCAGAAACTACTAAACGAATTTGCATAAATTTATATGCAGATAAACTTTGACGTAAGTTAGTGCCCACCAATATTTTTTGTCAAATGCTCAACAGTTGGTGCAGCTATACATCGACTTTCGCGTTTTCAGGGAAGGCTGTATCCAAGGTTCTGTTGTGTATAATCAAACAAAACTTGACAGGTATCAACGTAGCCATTATGTGACATTCAATTTGGATGCATATCAGCCAATAAGTGGCGCTGGTATACTGCAATTTTCTTAGAGAACAGGATATGGCTATATCTCAACTTCTGTGTCATATAACTGTACAAAACCTGATATATGAGGTAACCATTATGAAGAAGCATTTTTAAGACTTTATTTATAGAGAATTAAACTGTCTTTCTTTTCTTATTATTAGTGTTAGTTTTTTCTAAAATGAAATTATCTGCATTCATTATGGTAGATAATTTTAATAAATAACAGTTTTAAGAAAATATTTTTACTGGGCGAATGAATTTTCCTATAGGAAAATATAGAAGAAATTTTTGCGGTGGTCACAACATAATAGCTTTAAATGAAATCACGACAAGTATTTCCTCTATATTTGCTGTATATACAAGTATAAATGGAGAAAAATTGAAAATTTCGTTCACATAAAAGCGAGGATTGAATTTTATTAAAAATAAAGGTATTTAAAACAACAACAAAAAAAAAAAGTATGTTGTGGCCACCACAAGACTTTCTTTTTATATTTTCTAATACAAATTCGCTCAGTACAAATAATTTATTAAAGCTCTTATTTATTTAAATTACCTACCATACTGAATGCATACGATTTTCATCTTAGAGAAAAATTGCATTGAAAGTACAAAGAAAGACAGCTTTATTCTCTATAAATAATATATTAAAAAATGAGTTTTCATAATGGTTATCTCACATATCAAATTTTGTACAGTTATACACCATAGAAGTTGAAATATAGCTTTTCCGTTCTAGGGGAAAATTGCAGTACAACAACGCCACCTATTGGCCGATATGCATCCAAATTGAATTAGCATAATGTCTGATAATGGTCTTTTCCCATATCATTTATTATTATTATTGTACGCAATAGAACTTGAGATATCTCTTTTCCTTAAATTATGGAAATCGCTATATAGCACCGTCACCTATTGAATTATTGATACCAAAACTGGAAGGACAATAATTTATCTCGAGGTAGATCCACATATAAATTTATGTGTAGTAGTTCCTGAGATATAGCCTTCCCTTGAATTGTGAAAATCACTGTATAGCAGCGCCATCTTTTGAGAAATTGACATAAAAAGCTGATAAGGACTAGGTTATGTCAAGGTGCATCTACATATAAATTTATATGCAATTCTCTGCAGTAGTTCATGAGACATAGCATTCCCTTAAATTGTTGAAATCGCTAGAGACCCTGTATAATATAGTTTCCTAATGTATGGTCTCTAGAAATCGCTGTATACCAGTGCCATTTCTTGATGGATGGGCACTAATTTATGTCAAGGTGCATTTACATATAAATTTATATGTAATTACGTGCAGTAGTTCCAGAGTTGCAGTCGCCACAAAATTTTTGTCTCTCTCACACACACAGAGGCATATCTAATATTTTCTAAAAATAGTCAAATCGTGTTCTGGAACTTTCAATACGTGCAAATTCATCGAAAAACGGAAGTCGAAAATTTTTATGAATCTAGTACTTTCTTCTATTGAATATAGAATAAAGTAAAAAAAAAAAAAAAAAAAAAATGTAAATTGCGAAATCTTTTCAATTTCCAGGATGTAAATACGAGGTTATACTGTATTTATTCAATTTATATATTAATAACAGTCAAAAAAGATTTATAATACTTTTCTAATTTTCATACAATTTCTACAAAAGATACATATTAGTTTCGTTGAAAAAAAGAAAACAGATCCATACAAATACGGATCTATTTTTCTGGATACGAATAGGGAACTCCGATACATGTCTAGCATGTGTATAATGTTTAAATTAGTTACAGAGTTATAAATATGCCTAGAAATTTAGATTTATAATTGTAAAAAATATTTTGAAAGGTGAGCAGTACGATAGCTGTGAATTGCAGTCGTACTAGATCGAATGTGCGCTATCGAAGATAAACAAACACAGAGAGAAAAAACAGAAATATAATGAAAAAAGGTTTATCAATTATTCTCACCACAGAACTAGCGTTGCAAAATAATACTTGCAAAACTTTGAATAAACACCATAAAAAAAAAAAAAAAAAAAAAAAAAATTGCAACAATGGTTTCGGGTCGAAAGAGCATACGACCCTTCGTTAGGCGACCAAAGTAGGCACGAGTACAGCAGTCAAAGCCGTGCATCACCACTTTGACTGCTGCACTCGTGCCTACTTTGGGTGCCTGACGAAGGGTCGTGTGCTCTTTAGACCCGAAACAATTGTTGCGAGATATTTTATTTTTATGGTGTCAATTTAAAGTTTTGTAAGTTTTATGCCCACTTAAAAAAAGTATTTTAAATTACTTGTTGTAAATTATTAAAAAAAAGTTTTATTGTTAAATTGGAAATGTTTGCCATTTATACCATTAATGATAAAGTTTATATACCTTTACCGTGTCATGATACTATTGTGGAGAAAAATGTTACGTATTAATGAGTTTAAAATTTTTTCTGGGGGAACTATATTTGACAATTTATAAGTAAATCATTCATAATTACCAGTTGCAAATTACTAACATAAATTTAACCCACTATATCTAAAATTAGTATATGCTGTAGCCATTACAAAATTTTCTTCTATTATTATTTAATATTATTGCACCATATATCTGTTACAATGCACAAAGTAATTAACACAGCTTCTCACAAATAAAGATTTTACAAACTAATTTAACAAATAGATGCTGAGATACTATAACTATCTGGAAATTTACAAAGAGTAATAGTAGCGCGGCACGTCATCTGATGTACACCCAAACTGATTCGGCATAGTTTTTAAAAAGCTAGTTTGGCATAGTTTTTGGATGTATGACATACACCTTACATATCAAATTCGGTGCACATACATATCATAGAAGCTGAGATATGGCTCTCCTATAAATAGAGTTAATTGCACCATGCCAACGTCACCTGTCGGCCGATATGCGTCCAAATTAAATCAGCATAATAGTTCATAATGGCTGTTGCACATATCAAGTTTAGTGCATTTATATATCACAGAAGCTCAGTTACAGCATTTTCTTAAATGTGAAAAATTGCAACATACTGGCATTACCTGATGACCGATATGCACCTAAGTTGAATAAACATAGTCTTTCCCAATCGACTATTTGAACATTAAGTTATGTGAAGTTCTACACAATAGAAGCTAAGATATAGTCTTTCCTTAATTGTGGGAAATTGCAGCATAGTAGCGCCACTTCTTAGATGATATGTACCAAAAGCTATTCAGCACGAATTTATCTGAAAGTGCATCCAAATATAAACTTTTGTACAATTCTGTTCATTATTTTGTGAGATACAGCACCCAAAACATAAAATTTTGATTATACACAGATAGACATCTCCTAAAAATAGTTTAATCGAGTTTAAGGAAATCTCAAATTTGTAAATGCACCAAAAGCCAGAAAAAGAAAATTTTGAAAAATCCAGTACTTCATTCTTATATATGTAGAAGAAAATCAAAATAAATTTTAAGTTATTGTGGAAATAGAGTATACAACTAAATGTTTGCAAGAATTACTTAATTTATAGAGCATAGTTAAAAGAAAAAAAATGTTGTTTAAATTGACATACCAAATAGTTTTTAAATTTAAATGTGTTAAGAATGAAACAAATAACATGAAATTAAGTACATATTTTTAACAAGATATCTTTTGTTTATCACGAATACTTAATATGCTGCGCATGAACAATTTGATTTTGAATCGAGAATACAGTATCTAATAATTTAAACTCATATTATTTTTGATTAAATTTGTTTTGAAAAAAAAAAAAAGAAATATATATATATATATATATGATATCAAGTTTTTAATAACTAAAAATATCAACCTTTTACTACAATCATCAATCATTTGAATGAAACAAATAACTTGAAGTTGAATATATATATATATATATGTATTTATTTACCAAGATATTTATTATTTATCGCTAATAATTAATATTGTGTACAAGAACAATTTGACTTTAAATTGAGAACAGAATATAGTATGCAATATCAAATTCATATTATTTTTGCTAAAAGTTGTTTTGAAAAAAAATTGGTGTCAAAAATTTAATAATAAAAAAGTCATTTTTTTATTACATACTATTATCAAACATTTGCCAAAATTATTTAAATTAAAAAAATTATTTATTTAGAACAGGAATTAAAAATAAATAAATAAATAAATAATAACAGATAAACGAGAAACCTTTAAATTTTTTTAATTTATCTCATTAAAAAGTTTAAATATAAAAAAAAGTATTAATATTATTTTTTATTGTTCTAATAAGATAGATATAATGTTGCAAACGATAATTTAAAAAACATACCTTAAAATTCGGATTTCTTTCAAAATCCCCATGGATAGCATTTTTCTATATCTTTCTTAAATTGACGTCCTTTGGAAATCCAAATACCTTCTGAACCATCTTTAGGGAAAAATAAATCATTACTATTCTGTGTATAAAAATATTAATATGAGCTTAATGTTAAAAATGTATGTAAACAACTATAGCTTAGACAAATTAAATATACTTACTTTTATAATACAAATAGGTAAAACTAGATTTATAATAACGTATTTTAAATTTTATACATTTTAAACAACTTTATAAATTAGAACAAATTCTAATTACGATTCATATTGTTAGAAGATTGCGGAAGCTTTAGAATTCTACAAATTTACAATTTACTATTCTTACAAAGCTTACAATAAAATAAAGTATTTAGCACTTACTTTTGGCTTTAAACTCGATTCGCTGATTCTGATTACTAAAAAATCTCTCGTTCTCTTTCTAAAATGAAAATGACTCTAACGGCAATTGCAGTATCCCGCCAAATGCGATTAGTTTTTTGTTTATTTTTCGGTTTCGGTTGACTAACACAAGTTGTCAATAGGAGACAAAAAATAAATAACAAATAAAAAAAAGAAGAAGAAGAACAATGTTTAACTTTTGGACTAGCCAAACAAATTTTTCTTAGTCAATTGACAAAACGGGGACATTTTTTTTTATTCTCTCATCTGACTAACCGGTCAAATTTGAGGAAAATGAAAACTGTACCTGGGAAATTAGTCATCTGACAAGTTTTAGAGGCAAAACGGATCATCAGACGAAACACATTAAAGATACATGGTAAAATAAAACGACTTTTGTGTCTCATGACTAAATGGGATTGTCAGGTAGTGTTTTGATTGTTTAAAATTTTGCGTAATTTTGTGCAAATTAGTCAATGTACTTGACAAACGTTTAGTGTCACAAAGATGGCATGTCTCTTGACAAGTTTCGATTTTTCATTTTTCTGTGTGTACATAACAAATATTTTTAATCAGTGCCACAAATTATAGCATTGGAGTTATTATTAATATAAAGTTTTAAAGAAACAAAAACAATGCAATATTAATTTATTATCTTTATTATTATTATTTATAAAAATTTTCAGATATTAACGTTTATTAGTAAAATATTCATCACTTCAAAATTCCCAATATTGCTTTAAATTCCCAGGGAGAAAAAAAAAGAAAAGAAAAACGGGCATTTTGAAAGCCTTGCAACTCTACTTGAAATGGTCCGGAGATATGCCATCATAGTAGGGTGACCAGATGTCCTCGAATCTCGAGGACAGGACAGTCCTCGAAAACCCTCTGTACCCCAAAAAGTTAGAACACATTTGAGGATGCCGGTTATAAAAATATTAACGTTTTAGTGTAATAATTTATTATATATATAATAAATAAGCTGAATAAGCACTTTCAGATATTTCATGCATAAAAATGACTAAAATTTTGTAATTTAAAATAAGGTGACCATATTTTCAAACGCTGATTTTAGGACAAGTTAATGTACTATCCCCGAGTATGAGTAAAATTCGAGGACTTTGAACACTCTATTTAGGGACATTTTCAAGAACAATACAGACCAGAAACATTATTAAAAAAAAAAAAAAAAAAAAAAAAAAAACCTCCGATTTATACATTTCAAAATGCACAGAAACATTCTTTTCTCTATAACAAAACAAGGGCTGAATCTAAGGTAGTTTTACGCAAACTAAACTATCCCTGCATTATTAAAATAGTTAAAACTGTAGAAGATATTTGCACTTTATTATTATGATAGAGTGTTGTTAACACGCAACGCGGACGACAAATGTGCGGTTGCTAAGGTAGCTGTGTATAAGGTAGGTAGGAACATTAAGCTTATTTAGTTTGTACATAAGGCCTTCATGCCACACCTTGTCGAAAGCCTTAGCAACGTCTAAAAATATGGCAGCAGCAGGAATCTTCGTATTGAAGTTTTCTGAAAGAAATTCAATAACACGAAGGAGCTGATGTTGAGTAGAGTGACAAACACCTAAAGCCAAATTGTTCAGGAATGAGAAGGTTGTTGTCAAGAAGATGTTTATTGAGCCTGGCCCTAATAACGCGTTCAACAACATTGCTGAGAGCAGGGAGAAGAGAGATCGATCTAAAGTTAGTGGGATTAGAGTGGTTACTGTTAGGCTTAGGGATAGGTGAGATAACAGAAGTTTTCCAAATTTTTGGAAAGTACTAAAATTTTAGGACATTATTAGAGATATGAGTGAGAAAACGAATAAAGTTAATAGGAGGATTTTTAATTACAACTTTTTATATTTTGTCTATACCTGGTGCTTTACGATTTTTGAGATTTTGGATGATATGGAATATTTCCAAGGGTTGGATGTTAGTATCTGGTGGAGAGGCAGGGCTAGAAAGAAAGTTATTAATTCAGAGTTAACATGACTGAGATTAGATAAGTTAGCCCGGAAGTCATTCGGAGAGAATTGATTTTCATATGAAGCAGCAAGAGCATTATTAGCTTTATCTTCGTCAGTGTAGCTAGTAGAGTTATTAAAGTTGAAAGGTAGAATAGAGGTGTGATTATTGTTTAACCGTTTTTTGGCCCTCCAAAGAGGGTTATCCTCCGGAGACAGCTCAGACAGGAAATTGGACCAATTTTTGTTTTTCTTTAGTGATACAAAATTTAATTCTATTATTGAGATTGTTAATAATATGCTTGAGAGAGGGTTCACGAGAATTTTGAAAAAAATCTGCGAATACGGTTACGATTTTTAATAAAGTTATGAATGTAATTAGGTAAAAGAAATTTTTTTTGTTATTAAAGTAATGAAGAGTAGCATGATTTTGCGTGTTATTAATATGTTTGTGGAGGGTGGAAACTGATATGTCAACATCATCAGGACCATTAATTTCATTGTAAGTAATGGAAATATTATTAAGATATTCCTTATATTTTTTCCAGTTAATAACAACAGAAAGTATTGGGGTGATGGGGTTAATAAGATCTATTTTAAAGGAGATAGGAAGGTGATCGGAACTGAGATCGTTAATTGTAGTGGTAGTAAAGGGATATGGAAAATTTTTTGTTATGGCAAAATCAATGACACAGGGGCGAGCATAATGATACGGGAAGTGTGTGGGTGTTCTAGGTGCATGGAGGCTAAGTGTTTGGTTATAAATAAAATTGTGTAGTGTTCTGCCACGTCTGGTGGTACTAGCGCAGTTCCAACTGGTGGTGTGTCTATTAAAGTAGCCAGCGACAAAGCAATTAGAGTGTTGATTAAAGAGTTGAGAGAAGTCATTAATAGGATATTGTCTTTCATGTTTAATGTAAGCCGAGGCTAAAAAAGATTTTTAAGTGTGCAAATTGGATAACAATACCCGTGTGATCAATTCCAATACTATTAAGATTATTAAGTGTATGTTGGTAGTGAGGAATGTGTGTTTTAATGTAAACAGCAGTACCACCAAAGGGGGAGTTAGGACGTCGGGTTTGATAAAGTCTTACAAATCTTAGTAAATAAACAACAATATGTTAGAGTTACAAGTTTATAAGGGGTTTTTCACAAAAAAGAACTTTTGTTAAGGGGTTAAAATAATTGGATCTTTAAATTTATTACGCGACATGTGAAAATCCCCTTAAGAAATTTCAACTCTTGGAAAATATCTCAAATCTAGCTCGTTCTTTTTCGTATAATTTGCTTAATTTTTTCTCTATTAAAATGCACTTTTGACGAAAGTTGCCCAATATATTTAGCTTTCAACCTATGCAATAAACTTTTTTTTTTATCTTTCGCACATGCGCAGTGGAAACGTTTTTGATAAAAATTCTTATATTTCATGAAATATTTAAGATGTTTGTATTCCGATTGGAGTACATTGTTTTTATCTGAAAGGGGGAATAATTTAAAAAAAAAAAACTTTGTGCATTATTAATAAAAAACATGTTGATTTTCTTTGGAGTTTTAGAACAAAAGCTTATTTCTCCATTATTTAATGTGCTATCGTCATACAAATTCATCCACAAATTGAAGTGAGTCTATATTAAGATATCCTAAAATTGCACATCGTTCCATTCACTTAACAATACAGTGTGATCACAAACATAATTGATTTTGCTCAATTTGTTTCCGGCCCCCTAAATGTTGTCTTAAACCAATCTTCACTGAAAAACATGAAGAAGACCAAGTTATTTAAATGCCCAATATTTGAAAACATTTCATCGAAAGATAAGTTTTTAAATTGAAAAAAACTGATCGTCTACAGATCTTGCTAAATTTTTGAGCAGGAGTGTATTTTATTATTTATTTATTTATTCTTACAGAACTGTTTAGTTACTTTCGAATACAAAATAATTTATTTTTTTACAGGCAAGTTTTTTTTTAAAATTATTATTTATTTATTTGTTTATTTTGTGTGTGTGTGTGTGTGTTTGTTACATTTTGTACTTTCAAAAGAAATTATTCACTGAGAAAAAATTCTGAAACTGATATCTAGAATCTAAATTGTTGCTCTAGAAAAAATAGTTCCATGTCATCCTTATAAATTTTAGTCCCCTTTGGAAGTGAGTTCTAGAAACCCCTATTAGAATTCTAGAGCGTTTGTCTATATTCTCGAGGGAAAAGTTGTTTTAAAATCTCTGCAAATAAATGCGAATACAAGAGGCGGGTTTCAGCAACTAATCTTGGTTTATTACACAATTCTAGAAAATAAGCGAGAATTTCTCACAATACAAAAGATTCAGAATATTGTTTTACCATCTAGAAATGTGTAGACTAGAAATTCTCGATCATTTCTTATATTCAGTTTATTGGCGTGCTTTATGTGCATAGCTCGGAAATCTATATTTCTAGTTAATGGATTTAGAAAATGGCCACTTATTCATTCGAGATGAAGGTGGTATTTTTTTTTCCTCAGTGTACCATAAGAAAGATTAACATAAAGAAAAACTACTTTGCAATATAATATAATATGAAAAATATTTCCCAATAAAAACTAATTAGATGTATTTATGAAAAGGCGTGTTAAAGTAAGTAGTTGTTAAAATTTACAATTTCTTTGCGTTATATTTTTTCTTCGACAGGAAGCTCGATTACAGAAGATTGATCTTCTTCTAAAAAGAAGAAGATCAATCTTTATTTAATAATCTGTATTTAATTAATTTATTTTTCTGCAGCATGATTTAAAAATATTACTTTCTTTCATTACTTTTCTTTTTAATCTGGATAAGAAAGATAAGATAACTTTACAACTCATTGTGACCTTACTTTACTTGACAGAAATCTTCAGGATACAGTCGGCTGCAAAATTATTCGAGCACTAGCAATAATCCTTGCCAGAAGAAAGTACACTTAATACAGCTTTGTTAAATAAATCCTTGTCGAGTCATGTTCTTAATCAGTCTAAGAACATGATTCGACAAGGATTTACTTAGCAAAACAGTCTTAAGTGTACTTTTTAAATATAGGAATTATTGGCTAGTGCTCGAATAATTTTGCAGCCGACTGTATGCATAAATAATATGACTAATACAGAAACTTTGCTTTAACCCATTGCGGCGCAAGACAATTTGAAACATTTAAATTATACTGCCACCGGAATTCATGAACTAAATTAAACTAAAAGAAATTTTAAATTTTAAGGTTTAAAAAACCGGCCTTTTCTGATATGTTATAAACGTGAATTTTTGCTAAAATATTTCCGGGATGAATTTTTGCAGCTGGATCTTAAATTTTGCGTCCTCGTGGCGAGGACACCGCGCGTTAAGGGGATAAGAGTATACTGAGTTAATTTTACAATTAAAACTTCTTGGATTTTATTTAACTTAATTTTGAACATTTGTTCCTGAAGCCGCTCTCGAATTGTTTTCTTTCCAAATTTACTTGTAATTGATATTTTATTTTAGAGAATGAATAATACGATAGATAAGCTGTTATATGTTTGCTATATGCACATATGTGTATTATTAACAGTAAATATAAATCAAAAATTAACACGTTAATCGCCACGATAATATCAGAAAAATTTTCACATGGGCCATGGTAACTTTATTAGACAATTTAGTTAAAAATGCGTGTTAAAAATGCGTCAGGCACATATGACTGACGTATATCATATTCCTTTTAGGGTTATTTCCTAGTTAAAAATGCGTCAGGCACATATGACTGACATGGCGATTAACGTGTTAAAAAGTAAGTATGACTGTATTTATCACTGTTGTCTTTTAGCTCTATCTTGATTCTGTAGGTGAATGAGAAAAATGTAATAGATAATTTTTTTTTCTATTATAATCGTCTTTTGTTATGCCTATTGTTTTAATAGATTAAAAAAAAAAAAAAATATTATTGATATATTTTATTAAGAATAAATCTTAAATCTTTTTATTTTTAACCACATTTAGGAAAAGCAAAGGCGATGCATATATCTAATACAATACATAACGATACATATATCTAATACAATCGCTTTAATGAGATAGTGATCTAATGTTTATAATTTATGAGAACCATGTTAAATCAGACCATAGTGTTGCAAGGTTTGAAAATAATCTGCATTTCAATGTGTATATTTTTAATTGCTGTTATTATTGTTGTTGTCTTGTGTAAGGGAAACCATAAAAAAATTTACTTAGCAACACTCTCCAGCCGAGTAAGATTGAACATATGCACACAGAAAAATAAATTGGTCACAGTGACCTGCCAAAATGCTCAGCTGACAATACAGAATTGACTAACCAAAATAACTGACTAGCCAAAAAGTGTACTTGCTGAACTAGTCACCGAAACTGAAAAGTGTACTTGCTGAACTAGTCACCAAAACTGAAAAGTGTACTTGCTGAACTAGTCTCCAAAACTAAAAAGTGTACTTACTAAACTAGTCACCAAAACACTACTCCAGACTAGGAAGGTTAATATTATTAGACAAAGAAGGCTAGTCGATAATCAGAATTATCTGACCAGGAAGGTTAGTCAACAACCGCAGTTGCCAGACAAGGCAAGTTAGTCAGAATCTACACTTGATTAAGAAAGTTAGTCAACAGATCCCAGGTATCTGACTAAGAAAGCTAGTCAATTTTTAAAGAATATTTGAAGAGGCAGGATAGTCAATATTATTTGCCTGACTAACCTGTCTGGTAATATCTAAAGAGGAAAAATAGTCTCTATTTGACTAAGCTGCCTCATAATATTTGTGGAGGAAGATTAGTTAGAAAAAAAAATGACTAGCCTGTCTCATAAAATTTGAGACAGATACATACTTGCCAACATATCAGTTTTAAAAATCTGTAGATTTTATCGAAAAAAAAAAAACAGTAGATTTTGTAAATTGACATTTTTAACAATAGAGACTGAATTTATATAAATATATAGTAGACGAAAAGAAAAATATATGAATATTTGCAAAATATTTTTCATAAATAAAAATTTTCTTTAAATAAAAATCACTCATCTTTCAAACGAAAACAGATAAAATATTGAGATTATGTTTCTCAAGAATTAATTTCAAATCCTAAAAATTGGGAAAAAGAAAATATTGCCAATGATATTTACTTAAACACAAATTTTTACATTCGTAGCAGATTTTGCTTCATTAAGAAAAGAACAATTAAATTGTTATTCATAGCAATTTTAAACTAAATTTTCACTGCATTTAGAAATTAAAATGTTCTCCAGATTTTTATCAGATAATGAGGATCAAAATACAGTTTTTAATTATCTTATCTGACTGAAAATACACTCACAATGACTATGTAAATATACTATTTAATTACAAAGCATTATTTAAAAATCTGGTGTGAAACAACCACACGAATTCCATTACCCACTATTACACGAATTATATGCATTTTTACTTTCATTACCCGAATACCGTAGGTAATGGAAGTATTGTATTCGGTCCAAAAATTCAATGTCGAGTTTTCGCTTGATTTACACGTTTTAAGGTCTCCTGATTCCAAATCAGTAGTTTTTGGCAATAGTGTGTATGTGTGTGTATGTATGTACGAACGAAATCTTCTGGTTATGATATCTCCTAAACTATTGGAGATAGAACTACGAAACTTCAGCATTGAGGCAGGTCTGGTGTACAGATAACTGTTCCAAATTTTGGTGAAAATTGAAAAACCGGAAGTGGGACCGTAAGTCCGTATTTCAAAAACGGCTCCAGCTATTGTCTTCAAAGTTGCCATATAAACACTCTATTAGATGTCCTTTCGAATGATTTAGTTGGTTAGTTCAGGAAAATTGACAAGCACCCTGTATAAATAGCTTAATTTCAGGTCTCGCGAGTTCGTACCTTTAAAACCGGCTGTACGGATTATTTTCAAACTCGCCATATTAACTCATTTTTAAATATGCTTTTCTATGTAATTATAGTTTTCCGTTCAATAATTGAGTATGCCAAGTTTTGGTAAAAGTTAGTATCTCAAAAACGGCTCTAACGATTTTCTTGAAAATTGTTACATAAATCCATTTTAGATATCCTTTCTCACGTATTAAGTGGTTATTACAGGAAAAATAACAGTCATCCTGATTAGGTAGGTCAGTTTTAGATCTCGGAAATTGGTGTTTGAAAAAATAACTCATTCCCTCCCCCCCCTTATTTTTTAACTCGCTATATAAATTCTGTTTTCATGTTTATATATATATACATATATATATATACATACACATACACACACACACACACATATATATATATATATATATATTAGCTTTCTCTTATAGTAAATTTGTTTGGTGTCTACTTCGTTAGGTCAATTTTACGTCTTCGCTGACCACATTATTTCTAAAAAATGCATATAATGCGTGTAATAGTGGGTAATGGAAGCCGTGTGGTTGTTTCATACCAGATTTTTTTGAGAAAATGTGATCAGAAGATATAAAAGTGACTTAAAGAAGTAGAAACCTAAAAATTTTCCCAGTAAGAGAAATTTTATACACATGTAAAGACATATGAAACGAAGCTTACATTAGGGAGATAAAAAATAAGAAAAAAAAATGGTAGAGTTATTTTTTGAAACACCAATTTCCGAGATCTAAATCTGCCCAACCTAAGCAGGATGACTGTTAATTTTCCTCTAATAACCACGTAATACATGAGAAAGGAATGGGTTTATATAACGATTTTCAACAAAATCGTTAGAGCTGTTTTCGAGATAACAACTTTTACCAAAGCGCAATTATTGACCGGAAAACAATAATTACATACAAAACTATATTTAAAAGTGAGTTAATATGGCGAGTTTGAAAAAAATCCGTACAGATGTTTTTAAAGGACCGCGCTTGCGAGACCTGAAATAGAGTTATTTATACAGGACGCCTATCAATTTTCCTGAACTAACCAACTATATCATTCGAAAGGACTTCTAATAGAATGTTTATATAGCAAATTTGAAGAAAATCGTTAGAGCCGGTTTTGAGATACGGACTTACAGTCCCACTTCTGGTTTCTGATGTCCCACTTCCGGTTTTTCAATTTTTACCAACATTTGGAAAATGTATCTGTGCACTAGACCTGTCTTAATTCTGAAGTTTTGTAGTTCTATCTTTATTAGTTTCGGAGATGTGATAGCCAGGAGATTCCACAAATACACACACACTTACCAATTGCTAAAAACCACTTTTTTGGACCCAGGGGACGTTAAAACATGTAAATCAGGTGAAATCTCGATATCGAATTTTTGGACCGAATACAATACTTCCATTACCTACGGTAGTTAGGTGATGGAAGTAAAAACCCCAAAAATTTAAGTTTGTTTTGAGTTAATTAAAATCAATATTGTAATTTTTACACATACATTTAATAAGCCTCATTTCATTATTATATTTATTTTCTGTATATTTTCCTCTATATATTTTACAGTAAAATTGCTCAATTTTACAATTTTTCTTGTAAGTTCCTAAAAACAGCTGACCAGTAGAAATAGCTAAAAAAAACTGTAGTCTACTGGTAAAAACAGTAGAGTTGGCTAGTATGCAGATTAATCAAAATTTTAATTGTTTAAAATCCTTCATATTTTATGAGGAATAAGAGATTCATGCTTGTTTGCAGGGGTTTTTGTAAAAGCATTGTTATTACTCTTAACCTCTTTACTTTTGTAATTGTTTATTTTTCCCCCCTTTAAGGTGTTCAACCTTGAAAATACATTTAAAGAACTTTTCTGAAAAAATATTACTTGTCTATCAATTCGGAAAAAAATACTCATAGCTGCCAACTTCAAATTATTCCGGAAAGTTGTTAACAATCGCCCTTTTCTTCATACCATATTCTTTCTAGAATAATTTTCTTTAGCATGTAATTACAATTAAATATGAAGAAAATTACTCCTCAAAGAATATGGTTTTAAAAAAGGGCGGCACTAACAACATTCCGGAATCAATTAAAAAAATTAGCAGTTATGAGTACTGGAAATTTAACAAACCACTGAAACAAAGAATTCTCTGTTTTAAACATTCTTCCCTACATTTATTTATTATTATTTTTATAGATTAACGCACGCATTTATCCAACACCTTCTTATCAAGACTTTCCAAGTGGATTGTGGCGCCACATGATTTAGTCCATTTTTTGTGCACATATATGGATTTAGAAATATATATATATATATTTTTTTTTGTCTCCTCGGTGCTTTCGTTTTATACGATGTGGTTACAAAAATAAATATAAATCTTTTTTTTTTTTTTTTTTTTTTTTTTTTAAGTTCCTTTTTTTAATATTACCCCTTTCATTCCCAATTTTTTCCCTCCATAAAACAATAAATCTTATATTTAGCCATAAATTTATTTCAAAGAAAATATATATAAATATTTTTTTTTAATAGGAGTAATAGCAGAGTACGAATTAATATAGCTAACAAAGCAACTGAGAGGTGTTTATTTGTGTTTAATATAACCACTGATGCCATTAATAATCACAACTTTTCAATAAATAAAGATATCAAAATTTTGGAAAACATACATGTTGTAATTAATTAAAATACAAATTATAAACATTAAAAAATAAAATAAAAAATATTTCAAACAGTTAATTTACTTAACCCTTTATATACCAAATCACCTTATTTTTGGAAAAATAGTTTGAAACTTTTTTATTATATTTCTTTGCTGCAAGAGAAACATTTCATATTAAATTTAGCTTAAACTATAGCTTAACAATAGAGAAAGCTTAAACTATAGGAACTTTGAAGTTCCAATGAAAGCCTGTAGTAAATTTAGGCTATATTGAGGAATTTTTTTGGTGGGACTTTAAAGTCCCGGTGGGATACAAAGGGTTAAGCCACCTGAATATATGCATATATTTTTTAAATAATGGACTTTTTCACCAGATTAAAATTATAAACAGGTACGACGATACAATGTATTGATATAGACAATATAAACAATGTATAAGGTATAGAAGTTACAATGTACTAAATTATAAATGACATCAAACTCCAAATTTCCGGTTATTTAAAGTTTTAAAATCATAAATATTAATGATACACTTTTTTTTTTTTTTTTTTTTTTTTTTTTTAAGGTGAGGGTGGATATAAAATTTGCATTAAAAACACATTTTAACGTATATAATAAGAATTTTTTTTTCTTTAATCATCTCTGTTAATTTTATGCACAGAGAAATTTTAATGTATAACAATAATTTACAAGTATTTTGATCATCCAAAATAACTCTCACTTACCTGATAACATACTTTCAACATTCTTTAGATGAAGATTTTAAATAGATTTATTTGCTTATTTAAATAAGAAACTAAGTAATTAAAATAATACATAAAAGACAAAAATCAAGAAAAAAAAATAATTTTATTGAAAATTATATGTTTCATATACATAAAGAAGATTGTTCTATAATTTGCATAAAAATTAATCATAATAATAATATAAAAGCACATATATCATTAGGTAATAAAACGTAAATTTTTTGCCTTAGCTTTTGCAATACTTCTCAAGTTTTTGTTAGTGACTATTTGTTAACTTTTTCCAACTTAATTATTTACAAATCTAAATAGCTCTAAAGCAAAAAAGAAATATTTCCACAGGACTTTGTCTTCATGTACTTGGCTTTGATAGATATGATGGCAAATCACTGAAAATCGTAGGAATAGCACCATCTTTAACAATTGGTTTATTTCTTGGGACTTGATATAACTTTTCTTCTTTTTTATTAAAATATGTTACTGTTTGTATAATTTCATCAGGTTTAAAATGAAGCTCGCAAACCTTAAAAGGAAAAAAAAAAAAAAAAAAAAAAAAAAGTCATTAGGATATCGCTAAGAAGTACGTTATATGAGGTGTAAATTTTACCTCATTGCATAGGTTGCATTTAGTTAGGAAGTTGCATATATCAAAACCTTTCTTAATCTATGCATAAATTATTATATACTTGTATATATATATATATATATATATATATATATATATGATTACTTACTACTTGATTACGCACGCACAATATTTCTTTTTAAATCGATCTGGTTTTACTGTTTTTTTATTTATTTATTTTTTTTTTTTTTAAGGAATATATCGCTGCTGTTAGTACACAATTGTTAAACATATTTGGAAGCTGACAACCATATTGTAAATGTTATCTGTATAATTTATGTATGTTCAAACAAATACAAAAGGTCCAATACAGTACAGTCTATGGAAGGAATTTCTTTAAAGTGCCTTTTAACATATTTCCAAGGGTGCAGAATATGTCCGAACGCGCGAACGATGTTCGGGGGTAATTTTGAATACTTATTTTCTTAGAATAAAATAAAAATGAAAACGGAAAAAAGAAATGACCTAATGAAATAGACAACTAAAAATTTCCCAGTAAGAGAAAGTTAATACAAGCGTAAAGACATATGAAACAGAGTTTACATAGCGAGTTAAAAAAATAAGAGAAAAAAAAGGGGGGGTAGTCTTATTTTATGTATTTATTTATTTTATTTTTTTAGTTTTTGAAACACCAGTTTCCAAGATCTAAAACAGATCTAACTGATCAGGATGACTATTAATTGTCCTGTAATAACCACGTAAAGCATGAGAAAGGATACCTAAAATGGGTTTATGTAACAATTTTCAAGAAAATCGTTAGAGCCATTTTTGAGATACCGACTTTTACCAAAACTTGGCATGTTCAATTCTTGACCGGAAAACAACAATTACACACAAAAGTATATTTAAAAGAGGGTTAATATTGCAACTTTGAAAAAAATAGATACAGTCGTTTTGGAAGGAACGCACTTGCAGTACCTGAAATTGAGCTATTCATACAGGGCGCCTGTCAATTGTCCTGAACTAACCAACTATATCATTCGAAAGGACATCTAATGGAGTATTTATACAGTAACTTTGAAGAAAATCGTTGGAGCCGTTTTTGAAATACGGGCTTACGAACTCACCTCCGGTTTCGGATATTCCACTTCCTTTTTTTCCAATTTTCACCAAAACTTAAAAAATTCATATGTACACCAGACCTGTCTCAATTCTGAAGTTTCGTGATTCTATTTTTATTAGTTTAGGAGATATCATAGTGAGAAGATACCCCCCCCCTCCCACAGACACACGTATACTGACCAATTGCCAAAAAACACATTTTGGACTCAGGGGACCTTAAAACATGTAAATCAGATGAAATCTTGATATCGAATTTTTGGACCGAATAAAATACTTCCATTACCTACGGTAGTCGGGTAATGGAGTAAAAATATACTGAAAAAACAAAATTTCTAATATTAAATAACAAATTGGCAGCTGTTTTCTTCTGTTACAAGTATATATATTTTTTTAAATACCTGTTACTTACATCCCCTGCCCCCCCCCCTTCTTTCAAACCCCCTCCTCGAAAGTTAAGTATTTGAAGTTCGGTGATATATACTTAGTGATTCATTCAAGCTAGAGAAAATATCAAATCTCCAACTTTTTTTTTTTTTTTTTTTTTTTTTAAATTAACTAAAATGCTTCACATAAATAAACAAACACTTTAATGACCGGCGGATGGGAAAAATTAGTACGTGTTTGTTTACTTTAGCCAATAAGAAAGGAAGGGAATATTTTTTTTTTTTTTTCTTTTCATAGTTTTGAGTCTGATTCAGTTTCGATTGTGCATTCATGAATTGCTCCCCCCCCCCCCCCCACTCGCAACCAAACCCTGCGCGTACACACACACACAAAATAATAATAATAAATAAAACAGAAGAAAGAAAGAAAATGAACTTGAGCAGTTAGCTGTGAGTGACAAAACATAAATTTTTGAATGAGTTGGTTCTTTTTGTGTCTTAAATTTTAGTTTTCACATAAGAATTTTAACAATCAGTTAAAACTTCTGTTGTTCTTTTATGGATGTTTATAGAAGCCCAATCATTTCATATTAATTGTTATTAATCTAAACTTATGCTTAAGCTTTTTTATATTATTTTTTCAATTTAAAATTATTTTGCATTACAGTAACACACATACTATTCTTTAGTTTTTTTGTATTCAATAGAAGAAAGCATTGAATTCGTAAACATTTTCGATTTTCGGTTTTTGATGGATTTACGCGTTTTGAGAGGTCCGCAGAACATGTTTTGACCATAGAAAATGTTTGTATGTGACAAAAAGTTTTGAGGCGACTGTATCTCAGGAACTACTGCACAGAACTGCATATAAATTAATATACGGATGCACCTTGATATAAATTAGTGTCTATCAACTTTTGGTGCCAATCGCTCAACAGATGACGCTGCTCTACAGCAATTTCAGAAAAGGCTATATCTTAGAAACTACTGCATGAAATTGCATATTAATTTGTACGCAGATGCGCCTTGACATAAGTTAGTGCCTATCAAATTTCTGGTGCCAATTGCACAACATGTGGCACTGTTATACGTCGATTTCTGCAATTTCAGGGAAGGCTCTATCTCAGGAACTACTGCACAGAATTGTATATAAAATTATATGTAGATGCACCTTAACATAAATTATTAGTTTATGCCAACTTTTAGTGCTAATCGCTCAACAGGTGAAGCTGCTATACAGCTATTTTTACAATTCAAGGGAAAGTTATATCTCAGGTTCTAATGCGTATAATCGAACAATATTTAATGTATAAAAGGCCATTATGATACATAATGCTTATTAAATTGGGTGTATATAGACGATATGTGGCGCTGTTATACTGCAATTTTCCCCGTGATCATCTGCACGGTAAAAATTTACTTCCGTTGGACCTTTAGACTACCTCTCTGATATGAAAATCGTCTGCATTAATAATGGATAAAAATAAAAATAAAAAATAATTTCCATTGCATGATTTTATATAGGAAAATGTAGAAAAAAGTTAGTTTTGTGGTTGCTTCAACATAACATTTTTTTTTCTTCTTTTTCTCTCCCTGGGGGGAAAAAAGGCAGGCTTTAAACTCTTATACCTTTTTTTTTTTTTTTTTGTAATGATACATATCAACAAATGTCTGTTAGCTGCAGATTCTGTCATTCAACTTTTGAACACTATGTTCTCAGACTATATGGCTCGTTTTGTTCAAGGTTAAAATTTGCCCATGTTTTGTGCATTTTGTATCTTTATAGTAATTTGTCTCATTTTTATAGCATATAACTTTTACTTTTTCAGTTTGTTCAATGAAACAAATAATATGAAATTAAGTACATATTTTTAACAAGATATCTTTTGTTTATAATGAATACTTAGTAGTATCTAATAATTTAAACTCATATTATTTTTGATTAAATTTATTCTAAAGAAAAAAATATATATATATGATATCAAATTTTTAATAACTAAAAATATCAACCTTTTATTACAATCATCAATCATTTGAATGCAACAAGTAGCATGAAGTTGAATCTATATGTATTTTAACTAAGACATCTATTATTTATCGCTAATAACTAATATTGTACACAAGAACAATTTAACTTTAAATTGAGAAAAGAATATAGTATGTGATATTAAATTCATATCATTTTTGCTCAAATTTGTTCTGAAAAAATTGTTATCAAACATTTAATAATAAATAAAGACATTTTTTATTACATACAATTATCAACCATTTGCCAAAAATATTTAAATTATAAAGATATATTTATTTATTTAGAACTGGAAATTAAAAAAAAAAAAAAAAAATAGAACAAATAACAGATAAACGAGGAACCTTTTAATATTTTTTTAAATCATATCATTAAAAATTTTAAATATAAAAAAGTATGAATATTATTCTTTATTGTTCTGAGATAAGATAGATAAAATGTTGCAAAAGATAATTTAAAAACATACCTTAGAATTCGGAGTTATTCAAAATCCTTATAAATAGCATTTTTCCATATCTTTTTTAAATTTTTATCTCTTGGAATCCAAATACCTTCTGAACCACCATTAGGGGAAAATAAAGCGTTACTATTCTGTATATAAAAAATATTAATATGAGCTTAATGTTAAAAATATATGTAAAAAACTATAGTTCAGACAAATTAAAATACTTATTTTTATAAGACAACGATACGCAAAACTAAGATTTATAATAACGTATTTTAAAATTTATACGTTTTAAACAACTTTATAAATTAAAACAAATTTTAAATACGATTGATTTTGTTAGAAGATTGCTAAAGCTTAGAATTTTACAAATTTACAATTTACTATTCTAACAAAGCTTACAATAAAATATATATATATACAATAAAATAAAGTATTTAGCACTTACTTTTGACCGTAAACTCGATTCGCAGATAATTAAAATCTCTGGGTCTCTTTCTAAAATGAAAATTATCATAAATATGAAAACGGAACCGAAACGACATCAACGGATCCACAGTTTCAGCTTTCTAAGTATTTGAATTTCGAATTCTGCGATTGCATTATGCCGCCAGATTTGATAGGTTAAATTGTTCGATTTCGGTTGACTAACTCAAGTTGTCAGAAGGAGACAAAAAATAAATAAACAAATAATAATAAAGAAAAAAAAAAAATAATGCTGAGCTTTTGGACTAGCCAAACAAATTTTTCGTAGTCAATTGACAAAACAGGAACAATTTATTTTTATTCTCTCATCTGACTAACCGGTCAAATTTGAGGAAAATGAAAACTGTACCTGGGAAATTAGTCATCTGACAAGTTTTAGAGCCAAAACGGATCATCAGACGAAACACATTAAAGATACATGGTAAAATAAAACGACTTTTGTGTCTCATGACTAAATGGGATTGTCAGGTAGTGTTTTGATTGTTTAAAATTTTGAGTAATTTTGTGCAAATTTGTCAATGTACTAGGAAAACGTGTACTATCACTAAGATGACACGTTTCTTGACAAGTTTCGATTTTCCATTTTTCTGTGTGTGAACGTCGGCTACAAGAGGTCCCCACAACACTAAATTGCCGTTTTTGATGATCAGCTGCTGGTATAGGACCTATGGCGTTTCCCCATAGCAATTATCCGAGTGCTTCGAATGCTTATCCTCTACTCATGCAATTCTGGATATTTATTGCCAGTATGTAGCCAGTGTGTAAAGTTCACTCACGTATACTAATATATAAGTATACACACACTGAGTGGAAGCGAGAGAGCAAGTAACATTACAGGAATTCTTTCTTCAAAGGTTACAATAATTTATAATTAGCTACACTTAAATACACTCAAAAAAAAAAAACTTACGTTACAGAAAATTTCTGGCAGGAAAGTTGCCAGAAAATATCGCATGCTATACAAAAAATATGTTAACAGAAGTTTTATGTACCAGTGCAATACAGAAAATATTCGTATAAAATAGATTTTTTTTTCCTTGGGGCGCACTGTAGGAGAAGAAAAATAAATAAAAAACTGTCATTTATAGTAAAATTCTTCACTTTAGCCGCCAGAATCGAACCAAGGTCCACCGAATGGTAGGTGACAATGTTACCTCTCAACTACAGAGTCATGTTTTTTGCTATTACTTAGCATTTTTCAATCCTGCTTTCATATACCAATTTCACCGTACGCAAAACTGAAAAAATATGTAACTACCAGATAACATCTGTATCAATGGATTATAGATTTTATATGTGTACAAAAAGAATGCGTATTTTGGCAGATTGAGATGCAATTTTATTGTAAATTTCTGTAGATTTAAGAAAAAGAAAATTTCTTTAGAAAAATTACAGAATTTATATATTTTTTTAACAGATTTTTTTTTTTTCTTTTTTACAGTGTAACTCTAACGCTCAAATGTTGACATTTCCATATAATACGTGTAGATTACAAAAATCTCATGACCCAAACCATGTTACATCGAACTGCGTTATACTGAGCCACTGCTGTATATCTGTTAGATACATTTCGTGAAATATTTTTATAGAAAACTTCTGACTTCCAATGATTAAAGAATTAAAAAAAGTTATAAGGGAAATTTAACAGAAGTTGTATTAATGTATTGTTTTTGTGCACCTTCCAACTTTTGTGTGCCTACAACTAGCAGGCTTTGACCACTTCACTGGTCACTACGTTTAAGCGAATTAATATATATATAATAACTATTTTTTATATCCTTTTATAAATGAAAACTAAGCTTAAAGAAAAAAGTATAGTAACCGTTGCTGAGGTTAGCTGGTTGGGTTTTTACGCACAAGAGCTACGCTACGTGCGTATGACCAATTCTATGACCAATCTGTTACTAAGGAACGCAGACGATTGAAATGGAAGAATAATTTTAAGAAAAGTAACAGGAAAATCAGTGTATAAAATCAAGTAAGATTAATTAAAAAATTCAAAATTAGAAATCGACAAAATTTTGAAGTGCACACTTTCAGCGTCCCGGCTATCCATTTGCAAAGTTTTGTAGCTCCGTGACCAGTGGCATAACGTCAGACAAACAGGATACAGAAAAATCAATAGGTAAAATTGAAAATAAAAAATTAACTAAAAGAATATACAAATTCTATAATAGAAAAGATCTCGATGAGGTGCACACCTGCAAGGTTCCCAGCTACATCTCTGCCAAATTTTGTAGTTCTACGATCTGTGGGTTGAGCGCCGGAGCACACACATAAACAAACAGATAGACACTTAAACAGAAGCTTTTCTTTATTTATATAGATTAACAGGCTTTACTGGCTTCACTGTTCACTATATTTAAATAAATAATAATAAATAAAAAATCACCTTTTTTTTATATTGCTTTATAACTAAAAAGTTTAAAAATTCCATGGAAATCGCTCTGAACTTCGTTTTGGGTGCCGGCTGTATTCGGCAATATCTTTCCCGCACGCTCTACCTCGGGTCTGGGTTCCCGCTGCCTACGGCAACGCCTTACCGGGTCATTTATATTTGAGTATTTATTGGATGACAGTGGCGCTGCTATTATTAAAGAACTATGAATTTATAGATGGCTATACCACAGCATCAATCAAACGATTTATAGTTTTGGTACCATTACATGGTACCCATAAAAGAAATAACAAGAAAAAGAAGGGAAAGACAAACAACAGTACAAACATGCAACACCCTGTAGCTCAACAGAAGGATAAAATAACCTGGGACAGGAACAGCAAAAGGATTATCCCTTGGGAGTTACCAAGTATTAGCAACCATGTATTAGCAGGAGCTAATAACACGGTTATTCTATCCATTGCTCCGTAACAATAAAATTATAAGTAAAATAACTTTATAATATTATTACTAATAATTCGATTATAAAAAATATACGTAGATTTAATTGTTAAATACTTTAATTAAATTTAAAATTTAATAAGTTTAATACTTTCTATTTTATTACCATTTGGTTACGATAGATAAAATATATATTTATCGTAACCACCAACTCTCGTGTTTTTATCGGGAGATCTCATAACAGAAATTTTCTATAAAAATCTTCAATTTATTTAATCGTAGAAAATAAGCACGGCAAATTTCTTATTGAAAGTAGTTTTTTTTTACTTACAAATTCGAAAGATTAGTAGCTGTGGCATATATTTCCCTTTCAATGGAACTAATTAAATAAGTCGTATGATAGCCGTTGCAAGGAATGTTGACGATTGAAACGAAAGGGAAAAAAAAAAAAAAACTAATGTATAAAACTGAAAAAATAAAATAAAAATAAAATTAAAATTAAAATTAAAATAAATAAATAAATACAATAAAATTGAAAATTGAAAAAATATCGATGAGGTGCACTCCTGCAGTGTCTCAGCTACCTTTCTGCCAAGCTTTATAGCTCTGTGATTAGTGGCCTAAGCGCCAGAGCACGCTTAGACAAAGAAACAGACACTTTATTTATTATATAGGTTATTATTTTCATTTGTCTATATATTTGGCAGTTAAAAGAAATAGTTAAAATGCTTTTTGTAAATAAGCAATTGTTAAATTACGTTGCGTAAAATTTTATTTAATGTTTGTACACCAAAGGGAAAAATTAGTTACATTTTTTTTTTTTTTTTTTTAAATACCATTGAAAAGTAGAATGTATGTACTAATAATGTGTAATTTAAGAAAAGGATTACATAATTGAAGTACTGTTCTCAAAGTAATAGTAACCTGTTTTCTCTTCTGGAGAAAAAATGATTGAAAGTTCTAAATCTCATGCCCCCCCCCCCCTCCTCCTCTACTGTATTATATTATGCAACTGATTTTCTTCGTACTGTAAAAATATATTTTAAAAGTTTTTTTTAGCGATAATTATATTCATTTACAGACGATGCTGAAATAATGAATAGCGTTGTTTTCTTAAATTCTGTTTCTTTCAAACTGCGATTTTGCGTTGTCACACTTTCAATATACCAGGATGCTGCCAATATCCAAATTTACCATTTAATTTCTTAAAATATCTTAAAATATTTAGAAATTTTATTGATACGCTCATCAACTGGGAAAATTTAGTTTAAGTAGTTTGGAGCATAAGATCGATTTTTTTTTTAATACCACATATGTGTAAAATACCAGAGCCCGGAATTGAACCTAGACCCACCGCTTAGTGTGCGGATGCTCTACCAAAGAATGGCTCTACCCTGGCTGATAACCAGTTCGACATTTCTCACATAATAACCGTTACATCTTCTTTTGCTGATACGGTGACCTTGCCAACAGCTATTATGGGAGAAATGTTGAGCTTGTTATTAGCCAGGCTGGCTTAAAAAAAAAAAAAGTTTTCTTTTTTAGTTGCAAGATTGCAATATATAAATTAGTACTGTCGTACTAAACTAAATTCTGTCAAAGATAGAAATTTTCTTTCCTCCTTCTTCTTCTTTTGTTTTTAATTTTACTCTCGTTTTATTTTCCAGGGTTTTCAAGGATGAATCTTCTATGTATAGTTTCTTATATCAGATAAAACCCTGAACATTATATTGCAATTTTCAATATATTATTTTTTCTCCTAATAAGTCTGATGAAGTTTTTGTTTAATTTTATCCGTAGTATTTCAATTTTTAAGCAAATTTTCAATTAGAATAACGTAATGTAAAATATAATCAATATCTATTCATTAAATGATTACGTTGCTTTCCAGTGTGTATTAAATGACATTTTTCCGTTTTTCTTTGCAAAACATTTTTTTTTAATCTTGAAAAAGAAAAGAAAAGATCAATTAATTTGAATCAAAATAAAGAAATTTATATAATTAGTAGCTCATAATTTTGAAAATATAAATGCGTAATTTTTATTTAGTGAATGACAGAAAATTTCTTAATATGGACACAAAATTGAGTAAAAAAGAGTTTTATTTATTTATTTATTTTTTAAAGAAAAGAATATTTATAAAATTTTGCCTAAGTTATGCATGTATATTCAGTCATTGAGAAGTTCCATGGTCTAATTTTAAAAATTATCAAGTGAAGTACTTGGAAAATGTTTCTCGGGGGAAAAACAAACAACAACAACAAAGCTTGTGTGTTGTGGCTATTACAAAACTTTTTTCAATATTTTTCTGTACAAATTTACGCACTGTTAATTATTGATTTAAATTATTTATCAAAATCGTTTTCCATGTTAAGCGAAGATGATTTTCATTTCATAAAACTGTAACCCTGAATCTGGAAATAAAATCAATTTCATGCGTTAAGAAATGCTTATTTTTTATTTCACTTTTTAGTTATTAAAAAAAAAAAAAAAAAAAAAAAAAAAAAAAAATCAATAACTTTGTTTAAATATTAACATATATGTGGTCCAACCACTCGTTTTTAACCCTTTCAGGGGCACTAAGTAAAAATGATTGAATTTCCTTTTAAATATATATATATCATAAAGTAAACATCCCCTAAAAGTCATATTTGATGAAGAAAAAAATTCAGCATGTGGGGAATTTTTTGTGGGTGGTGGCTAGGCGTTCTAGCCACTGTGGCTATCCACCTAAAAGATGCTCCTAAAAATCAAACTAAAATTAATGATCTAAGATAATCTGTAAATCTGTTGTATTTAAAAGGTGCATTACAGTATATTTACACTACCAAATACTTTTGAATAAAAAATTATTTTTCATAAAAATATATAAAAGAAACTTCAAAAAAATTTTCCGCAACTTGTCCATTTAAAAAAGTCACAGGCTCATCCTGCTTAAAGTTACTGTAGTTCTGCCATCTCTATTTCAATTTTAGAAGGACACATTAACTTTTCATAAAAGTGGATAAAAAAAGTAGCCACTGCACACTTAGAGAAAAATTTCTAAAGTAGGTGGATAGACCCTCTAGCCACCGCCCCTGAAAGGGTTAAACTATTGACGAGTTCTTACGACCAATACTCCCATTACACCCCTTCCCTTTCCCCTTCCGAAGGGCTCCAGAGAACGAAGAGATGCTCCGACATATAGAAAAATTTTATCCTGGTCAATTATTATTATTATAAATATTTTATTTTAATTTCACGATGATCGGTTAAAAATAATCGTCAGTATGTACTTTTTTTGGAAAATTTGTTTCATGCTGATATTAAAATTTATGAAAAAATGGGATGGTAGCGTCGTGTTTGCTGGGCAACATGCATCAAAATTTGATAGACACAAATTTATGTCAAAGTCCAACTAAAAAAGAAAAAAAAAAGATGAAATTCTGAACAATAGTTTTTTATTTACAACCGCCACAAATTTTTTGTCATAGATATACAGACATTCTTTAAAAATGGTCACATCATGTTCCGGAACTCACATGTAAATCCACTGAAAACTGAATGTCGAAAGTTTCTGGAAATACAACATTTTTTTTCAGGAATATTTAAGTAAATAAAAAGGATGAAATTATAAATGAACCACAGGCAGAATAAATAGTGAAACGTCAGGATATAGAGTTTATACGTTTTTTAAGGGACTGGTGTAAAACTACGTATAAATGAGAAGACGTGTAATCAACTTTTTAAAAACCTGCTTTGAACTGCTTAAAGTTTTTAAAAATAATGTCACTAGTATTTCTCAGTGGTGTTAGTATGAAAAAACTAAATAAATCTTTAAATAAAACATGCATTAGAAAAGTGAGACGAATCACATCTTGATTGCATATTCTAAGTACAATGCTCGGCATGAAAATTGCCTCTGATACCATCATATTCTTATGTAAAATGACCTCCTGAATCCGAATATGACGCCCATTTTGCGCTATCACCCACCGTTTTTTAGGAATGACCCCCTATTTTTTTCATTTTTCGGTGATTTTATGGCTGTAAATTTGATTTTTAGGAGGGGAGAGTTTTATTTCAACTGTTAAATATCTTCTGAGGGGCTATAGAGTTGGAAAATTCTAAAACATGGACATTTGCGACAAGTTTTTTTTTTTTTTTTTTTTTTTGGGGGGGGGGGATTTGCATCTGAAATTATGCATTACATATCTTATTATTATTTTTTTTTAATCTGTTATTAATGTTGTTTTTTAAACTTTATATATATATATATATTTGTGTTTAGGTGTTAAATTAATTATTTTTCATTCTTCAAATCAAATTTATGGTCACAAAATTATGGAACAGGGAAAGAAATTGAGGGAGGGGGTGGTGTATTTAGAAAACGATGGATGACTGGGCAAAATGGGAGTAATATTCGTATTCAGGAGGTCATTTTACATAAGAATCAGCAAGAACAATATCAGATCTCGATTTTTTTTTTTTTTTTTTTTTTTTTCAGAGCAGTGGTATCAATTATGATTACTTAACTAAAGTACAAATACATATACAGCCTTGAGCCATATATTAAGTACTATTAAACACAATCTATGAATACATTGCCTATGTTAAGTACTGTTAAACATTTTATATGTTGAATACTATCAAACGGTTTATATTCATGCAGGTAGGCACTTAATAACAAAATACTATAATAACCGCCTGAATTGCTGATTATCTATAATTATCTGTGATAACGTTACTGATTGTCTATGAGTATTTAATATTGCATTAGGTCCATTGGATGTTTTTTCATTGTATAAATCAGTGATCATTAATATATATATATATATATATTTATTTATTTATTTAAGAAATATAATAACGAAGAACAGGGAAATAAATATAAACGAAACTAGGAAATTTCTGAATTTCTGAAAGGGGAAGGGGGGGGGGAGACGAAAAAGACTTATACCTGATGCTTGTGTCGTATAAACGAAGTATTTTTTATTAATTAAAATGAATAGAAAGGAACTGATCGTACCCTTAATTGACGTATAAACGTAAAAGAGATATAAAAGGGTGCTTTACTGTATAAATAGGCAGTTCTAATAGAAGTTATTTCTGTTTTCAATAATAATAATAGTAATAATAGTAAAATATTGCATTAGATAGAAACTTATATTGCTTCTCATATTTTTAAATAATTCCTCCTATTCTTTTTAATAATTAAAAAATCTAGTATACTTGTAAATATAGGATTACTGTTTCCGATTTTCTCATTTATATATTAATTCATATTCTTATATTTAAAAAAAAAGTGTACTTACTTTTTCCGATGAAGAGAGAACTTTTGTGTGTATTAACAGTGACATATGCGACTCTTTTAAGTAGAAAATAATGAAACGAACCGGTCTTTACAGGGTTTTTTCCAAAGGTCATGGTCTTGACCATAACATGATAAATGCTCATCATCATCTTTTCTACGGCAATTCTACGATAAGTGAAAGGGAAAATGTAATTTTTTTCGTTATTATTATTATATTTTTTCACTGTTTATATTATTTCTTCCTGCTGTTTGTTATTTTTTAGGCCTCAAGTTACTTTCACATATATTTATTTTAGCGCTCTTGAGTCTGATTGGAAATGTTCAAATGAATTTTCTCTTAAAAATTTTAACCTGTGCATCTTTTAGGTATATAATGAAGCAATAACTTATGAAAATTATAAAAGGTCGATTAATAGTTAAGCTTAGGAACAATAAGTAATTAAAAACAATTGTACATTTTACATTTAAAAATGGAAAAGTCGTCATTTCTTACGTTTTTGTAGCTTCGAGTTTAAGTTTACAGTTTTATAAAAGTGCACAAGTTTTTGAAACAAACAAAAATTATCAACATGAATAAATTTTTTAGATATTGCAGGAGTTGGGAAAAACATGTATGTACAATTAAAAACAAAAACTATTTTATTTACGAGACAAAACATAAGTTGCATTTGAAAACAAAATATACGTATAAAAATAATTAAAATCTAGACGTTTCGAAACGTCTAGATTTTAATTATTTTTATATGTATATTTTGTTTTTAAATGTATTTTAACTTAAGTTTTGTCTCGTAAATAAAATAGTTTTTGTTTTTAATATATATAATTGAGATGGTTTGATGTTTGTGTATGTATGTACAAGTTCTTGAATAGGAACTCAGTTCTCCAAACTCTCGTGAGTTAAATAATGATAATAATAATAATAATAAAGAAATCAGTCTCTGTGGCATTTCTTATCAGCCTTTGGTTGGGAGTATTTCTTCCTATTTTGTCTATTATTTTACAAGTAAGGTGGGGTTGAAATACTAGCGTATATTCTTTATTACCTTCTTTTCTAGTCTTTGCTTTATATCTGGTACATCCAAGATCGCGTGCAAGATCTCGCTACCAGAGTATAATTTTCATCAATGCGGAATTCTCTTGTTTGTACAGTGTCAGGAAGCCAGACGCTTCGGTGTCTTTTTCATCTTTTTTTCTGCATTCGCCTGCAAAGTCACGAAAGATTACTTTTGATTATTTTTATTTTTCTATATTTGTTACTGCGAGCGGATGTGAAATTATTACAGTATTATGCTACTTTCGAACATATAGCGTCAGTGATTCAGCTTGTATAATTTCACCGCGTAACTTCACTAGATATACAGAGTGTACTAAAATGATTGAAATCCTTTTTTTTTTTTTTTTTTTTATTTATTACTATTATTATTATTATTTTGTGAAGATATATATACATTATCAACTTCAGAAGCGTTTAGGAAAAGAAGGATATAAGCTTGCGCTAATTCTATCGTTTAGCTATTCATTAAAAAAAAAAAAGAAAATATTACATTTTTGAATATTTGATACAATTCTTCTAGATAGTGTTTTGCATTTCGCCCCACCAGTGACCGAGAGGTTCTGCTCTCTAAGCTGGTAGACAATATTTGCCGGATTAGAATCCAGGTCGCGCTTGTCGGCTTAGTTATTCGGTGTTTTCCCTGGTTTTCTTCGAAACTCGCGTGTATACGAACTATGAGTTTTTAGAAAGACTACCACACTTAGGTCCCACGCCTAGACAACTGGCCTTAATCCCTACACCATCAGGGCTGTGCCTGCACTTTTTGCCGCTCTGATGAAATATTTTAGCCGCCCTGGATGAAAGGTTTTAGCCAACATGCGTCTAGCAATTGAACCTCCCAATTTCAAATCTGCTGCGTTCTGAGCTTGCATGAGCAACCATGGTAAGTGAGAACCCTAACAGCACAGTTAGGGTTAACTTATCCACAGTACATCTTAAGGACGTTTCTGGGATGTCTTTTCATCCAGAAGACACACCTTGAAGATATCCTGGGGAGGCGATGTGCTGTCTGGGAAACTTAGCCTATTGGTTCAATTAAATATTTCTTTTTTCTGACTACATTGCGGGTGGAGGAGATTTCGATCATTGTAGAAAAAGGTTGTGTTGGAAATATTTTAAATCCTGAAACATACACACGTGAATGCAGAACAAATAAAATTATTTTAAATAATTTCTTTTTTAAGTTGGGGGGGGGGAGATAAAATTTTAACCCGATTTTAGTTATTCAGTATTTTATTACTAGCAATTATACTTCCTTTGGCGGGGTTAAAGTGTAGTGTTTTTAGAATTAAGGCGAGTTATTAAAGATTCTGGCGGTTCAAAAACTGGAGGCAACTTAACTTTTCCATTGGAAAAACATATACCAGGTGATTCTCAGGGCTAATTTTTCGCACCACAATTCACGCAAACATTTGCTATTCTTGCTGCTATGCTGAAAATATTTTTAAAAGCATAATCAGAAGTAGAATCATCGCAAAGCGCACATAGGATGCAACTGGAATCTTGTAATGTTCGATAGTTTGTATCAGTATGACGTCTGGCACCAGCTTTTCAGTTTCTTCTTGCCCTCTAATCGATATCCGTTGAGCATCTGCACGCAACCTGGATTCTCGTTGTTAAATTCGTTCTCGACTTCGATCAGCTTTCCTTTCAACATGTCCCTGAAAGGAAAGTTTGTACCTGATCTTTGGTTTCTTCTTATTTCCTAGCTGCTGCCTGTTGAGCATACGCACAAAACATGGCTTGTCGTTATTCGCAAGTTTCTCGTGATCTTTGAACAGCTTTTCCTTCAGTTTTTTTTTTCACGCTTGGCTCATATCCGTTCAGATTCATCTTCTCTTCCAGCCGCTGTCCGTTTAGCATCTGCACTGTGTTTTTCGCAGTTCATCAGTTTCTTCTCGTCTTCTATCAGCTTTCTTTTCAGCCTGCTTTTAATTCCTTGCTTGGGCCTGGTCTTAAGTTTTTTCTTGTATTCTAGTCGCTGACTGTTGAGCATCTGCACGATACTTATCATTGTACACTTTACATTGTTCACCAGTTTTCCTCGTCTTCTAGTAGCTCTCATTTGAGAATCAGCAAGATTTTCTTGCCTCTCGTTGTTCCCGAATTCTTGTTGTAATTTTTTTAAAAATATTCTTTGAACTGCAGCAAGCGAAACTACAAAACAACAACAAAAAAAAACTTTTTTGCATTGCTAAAGTCTTTTCCTTTTTTCTGCTTCTCTATACTTTTCTATAAAGCTGTTAAAAACTGCCGGGTTATCATGGACGAAAGGTTATCAAGGTTGACTTTCCAACCCTTTTCTTGTCCACTCAAAAAAAAAAAAAAAAAAAAAAAAAAAATTCTAGTATGTCACTCACATGACTTTCTCTTGACCTGCATTTCGATACTATAAAAATAGATTGCATGTCAAATCTTAGGATCAATAGCTTAATAAATTTAATGTAATTTTAAAATAATCTAAAATAATTTTAGGAACAGTTTTATTTGACATCTAATCTGTGTGTGTGTGTGGGGGGGGGGGGCGGTTCGCTCCCCTCAACTCCCGGTTCATTAAATAGTAATAGTAATAGCAATTATTTAAAAAATAAAATTAAAGCTGTTATTAATTTGCCTTTAAACTTGCCAACCTTGAACAAATTTTTAAGTAGCAACCTAATACGCACTTCAAAATACCAAATTTGAATTTCCTGCAGTTATTTATTTTAAGTTATGCTGATAACATACATACAGATCGACCACTAAAAATTGGACTTTCGTAATCAGGAGACCACAAAACGTGATATTATACAAAAAAAAAAAAAAGTTGAAAATTCAAAAATTACTTTGTTTACAGTATGTATATGAAAAAATAATTTGCTTCCTGAGCAGTGTTCGTCGACATAGTAAAATATAGCGTAGCACTTTCGTCAATTACAGTCAATAAAAAGAATGTTTAGATTAATTTTGGGTAGATCTTTATATTATCTATAATCAATATGCACTATAAACAATATTATGTACTTAAATTTAGTCTTACTTGAGAAACATATAACACAAATGGAAGTAGGATAAGTGCATCAGTGATACTTTTAGAGCAATCTCTGATGATTTTAATGTTCTAGTGATCAGAAAATATTTTTAGAAATCTTAAGTTAGTACATATGGCATGAAAAACATTCAGAACCACATATATGTTAAATATATACATTTGATAACAATTATTTTTTTTTTTTATGAATTATATTATATATTTTATTTTATTATTATTTTTTAATGTTTTATTTTTTTTATGAATTTGACACCCATTCAATGTTCCAGTAATTGACACTGCCAGTTTTTCATTTTATCAGCAATTAGCACCCTATGTTCCAGTGTTTGATACTGCTAGTTATTCATTTTACCAGTTATTAGTACCCTATGCTCCAGTGTTCGACATAAAATGTTAAAATTCTTATATGTAAAATATATGATTTATTTTTTTTATTTTTTTATTATTTTTTTCGGGATAGATGTCAGTTACTGGAGCATGCCAATCACTGGAGCACCTACACCACAATTCCAACAATTTCCAAGTTTTGCCGCAATATATCCAAATACTTTAGGTAGCTCTGTAAATGAATGATGAATAATTTTCATACAACAATCTACACAAAACATGTTTTTTTATGCATATAATAAATGTTGTTCATTCCGTCTTATTGTTTAAGTTACCCTATAGATGTTAAAGTGTAATTACATACAATTTTCCCCGTTGACGTAATGTATTTAAATTCCCCTGGGTAGCTCTGTACACGAACCATTTGCTTGATCTCAACGAAAAGTTTAGTGTAGCATCCCTATATTATTAGAATACCGAATACACTTTTAGAATACCGAGTTTAGACTTTCTGCTGCTATTTGTTCTTCAGATATGCTAAAAACAGACAGATAGACACTCAGACCAACCACAAAAAAACATGTTTTTTTCGGATTCAGAGGACCTCGAAACGTATAAATATAACAAACACTCAATTTCAAAAATTTGACCAAAAACAATACTTTCTCTATCATATGTATGGGTAAGCGACAGGAAAAAGCATCTTGCGGTATTGCCATTATAGCCAATTTCAGCAGATGCAATTTTCAGCTGAACCTCGTAAGATGGGCCCTGGGCGACCGCCCGGTTGACCCCCCCCCCCCCACCCCGAGATACTGCACTGTACAACATCACATAGACACTCTATTTTAGTTAATATTATTATTACTAGCAAACCCATGCGAAATTTTCGCAATTTCTTTCTCTTTTCTGCATTTACTTTTAAAATTTCAATACCAATTTTGCAACCCAATTTAATTTTTAATTCATCAGAAGTTAAATTAGTATTAGTTTTCGTGGGATGAAACTCTAACGATAGTTAAACCAAATCATTTAAAGAAGAGTTTCAAAATAAAATGGACGACCCAGTTTTCATACTTCTCCAGGCAGGACAGCTTTAGTATAGGACTCCTATGATGACTTTTAAATTTTTGCCGCCATGTTGGCGATGCCTTTTAATTTATTTTTTAATTTATTCATTTTCGTATAATTCTTTTGTTTTAAAAAAAGATACTTAGTACCTATTTTGATTCTACTTCTTGTTATTGCATTTTTTAGTCCATTTATGACAAACGTTCATATTTTGTTTTTATCTTTAAATTGACACTTGGAAAGATTATAACGAAGCAATTTTTAAAAATAGATTTTTCTGTAAAATGATCTCATCAGACAAATGTCATTTTTTTATTACATAACTGAACTGCGTCTGCGTGCTTAAATATTGCTTATGTATTATTTTTTTTTATTCTCACGTATTTTATTAAGTCACTATCGTATCATTTCAACAAAAATTAATCATAACTGATCCACGTTGGAGAAATATTAGGTAAATTATTTGAAAGTACATGGTTACACATCGCGAAGGTTGAGTATGGTTATCCTAAATTAAAATTTCCCTATTCTGAAGGGGGCTAAATATTAAGTTAGAAATTCAGATCTAGATGGCCTAAGAACAGGAAACGATGATATGAAGGAAAAAGTTTTGCAAATTAAGTTTAAGCTAAATATGAATTTGCGTATTTTATATATGCACACTTTTCATATTGAAGTATGCTGTTTTCAAATATGGCAAAAATAAAACCCATTCAGCCACTAATATCTATTAGACATCTAAATTACATCCAATGATCCATAAAAGGTACAAAATATCTAAAGAATGTCCACTAAATAAAAGTCCTGGATATCCTGTTCTAATTATAGATATCTATTAGATGTTTAAATATAGACGAAGTTTAGCTGTGGCCTTTTTTCTATATCTAATAGATGTAACAAGTTAGATCAAAACAAGATTTAGATATTTTCAATATCTATTAGATCTAACAAGTCCAATTATTGGATATTTGGAGATTTATTGGATATGTAACAGACATCTAATGGATGTAAAAAAGAGTGATATTTGTCGTGCTAATAAATATCTGTATGATATTTATAGAAGTTTAATGGATCATTTTTTAACTTTTATGTGTGTTTATAGATGTCTTATGGATGTAAGTGGCTGTGTGGGAACATTCTTACATATGGTCTTTGAAATTTTCACAATATTGTGGAATTTAGTTTTTATGAAATAAAATCACAGTTTTTCCCCCCCTCTTTCTAATTGCATCCATATTTTCGCATAATAGTAAAATGATTGTAAGGGAAAACGAAAGGGAAAAAATTTTGTAATTCATATATATATTTCCTCTTTCTGAAATATTTCATTGTGTACAACTAAACCGGACTCTTTTTTTTTTTTTTTTTTACTTTTTGTAATATTAAGAGAGTCTTGTACTATTGATATCTAGCAGTTATCTCCCTAAAATTTAATGTTAGTCGTAAAGATATATTTCGAATTGAAAAACCTTTTTAATCTTAAAATCGTAAGGTAAGTGTAACAACGTTTTGGCATAGTTGGGCTTTCATTTCATTTTGTTCAAGTGCTATTATACTTACTTTCTGAACTTTTATCTTAGAATCAATTAGTGTTAAAAATGCATTTCTGTAAAAATTTGCGAAGTGATAATTTGTATACGGTCCCTGATTTCTGTAAATTATATCCAGTTAATGTTTCTTCCTTCACTACCATGTAAGAACAAAGGAAATTTCACTTTTGTAGAAGCAAAACTGTCCGATTTAAAGCAGATTAAATTGGAGAACTTCTGTATTTAAAATTTGCAAATATATGTAAAATAATTACAAAAGGAAATACTTCTCACCAAATTTTTTTACTTTTTGCAATCAATTAATTCATTAATTTGTTCAATAAAACCCTTTGCTTCGTTCTGAACATCATGCCAGCGAATAGTTTGGTTTGGTTTATGGTTCTGCTGTCATGAGCGTACTACACTATCTACCAATAAGTATTTGGACACTTTCGAATGCAGACATTTTGTCAGATACCTAAAAAAGTTCTTTAGGAACAATCTTGAAACATTGGTAATGTAAAGAACATGTTATAGCTCATATATTTCAGCAAAAGTTGTGTTTTGAAAAGGAAAAGTGGAACAGTAAAAAATTAAACAAAAATCAAACTGTTTTGGATCACCCTGTAAAAAAGCAACGCTTTAAATGTGTTTTGGCTGTAGCATGTGATTATAAAGATTTTTCTCATTATCTCTATAAATTTTTATGCGGCTACCACATACAGGTGTTGGACAAAATAATGTGAACCTTTTGCTTTTTTATGTTTTGTCGAATATCTTGAATAATACTTACCATGTTCTTCTTAAATTTTGGGAATGAGGAAAACATGTCTTTCCTCATATTTTTCAGCAAAGATTTTGTCACGAAGGCCCTTAGGGGGCGGACAACAAATCCAATAAAATAAAAGGTATTTGTGATAACCCTGTATATGGAAAAGCTTAGATTGGTCTGCTAATTCTAGGTATAGTTATAAATGATATATTTTATACTTGTGTATTTTTCAAGATATTCGACAAAACGTAAAAAAAAAAGTGTTCACATTATTTTGTCCAACACCTGTATATTCATGAAAATATAACTTTTTTTTTTTTTTTTTTTTTTATAATATATATATATATATAAAACACGTAAGCCCAGTGCGTAAGCCGAGTCCAAAGCCATTTTTAAGAAATTTGACATACATTAGACTACATTAGACACAGCATGCTGCAATCAGAATGCAAAAATGTTAAATATCTTACGAAATATGAGCATTTTTACTGAATAATTTTTAACTACGCATGCGCTAACTTAAAAAAAAATTTCATTTGCACAATTTAATAACCAAAAGTATTGAGCAACTTATAGGAAAACCTCAAACAAATATCGTGTAAATTCAAAAAGTTATGAGAGATAGAATGAACATAATTTCAGTTCTATTAAAAAAAAAAAAAAAAAAAAAAAGGAAGATGATAGGGGGTTTTATCAATGATTATTTACAATCAGTGAACATTATATTACCATTGGCCATTGACTGAATCAAAATAAAAGTGTGAGTAAAACCCTTTATAGTTTAGCTTTTATTTTGAGAGAACTGAAACTCTGTTCATTCTATCTTTCATAACTTTTTGAATTTATCTGATACCTGTTTGGGATTTTCATGTAAGTTGCTCAATACATTTGGCTATTAAATTATGGAAATGAATTTTTTTAAAAGCTAACGCATGCTTAGTTAAATCTATTTAGTAAAAATGCTCATATTTTGTTAGATTTTGAACATTTTTGCATTCTGATTGCAGTCAGTTTGCTGTGTCTAACCCTAATGTAGTCCTAAATTTTCTAAAAATATCTTTGATTTGGGTCTAATATCCTACGCGTTACAGTTAAAAAAGTGGAAATTTTCTTTGCATAAAAAAAAAAAAAGTTATATCTCAATTAATATATATGGTGCCTCATAAAAATTTATACAGATAATGAGAACATTTTCCATAATAACATGCTACAGCCAAAATGCAATTAAAGCAATACTTTTTACCGGATGATCCAAAACATTTTTTTTGTTTGTTTGTGTAATTTTTTACTGGTCTCCTTTTTCTCTTCAGGACACAACTTTTGCAGAAATATATATGAGGTATAACATGTTCTTTACACTACCAAAGTTTCAAGATGATTCCGAAAGAACTTTTCTACACTGTTAAAAATTTTTCTGTAAATTTACAGAGAATCTATTGGTAATTAATTATATTAAGTCTTACGTAAATTTACAGAGAATTAAAAAAAGAGATTCTGTCAAAATGCAGAGAAACTATTCTGTAAATCAATAATAGTCTCTGTAAATTTACATAGATCAAAATATTCAAGTCTCTGTAAATTTAAATCTGTGAAACATCATAGTCTCTGTAAATCTACATATGTAAAAATATGCAAGTCTCCGTAAATTCGAGCATGTAAAAGCACATAAGTCTCTGTAAATTTACCATTGTAAAAATAAACACGTCTCTGTAAGGTTATATATGTAAAATCATCTAAATCTCTGTAAAATTACATATGGAAGAACATCCAAGTCTCTATAAAATTACATACGTAAGAATATCCAAGTCTCTGTAAAATTACATATGGAAGAATATCCAAGTCTCTGTAAAATTACATACGTAAGAATATCCAAGTCGATGTAAAATTACATATGGAAGAACATCCAAGTCTCTGTAAATTTCGTATATAATATTATGAAAATCTCAGTAAATTTATCCATGTAAAAATACCTAATATTGGACGGCCACACCATTGGCTGAGAAGATCTGCTCTCAATGCTTGAAGGCGGAAGGTGCATGGTTCGATCCCAGGTTGAGATTTTCGACCTACCCATTCGGAATTTTCCGCGGATTTCTCCAAAACTTGTATAAATATGGGATTAGACGTTTTAGAAAGACCTACACTTACGGCAATCCCCACAGGTCTAGAAACCTAGCACAGCCAATCGACTTTAACTAACGCCTATTAAATAGTAGTATGTTTACAAGCGTATCGAAGACACTCCAAATTGGCATATACTTAAAATAAATTCCATTTTTATCAATTTACAAGTACAAAAATATCCAACAGTAAGTTTATCTTCATGAAAATAGGTAAGAATCTAGTAAATAAGTTACATAAGTACAGATTCTTATACAACTTAAGGAAAAGAAACTTAAAGTTGGATGTTTTTGCACTTGTAAATTCATAGCCTTGGGATTTATTTTAAATGCGCGTCAGTTTAGAGTGTCTTGAATAGGCTTCTAAATATACTAATGTTATTGTGGTGGTAAAATCACATTGGTTACTCCAGAGTTCTAGGCCTGTATAGAATGCATTATGTGTAGGTCATTCTAAGGTGTTCTATCCCTTATTTACAAAAGTTAAAGAAAACCTTGGAAAATTTCGAATGGGTAGGCTGAAAATCTCAACCTGAGATCGAACTTCGCACCTCCCACCTTCAAACTTTGAGATAAGAACTCCTCGGAAATTGATGGGACAAGACCGTGCTTTATATATATAGACATGCTATATATTTTTTATCAAAACTACATTAAAATTCAGAAGTATAAAGTTGGTTAAGCTTGTATTACCTTTGGTAGGATTTGTAATGATGCGCTGTAACATGTTTTTAACTGCAATTTTTATTAATGTTGTGGTACATTTTGCATACATTAAACTTTTAATATAAAATTTAAAAACGAAGCTGATTTATATTATGGTACTTCTAAAAAAATGATCAGAAATAATTGCAAAATATGTCATGTGTTTGCTTAATATTGCTCGGTTATATTTAGTCCATACCAAAATAAAAACTTAATTCCCTCATTTTATATGAATTAATAGTGAAAGATCTCACAGGTCTAAATCTAAAATTTTGATTTGATAATTATGGCTGATATTGATGGTTTTTGCTCGGCTGAAACCGAAACTAGATTTTACTCTATCACATACATATTTTTATCAATACAGGGTGCGCTATTTTTTTCACGACTCTTCCACACCAATATAATTATACGATTCCTTTCATAGTATGATTCCATGATTAATTACAATTAATCGTGGAATCATACTAGAAACTACCGAAAGAGAAGGAATTGTGTCGGTAGACACCCTGTATTGGCAAAAGCTGTGTGTAACAGAGGAAAATTGGCTTTATTTTCGGCTTCAGCAGATTTAAAAATATAGGTATCAACTACAATAAATAAATTAAATTTTGCCAACATTATATTTGTAGATCTGTGTTAACAACCTCAGTTTCTTTCACTCAAAAAATACATCCACTTTGTAAATACACTTAAAAAAAAAATATTTTGACAAATATATGTATATATATATATAAATATATATATTACATTTTGATTAGATATTAACTTAAAACAATTAAGAATGTAATTAAAACACTAATCGTTTAAAATGCATTATGCTATTAAAAAGGTGAAAAGGTGTAAACTTTCTAAATGGGGAAAAAGAAAAAAAAAAAAAAAAAAAAAAAAAAAAAAAAGAAAGACGTACTAAAAATTTGTTAGGTACACTACCTTTCCATAATGACCGTACACTTTCGATTTCAGACATTTTTTAAAGTATTTCAAAAAATTTTAAACAAATCATTTTGAAACTTCAGGGGTGTGAAAGCACCCTGTAATAATTAATGTTTGAAATGCGATCTGGCAATAGCATGTGATTATAGGTCTCTTTCTCATAAACTCTTTTAAGTTTATATGTCTCTACCGCATATAATCAGGAAGATAAAAGTTTCTCAAAAGAAAAAAAAAAAAAAATCACCTTATTTAGCTATAACACGCAAAGTATGAAAAGACAGTGCAAATTAATTTTCAGGAAACTCGACACACAATAATAAACACTGCATACTGCAATCAGAATGAAAAAAATAATAAATATCTAATGAAATATGAGTATTTTTACTAAATAATTTCTAATTGCGCATGCGTAAATGTTCAGTGAAATTTCATTTTCAAAATTTAACAGTCAAATTTATTGAGCTGCTTATGTAAAAACCCCAAACAAAAATCGTGTAAACTCAAAAAGTTCTACGTCATAGAATAAACTGAATTTCAGCTGTTCCCCAAAAAAGAAATTGTTAAGAGGGTTTTCCCAAAATTTATTTACAATCACAGAAAGTTGCATTACCGTTCATTGAATTAAATTAAAAATGTGAGTAAAACTCCTTATACTTTAACGTTTCTTCGAGAGAAACTGAAGACCAGTTCATTCTTTGGCGTAGAACTTTTTGAGTTTACACAATACTTGTTTGGGGTTTTTATATAAGTAGTTTAATGCATTTGGCTACAAATCATACAAATGAAATTTAGCTAAAACTTAGTCATGCACAGTTAAAAATTATTTAGTAAAAATGCTCACATTTCATTAGATATTTAATATTTTTTTCATTCTGATTGCAGTATGTTGTGTCTAATGTTGTATATTGAGTTTCCCGAACATAGCTTTGTACTGCATTTAATACCTTGCATGTTATAGCAAAAAAAATTGTTCGGAAATTTTTTAAACAAATCTTTATATCTCCGTGATTACATGCGGTGGAGACTCGAAAATTTATATAGAAAATGAGCCCCATAACCATATGCTACAGCCAGATTGTATTTCGAGCATTACTTTATACTGAGTGATGCCAAATACTCTAATTTTTCTTTAATTTTTTACTGATCCCCTTTTCACTTTTGGCACAAACAAATAACTGAACTACGTGAGGTATAACATGCTTATTACACTCCTGAAGTTTCAAAATGATTTGTTAAATGCTTTTTGAGTCATTTTAAAACACATCAGAAATCAAAAGTGTGTGGTCAATTATGGAAAGGTAGTGTATTAAATGAATTTGAATTTTTGAATACTCACATTGATTTTTATATTACCTAAAGAAAAAAATTACTAATTCATTTCCATGTAAAGGTCTCTCTTAAAAACTATGCATACAATTTTGGTAGTTTATTAAAAAAGTAAATTTGTGCAACATATTAATTCAATGCATAACTTGTCACTTAAACCAAGACTAACAAATTTGATGCACATTTTATTTCAAACTGTAACAAATTTTGAACATTTTTCAATATTCTGCTTTTAATAAAATTGGTTTTTAAAAGTTATTTTATTTGAAAATAAAAATTCTCATTTCAGATCAGATTTCTAATACGTAATCGTAGAAAAATAGGAACATATTAAAGGTTTGATACCTAAATAATTTTATTTTTTTATAATTAATTAATTCATTGCAGTGTGTAGAATAATTTCCATAATTATTGCAGTTTCTGGGATATAAATGTTTTTAAATAGACGGCAAGTGGAGAGAAAATATTCGTACGTATTAAATAGTATATAAAGAAATACAGAGTTTTTAATATTTTTAAATATTAATTTAGGGTTCAATGCAGATGAAAATCGGGTACTCTTTTGGTTTTCGTCACTAATTCCATAAATTCAGATCTATAAAATATCTAACTTTTTGCTAAAGAAACCATTAGATTATTTTGAATTAAAAAAATTTCGATTGTTTACTTTCTCATACCCATAAGGTAGAGAAAGTATTGTTTTTCGGTCAAATTTTCGAACGGGAGATTTTGTTATATTTACACGTTCTGCGGTCCCCTGAATATGAAAATCATGTTTTTAGCAAATGGTCTGTGTGTCTGTGTCTCTGTGTGTCTGTCTGTTATCAGCATATCTCAAAAACAAATCATGGCAGAAAGTTCAAACTTGGTATTCTAAATGTGTATCATATAGGTGCTACAGTAAGCTTTTCGTTAAGATCAAGCAAATGGTTCGTGTACAGGGACAATCAAGAGAATTCTAATACATTACGTCTATGGGGGAAATTGCAGGTAAGTAGAGTTTAACGTCTATAGACTGCACTAAAACAAATGAAACGAATATATATTTTTTTGTAATAGAGATAGTTAACTGGGAAAAAAATTGTGTATATAGGAGCCTCGCCTCCCCCCTGGGGGGGAAGTCCCCCCTCGGGGGGAGTAAATTTTCATGATGGGTATCTTTCAAAAGAGCTCGCCAATACCTTTAAAACGAATGGTTGATCCATCGATCTGTGATAATTTAAAACAAAGTTATCAATTTTTTTTACTTTTAACAAAAGAAAAACTTAGAAAAAATCGTATTTTTTTTTTTTTTTTTTTTTTTTTTTGATATTGAGAATAAAATGGACTTTTTTTGGGATATTTGGTGTTATACTACTACTCTAAAACAGAAATCGTCTGCATTATCATAAAAGATAATTTTTTTTAAATAATAATTTCAATAAATTATTTTTTAAAAACAGAATTATTTTTTAAAAACCGAATTAAATTCTATATAAATGAAGTAGGTGAATTAATGAAACGGGGGGTTGAGAGGGGCGGTAGCCCCCCTCACATAGAACTAATTATTATATAAAACTCTTCAGAAGCCTAATATGAACTGTTTAACACAGGTTTACATAACAGAACTCGTTATCTTACCTTTTAATGTGCAATCTGTATTAATAGTATTAAATTTCAGGGTAAGAGAAAGTCGTGTGAGTGACACACCAGATTATTATTTTTTCTTTTGTTTACAAAAACAAATTTTAAAACATTTTTCCTTCTACAAAATAGGATCTAAAGAAGAAACAAATTCTGCGCTTTTACACATGAAAGCAGCATCCCGGTAATTTACTAGAATCATTGCAAAAAGCTCACTAAGTAGAAAAACACCTTTGCTGCAAAGAAAACATACAATTAAAAATAATTAAAAAATAAAACATACTGAATTAGATTTAAATTAAACTTTATTTTACTAACACTGAATGAATGTTTTTTTTTTTTTTTTTTTTTTTTTTTCTAAATGAGATTAATATAAGATAAATGGCGAAAAAGTCTTTAACAGGATAAATATTTGATATTTGTAAATGTCTCTGATGAGGTTATTTTACGGCATTTTCTATTTTCATATTTCTTAGACAACTTGTTTCGTTTCTTATATCAGGATCAATTTCCATTATAACTAGAAAAAAGAAAAATGATGAAAAATTACTATTGTAGGTAAACACTTCAACTATAAATTTTTAAAACAAAATCTACATCCTATGACATTTTAAGCAAATAATGAAAAGAAAGGATTGTAATTTCATGGCACTAAAAAGAAAATTAAGTATACATAAGCTAATTTTAAAGTGTATCTTAAATCATGAGGTACTTAAACACCATTTCATGAACGCCAGTGTAACAGGAATATTTTTGAAGGATTTTATATTAAAAACAAGTATGAATTGGATTGGATTTGGGAATAAGGCCGATTGACAGCTGTAGGTCCTAGGCCTACTTTGAAAAGACTTTATCCGCGAGCTTTTAAAAGACTTTTCTCCCCTTCCTATATGAAATTTTAAAGTTTGCCCCTGTGTTCCCTAGCCTTTTTTTTTCTTTTTTTCTTTTAACAAATGCCTTAAAGTTTTCAGGAATTCCGAGACATTCCCAAGGTGCAAGGAATAGAGTGGGACTTTGATAACTATATATTACGACATTTTCAAAAATTTTTGAAAATAATTTAGGCAATTTTTAAGTAAGCCTGAATTTATTACCGAAAACCCCAACGTGGGCTGACTTTTAAGGGTATTAGTCCATATTTACATGAATTTCAGAGAAAACCTTGGAAAACACCGAACGGCTAGGACAGCATGCGCAACTACATATCGAATTTATCACTTCCTGTCTTCCAGCTTCAAGAACAGATACTCCTGTCCCCTAGACCCACTTTTGTCTATTGGATCATTATAGTAATATGAATTAATACATAGTTCTGCAGCAGATTCTTTTTTACACAATTCAATTACGAACTATTTCCGGTTTATTAAATATATTTAAAAATTATTTTCTAAATATTATTTGGTCTTTAATAATTACCTAAACTAATATAAATGCAAATTAGAGTAATTTTTTGTGGTCCTACGCTACAGGTAAATTCTTTTAATTAATATCCTTGTTTATTTCCATTATTAATATTATGATAATTACTTAAATATCTCCAAAAATTTAAATATTTAATGAAAATACTTACCGGTTACCGGTGGTGAAACATTAACTCCACCCCTCTCCCCAAACCCCTCAAAAGAAAGAAAAGAAAATTAAAAGTTAAAAATAAAATAAATAAAATAAAATTGAATTACTTGATAAATAAGAATTCTCTAAATCTAAAATCTTTATTTTGTATTTCGGTTTTTAAATTTATAAAATTTTCAATATTTAAACTATTGTTTATACAAGATGTAGGCAATTTATTTCAATTCTACTCAAATTCTTGCATTTTCATTTCGAAAATTCAGATAATGTTTCAGTCTTCACGTAGAAGATATAACGGTAAACATTTTTAATGGCATAGAGAGTTGTACAAAGAACATGAAAAAACTTGGAGAATATTAAAATAAAAATTGAAAACAACCGGTAGCAGATTATAAAGAATATCAGAGGTGAAAGTTTTCGCGGCTATCTTTAATTCCAGATTCCCTCACCCCCCTTTCTAATTTTTTCCTTACAATGCCTTCAGAATTCTACAAATATCATTTATTATGGGTATAAATAAACATTTTAAATAATAGCCATGTAATAATAACCTTAATCTATTTTTCCACGATTAACTTTGAATACAAATAGCAGTTTTTAGGGTTTGGGGATGTTAGGTAGTTTTCCACCCTTTGAATAGGGAAATAAAACAATTTATTGTCTCCTGAGAGAGTGAACTGCTCCTTAGTCATCTCTAAACTATATGACTACATGAGTGGCCGTGCCATTCTACGCTCAGAGCTGATAAACGGGAAGTGCTAGGTTCAGTCCCAGGTCTAGCTCGTCGTCCTAGCTGTTCAAAGTTTTCGGTAGTTTTCTTCGAGACTCACATAAATCTGGGCTGGGCCCCCTTAAAACACATCCCCCTCAGAGGGCACATTACCCCAGACCTAGGACCCTCGAGTCCTAGGCCTGGGGACTCGGTCTTAGTTCCAAGCACTCTCTTAACTTTATAGTACTCCGAATTAAAAACTGTCCAGTTATTAAAATTTTCCCCTTACAAATAAGGAAAAGAAAAAACATGTTTAACAAAAATTATTTCTGTCAATGCAAAAACTTGTTTGAAAGTTTTTTGACAGTGCGTTATTAAGCAGAATCTATTAGCTATATTTGGATCTATTAGCTATATCGCAGTCTTGGCATACTTATGATTATGATATATTCATCTAGGATAATTCGAAAATACAGTTGGATTTTGTACTTAAAAGTAACGTTTTATGTGAATCGGTTATTTTGAGATATAAATTAGTCCGCAAAGTATAGCATCCTGGATAAAATTTCGTATTAATTTAAACATTTCCTCACTCAATTTAATATACACTCTGTACTTTGAATCCTTAAATATCAAACTGTATTCTGAAAAATCTTAACTTGTCAGAAAATTTAATTTGTTCCCCAACCCACCTCTCTATTACCATTGCTCGGCAACAGCAACAGTAATTTTCTTTTTCTTACATTGTGGTTTTTTAACTTGTGCATATATATATATATATATATATATACACATGCAAGCAGATTTTCCAAAATTTTCAGAAAGCAAAATTAAAAACATTGGGAAAAAAAAAATTAATTAAAAAAAAAAATTGTAGAATGAAACTCCCATCTATAAAATCTTTATTTTGTATTTCGATTTTTAAATTTACTTATTTTTTATTATTTAAACTATTAATTATATAATGTGGAAATGACTTACTTTTTCCTCAATTCCTACTATTTTGATTTAAGGTAATCTAGATTATTTTTCAGTCTTTCAGCAAATGCCAGCAAACACTTTTAATCACAGGAAGAGGCTGTAAAACGAATATATAAGAAAATATATAGAAGTTTCAGACGATATTAAACAAAAAACTAGTATGATGTGGCCACCACATGACTTTCTTCTATATAATTTTACACAAAACTTATTCAATACAAATTACTTATTAAATTATCAAATTCTTTTCAATTATAAATGCAGACGATTCTTATCTGATAGAATTATCGCTAAATGCCGAAAGATGTTAGTTTTTTTAATCAAAAGAAATGATTTTTTTCAGAGTTTTTTTTTCGTTAAAAGTTAAAAAAAAAAAAAAAAAAAAAAAAAAAAAAATGGATAACTTTGTTTTAAATTATCGCAGATATATAGTTCAACCATTCGTTTTAAAGGCATTTACGAGATCTTTCGAAAGATACCAATATTGAAAATTTACTCCCCCCGGGGGGATGGAGGGATGCCCCCACATGCAATTTTTTTTTTACTAGTTAACTACTACTATTATCAATAAACCATATTAATTTTACAATCACATGATTAAAATAACTCTCATTATGTACATTTATACGAAATTTTGTCCTATACTGTCATGTTAAAGATTTAGAAAAAATGCTATCATAGCACCACCTGCTTAGCCATTGTTCCATAAATCTAATCAGGACCAGTTCATCTCAGGGTCCAACAAAATACCAAGTTTGGTTAAATTTCGTTCATTGGTCCGTGAGATACAGCGTCCACAAAATTTGTGATATACACACACACACACACACACACACCTCACAAAGAAAAGAAAAAAAAATATGCTTAACATGAATTTATTTATTTATTTATTTATTTTTTGCGTATGTAAAAAATTATCTGCTTATTTTCTGGCCCAGTTTTGATAGGATAGTATCAATTATATCTGTTTTACCGAAAAAGTAGTTTTAAATTACAGCTAATTGTCATTTCGGCTATCTCTGCCTTACAAAACAAATTTGTGGACGAAATATTGTCATGACTGTAGTTACGGCACAAAAGTACAAAAAACATATGTGCATTAGTTGTACTTTTGAAAGTTGTAGTTTTGAATTGGTTCGAAAAATTTAACCTTGATAAAATTTCGCATTCGTTTAAACATTTCTTGGCTCAACTTAATGTTATGTTTTCAATCGTTGAATTTCAGTTTATACACAGAAAATTAAAAAGTTTAAAGTGTAATTTAACTTCTTCCCCACTTCCCCCATTCATTCCCGCTGCGGGAAAAGAAACAGTTTTATTAGTTTTTCTATGTTGCTTGTTTCTGTTTTGTTATATCAAATATATAAATATTCTACACACAAACAGATTTTCAAACATTTAAGAAAACAAAACTGAAAATATTGTGTTGGTATCCATACAAATCATTCCCATCAGTCCCCTCCCCCCCCCCCTTACACACACACACTAAAAAATGTTTAGCAACAAAGATCTATATAATTTTCAATAATATTTCTGGTCTTTAAGGTTCTGATTAAAATTTGACCTTATTTTTATCGGAGAAAAACATTGCTCATTTCATAAACTTTTCTGGCCATTAAACATCTGCTCTTCTCAAAAAATAAAGAAATAAAATAAAATAAACTCTTAAAAAATGTTTTAATTCATACCAAAATCTTGTCGGAAAGTGTTCGGACTTTGTGTTGATAAGACAGTGTAAGTTTGACTTATTTCATCAAAAAAGTCTTTTTTTAATTGCAGTTAACATGTAATCAACGTCTCCGCCCCGCTGTAAAAACACGCAGGCGTAGTTTTGACAACGTATGGTTAGGAAACATTTATCTAGTGTAATTCGATAATCCAGTTGTTTTTATACTTCAAAATAATTCCGCATTGAATTGAACTTTTTAAAACTTCGATTTGAATTTATTCACAGAATGTAGCCTGTGTAAAATTTAGTATAAAACATTTCTCTACTCAGCTTGATTCATAAACTATACGTTTAATCGTTAAACATCAATTTGTGAGCAGATTGTGCTACTAGTTTGAAAATTTAATCTAATCTCCCTCCCCCCCCCCCTCCCCATCCAGTATTGTCGCTGTGGAAAAAAAAATAATTTTATCGTTTTTCTTGCATTGTTTCTTAATTTATATATTAAATGTTACACTCGCAAAAAAAAAAAAACATTGCTGGGTTGATGTACAACTCCCCTACCCCCTGAAAAAATAATGTTTAACATCAAATAAATAATATATAATTTGTAATAATGTTTCTCTGTTTTTATGGATGTGCTAAACTGTGTTTAACAACCCCCCCCCCCCACACACACACAATAAAGTTAAAGATACATATGCAATATTTGTAAACTATTAATATAAAATTAGCAGCAGTATCATACATTTAACTTCGACAAAAGACTAGTGTATTACATATAAAATTTAATTGATTTCTGCTGCATTTGTATAATTTCTATAATTTTGCCCTCCGCAATAAATACATAAAGAATTATGTAACCGAAATACGTAGCTAGATACTACATACTAGATTCTAGGTATCTTTAAATTGAATAACTCTGTTTATAAGGTTCAGGATTTAAATATAAAAAAATAACCGCTAATATAACTAACATAAACAGTCATTGTTTTTGTTGATTATTAAAATAGGGTAAAAGATTATATAATATTTGACTTACCTAATTATGAATTCCAAATGAAAACACGAATTGCTTTAAGTTCTTCAATACAATCAACAACAACAAACTTTTAATCAGTAGATACGAAGATAAACATTCCGCAGAAACAATCTAATTTTCTCTAACGTTCCCTTTTCCGCCCTTTTTACGTAATAGTACACTGCAATGAAACAAACTATTCAGTATATTTCTACCTACAAAACTTCTAGTTAAATATATATATATATATAAATAGGTATTTACTTTAATATAAAAATAATTTAAGGTTATGCATTTATATAGTTTTTTATTTAATGTATCTATCAAAATCCCTACAGGGGAAACGTTGTTTTGAAAAGGGAAATATCTGTAAATTAAGAACTGAGTTTCTTGGTTCAATGCTTTTAACAGAGAACTCATGTAAATTTACGGAGAGTCTCAATACTTTTTTTGTACTTTTACAGAAATTTTTGACAGTGAACCGAGTTTCTTGATTCACTGCTTTTAACAGTGAACTCATGTACATTTACGGAGATTCTCAATACTTTTTCTGTATTTTTACAGAAATTTTTAACAGTGTAGATACTTGATAAAAAGTCTAAATTCGAAAGTATCCGAATACTTATTGGTAGATAGTGATATCTTCAAATAAAATACAGTTATAATGCTCTGATTTTTAATTGAGGTTCCTTAAAGGTTGTCCGAAAAAAATAATTTTTATTCGATAAAAAGCATTTTAATAAAGAGTTTTTCATAAAATAGTAAATTTCGGTCGTGAATGATCTTTTTTTGTGAAATTGTAAAAAAATTACTTAAGTAGATATATTTAACTGATATAGAACCAAAATTTAAATTTCAAAATTTTGTAGAAATATAGTTATTGACTTAAATTTTTTTTGTAAAATAATATATTTTTAAATTTAAATAATTTTTGAAACAATGGAATTGCCTAGTAACTCATGAATTTTGCATACAAAAATCATGAAATTTTAAAACACGCAAAAATTATTTCAGTTCAAAATTATAAAGCGATTCGGTCTGAGATGATTTTTTTTTTTTTTAAATAATTTTTTTTCCTGTTTAAGGCGAAAGTTTAACTTAAAACTGGAAAAAGAAAAAAAAAAGAGAAGCCTTTTTAAATGTGAATAATTTTAGACATCATTTTTACTCATATATTATAAATAATATCGCGAGCTGTTATATCAGGAGTATTGCTGTTTATGGAGTACTTGTTTATAAACAAAATCTTTAAATGCCCTTTTTTACTTCCATTACCCGACTACCGCAGGTAATGGAAGTATTGTATTCGGTCCAAAAATTCGATATCGAGTTTTCACCTACATGTTTTAAGGTCTCCTGAATCAAAAACAGTAGTTTTTGGCAATTGGTCAGTATGTGTGTATGTGTGTGCGGAATCTTCTGATTGTCATATCTCCGAAACTAATAAAAATAGAACTACGAAACTTCAGAATTGAGACTTGCTTGGTGTACAGGTGAATTTTCTAAGTTTTGGGGAAGATTGGAAAACCAGAAGTGGGACCTCAAGTCCGTATTTAAAAAATGGCTCCAACAATTTCCTTCAAAGTTGCTCTATAAACACTCTATTAGATGTTCTTTCGTATGAATTAGTTGGTTTGTTCAGGAAAATTGATATGCGTCCTGTATAAATAGCTCAATTTCATTTCTCGCAAACATGTTCTTATAAAAATAATTGTTTTCAGACTCGCATGTTTTCAACTCGAATTGTTTTCAAACTCGCCATATTAACCCACTTTTAAATATCCTTTTGTATGTAATTGTTGTTTTCTGGTCAACATTTGAGTAAGCCAAGTTTTAGTAAAAGACGGTATCTCAAAAACGACTCTAATGATTTTCTTGAAAATCGTTACATAAACCCATTTTAGATATTCTTTCTTATCTATAACGTTATTACAGGAAAATTAACAGTCATCCTGATTAAGTGGGTCAGTTTTAGATCTCAGAAATTTATGTTGCAAAAAATGGCTAAACCGATTTTTTCTTCTTATTTTTTAACTCACTATGTGAACTCTGTTTTATAGTCTTCACTTGTGTATCAGCTTTCTCTTACCGGAAAATTTTTAGGTGTCTACTTTGTTTGGTTAGTTTTGTGTCTTCTGATCACATTATCTCCCAAAAGTGCATACAATAAGTAGAATAGTGGTAATGGAAGTCGTGTGGTTGTTCCACACCAGATTTTTAATCTCTAAGTTTAAAAAATGCTTAGTTTTTTTTTTTTTTTATGTGATGAACTGGCGCATGGAATTAGCCTTCAGGTTTTTTATGTTTGCTTTCAGAAATAAAATTATATGAAGAAATGTTAGATTTTATAGTTTAGCATTATATATGTATCAGAAAAAAAAAATGATATTGAATGGTTTGTATTAGATGTATCAAAAAATATATGCACAATCTTGTTGGATAGCTATTAGAAAATCTTAAAAAAAAAAAATAAAAATAAAAAAAGTAAATATTTACAAAATTAGTAGGGATTAAACAAAAATATTTTTTAATTTTAGTTAAATGTGCTGTTTAAAAAGATTTTTTTCAAAATGTACTTTACTTAAACATTAAGTTAACAATTTTTGTCATATAGTGCGAAGATTGTAAGAATGTTTTGGCATAGTTTGATTTTGACCTCAATTTGTTCAGTTGTTATTATACTTGCACTTCTGAAAAGTTTTAGGAATAAACTACAACTGATTGGCTTTAAAAATATAAGAAATTTTTATAACTTAACATTGTGCCATTTTAAGGAAAAAAAAAAAGTAAGAAAATTGTTTGTTTCGTGGCTGTACTTTCCCGTGGTTTTGAACAAGTATAACCTCGGTCTACTGTACCCATATAAGGTACATTAAGAGATATTTTATTCGAGTTACCAGAGGGTGAAATCTTTTAGGAATCTGAGATTATATGAATTTTTAAAATATCTCAACTCGATATAGAGTTGTAAATTTTTCTGTACGCTTCCAACTAGCATTTCACACATAAAACTTTTTAACATTCCAACAAACTTTAAAAAAGTTAAAGATATTACGTTTCATTGAAAATTAAAAGGCCAAATTAAAAATCAAAGTAAAATATATATAAATGATACAGTTGAAAAACGTATAGTAATACGAACAATACTTTTTGAATAATATATATTTTTTATTGTTTCTGTGATTTTTGGATCACACGGCTGATACATAATATGTATATGTGTGTGTGTGTTTATTATTTTAAAATATGATTATGTTTTCTTTTATTTAACCTTTCAAACTTGTGATACTATGCAGCATTATAAAGGTAAAGTACTATTCTATGTTATATTGAATTAATACTAAAACACTCACTTTACTCTTAAACATAATAAATTTATTTTGTCTTATACATTATTAGACAACAACGTAAAAAATTTTACACAAGTTTATATTTAAAAACTCATTTTTATTATGGTAAGATAAAAAATAAACACATAAATGCTATTTAATAGCCATTTGTGAAGAAATAAAACATAAGGAAAAGTGAAGGATGAATAATGTGCCATAAAAATATTCTTTCTTCATTATTTGGTAAACTGTTTTGTTGATTTTACCTGCAAAAGAAAATTTTTTAAATAAAAGTAATTCATTTAATAAGATTAAAAAAAACTTTTTTTTTTTTTTTTCTAAAATTTGGATATATATATATATATTTTTTTTTAAATAAAGAGTAATATAAAAATAATAGGAAACACAAAATTTGACTTTTATTTTTGTACCATTTTTAAATACTTTGAAATAAAAACTTTGCTCTAACTAATTTTATGTAACTTTAAAATTCTGAAGAAAATGAATTTAAAGATAGAAATTTAAATATAAATTTTGGTATAAGGACTTACCGAATTGTTCAAATGAATACATTTTTTTTTTCTTTCAGAACTATACAGAACTGGCATGTAAAATCGAAGTCTCAACCTATTTTCTCGTTTCTTTATTTTCGCATAATTTTTGAAGAAATGAGCATATAAACATAAAATTTGGATGGCATAAATCAAACAATTTTAGAAAAGAAAACTAAATTAGAAATGATGCTAAAGATACATTACTCATATGTGAAGTTACATATTCTTCAAAACGTTACTTTTAAAACGGATTTGTATCAAGACTTTTTTTTTTTTTTTTTTTTTTTTTTTTTTAAAGGGACTTTTTGAAAAAAAGAATATAATTATTAACATGTAAACTTTGCACATAGCTAGAACAATAAAAATGTCAATAAATACTTTTGTAAAGGACGTCTCATCAATTTTCATGTTTGTATGCATATTTTTAAAAAAAGTATTCGCATAAAAAAGAAAGAATAATAATAATATTATAGTTTTAAAAAAATAAAGAACACGCTTTTATAGAAATGTGAACTGAAAAGCACAAAATATCTATCTAAGTATTAAAATGCAGGGTAAGAGAAAATCGTGTGAGTGACACACCATAATATTTACACACATTTAAATCTTTAATTAAAATAATTTAGAATTAAACAAAAACCATTTTTAAAAGATCTCCTCTGACTGGGCTCGAACGCTAGATCTTTAGGTTCGTAGCGCGGAGCTTTACCTCACAGCCACAGCGTTCACGTAGGGAAAGTTTTTTTTACAATATAGATTTTTTGTTTGCTCCCAGAGCGGTTACAAACATACATTATACATACAAACATACATACAGGTGAAGCTAATAAAAGTGTGTTAAAAAGAAAAATGAATACAGGAAGAAAAATCCAGTTTTAATTTAATATTTGGAGACATGTGTGGGGACTTATCTGTAATGCATCCTTAACATCATTTCTAATTTAATTCTCTTTTCTTAAACTGTTTACATTTTTCATTTATACCAAAACTTACGTTTGAGTAAAATTTAATTATCAGTTTCAAAAGTATTACTTGTGCTGAAGTTATGTATAATTCGATAAATGACTTGATAATGAATATTCTATCCATATTTTATGATCATATGTTCATAAGTATTAAAAACGGAATATTTCTTCGTTTAAAGGAAACATTTAATTTTAAACATTTTGATAACGTTATTCTTACATTTCGTAAACGTTCTTGGTTTTTATAAGTGAGAAGCATTTTTCTGAGAATAACAGGATGTTATAAATATCTTGGATGAGTTCGTTAACCAAGTTGCTCCGTCCTTTTGTTTTCAAGTGGCAGCCACTTGAATAATTCTAACCCACATTGTAAAAAGCGTATTTAAAGCAAGATTTACTTGAATTTTTATGTAAATCTAGACTACATAAGGGTCTAAATGAACTTAATAAAGTGGCGGATATCTTAAGTTAAGTGGGGCCACTTGAAATCAGGCTACCACTTGAAAATTTAAAATCATGATAACTTCTGAAATAATACTCCAAATCGAACCAAATTTGGACAGCGTCTTAACTTGTGTTATGAATATCTTGGATGAGTTTCTTAACCAAGTTGCTCCACCATTTTGTTTTCAAGTGGAGACCACTTGAAATTTTCAAATTCAAATTGTAAAAAGCGTATTCCGAATTCGTTTGAATTTTGATGTATACATAGACTATATAAGTGTCTCAATGAAGTTTATTAATGAACGTATCCGCCATTTTTAATAAAGTGGCAGATATCTTAAGTTAAGCAGGGCCGCTTGAAATCAGGCTACCACTTGAAAATTTAAAATCCCGATAACTTCCGAAATAATATTCCAAATCGAACCAAATTTGGACAGTGTCTTAACTTGTGTTATTATGAATATCTTGGATGAGTTTCTTGGATGAGTTCGTTAACCAAGTTGCTCCGACTTTTTGTTTTCAAGTGGCAGCCACTTGAATATTTCTAACCCACATTGTAAAAATCGTATTTAAAGCAAGATTTGCTTGAATTTTTTTGTAAATCTAGACTACATAAGGGTCTCAATGAACTTTATTAATGAAATTTATCTGCCATTTTTAATAAAATGGCGGATATCTTAAGTGGGGCCACTTGAAATCAGGCTACCACTTGAAAATTTTAAATTCCGATAACTTCCGAAATAATACTCCAAATGGAACGAAATTTGGACAGCGTCTTAACTTGTGCTATGGATACCTTAGATGAGTTTCTTAACCAAGTTGCTCCACCATTTTGTTTTCTAGTGGAGACCACTTGATATTTTCAAATTCAAATTGTAAAAAGCGTATTCTGAATTTGTTTAAATTTTGATGTATACATAGACTATATAAGTGTCTCAATGAAGTTTATTAATAAACGTATCCACCATTTTTAATAAAGTGGCGGATATGTTAAGTTAAGCGGGGCCACTTGAAATCAGGCTACCACTTGAAAATTTAAAATCACGATAACTTCCGAAATAATACTCCAAATCGAACCAAATTTGGACAGTGTCTTAACTTGTGTTATGAATAACTTGGATGAGTTTCTTAACCAAGTTGCTCCACCATTTTGTTTTCAAGTGGAGACCACTTGGAAATTTCAATTTCAAATGGTAAAAAGCGTATTTCGAATTTGTTTGAATTTTGATGTATACATAGACTATATAAGTGTCTCAATGAAATTTATTAATGAACTATGGATTTTCTCGCCAAAAAATCGCCAAGTGGAAAAGTCGCCAAATTTGGCGCCAAATCTATTACCTGCCATATTGGAGCTTTTTAATGCGTTTTTAAGTGGAAATTAGGCTATTTTAACGTTAAAACAAACTAGAAATGCAAAAAATTATTTAATCAACTTACTAAGCCTCTTTAAAAGAATTTCTACCAAAAAAAAAAAAAATGAATTATTTTCAAATTTGCAACAATATCTTAGATTAATTAGTTCACTGAGCACCTTTCTCTGCCATTTTGATCCAAGTGGCAGCCACTTAATTTTTCAACACGATGATTTCTGAGATTCTGAATTAATTCCAACTATATTTGTACAGTAGTCTTATCTCACAAATGCATTTGATATATTTGTCAACTTGGTCCACCATCTTGTTTCCAAGCGCCGGCCACTTGAAAAGTTTAAATTCACATAAAAATATATTTATGAACCAATTTGCTTAAAACTCCATATGTAGATAGCCTACATCAATATTTCTACTAATTCGTTTATAATTTGTAGCCGCCATTTTGAAACAAAATGACGGCTGCTTGATAAGAAAAAAGAAATCAACCTACCCTTCCAAATAAGCCGGAAGGACTTGTTTTTTTTTTTTTTTTACCACGTTCCTGCAATTATGTAGCTTAAGATGCAGATTAAAAAGTAAGCAATCTGGAGATATTTTTTTTTTCATCTGAGAAAAATTACATGTCAGCATCATTAAATTAATAATCGGAGTTTTAATTTTTAAAAAGTAATATTCTAAATTATAAGAATTGATGGTTTTTAATAGTTATTAAAAATTCCAAAAAAAGGCTTACTCTTATGATTTTTTCCCCTTTCATAATTATAAACTTTGTTGCACCTAACCTGAAGGTATTGATATAAATGGAGATATTATTCCTTTTTTAGAAATTTTTTGCTCGGAAACAATAATTATTTTAAAGAAATAATTGAATATTTCTTTCTAAAAAAATCAGATAAAGGCATTTGAGTGCCAACAAGAACTTTGAGTAAGATTCCTGTCATGTAATTTTTTTTTTTTTTTTTGAAGATTTTTATACACATTTTTATTATGAACCTGAAAAATAATAAAATAAATACTTAAAATATATACTAATGCAACTAAAGTTTAATATTATTAACACTTAATAAATGCAACTAATGTTTGAAAGAAAGATTGATTGATTGGTTGGATGAGTTTAACGTCGCTCTAGCTATGAGTAACTGGCGACTGTATGGGACGCACCCCCTAAGTATGGTCTTGAGACATACTATCGCAATTTTGATCCTATACGGAGAGGAGTACGTTTGGAAGAAATATTAAACTGTAGAAGTAATTTGCTGGAAAGTTTAACACTTTTTTAATTATTGCGTGAATTTCAGTGTTCTTAAACTATTAAAAATGTTTTATTTTATTTTTTATTCACTATGTTAAGAAAACTCAACACTATTAAATTAAAAAGAAATAAAAATTTTTGCATGTGTAAATAAGAAAAAATCTATACTGATGAAAAAATTTTTATCTGGTAAAATATGTTTTAGAAATCCACAATAACAAAATTTTGCTTACGTTTGTTATTTTAACTTTTTAGATGGCAAGCATTTCTTTTTAATGCAGGATATTTTAATCCCGTTTGTAAAAATGATCTATTTTATTTTGTTTTATTTTTTAATCTAATTTAGAATTTTGAAATTATAACTATGACCTACAACGATGAAGCAAAATAATTTAAGTATTCATATCAGACTATGAATTATTTAATTTCTATGATTTTTGTTAATATTTTTGCAAGCCTGGTAAAAAGTTGTTGAAATCCATTCTTGTTATAAGTAAAAAAACTTGCATAATAATAATAATAATAAAATTATATCTGTTTAAATATCGCTAGCATGGCTACAAAAAAATCCTACAAATATTGCAAGTAGTAAGTGAAATTATGTGTTAGATTTACAGACCATTTGTAGCATTGTATGATACACGTTATTCCAAAATATTTTTGCTGTTCTTCAATTTGTGGGTTGTTCCCCTAATTGCATTCGTGACGAAATCGTTACGGAAAAATGCGAGTCTAAGAATTCTCTTTGCATATCTGATGTTCAAGTCATTTTGTTCAAAAATTCTTTAGAAAACAGGAAAAAAAAAATGTATATCCCATTGTATGTTTAAAAAATTATATAATTGCTCGAATGCACATTAATATACATAGATTTCCTTCTAACTCTCTTCGATCGTAGTTATTTTAAATATCACTGTGTTGTCATGTCTCTGAAATGACTTATCGGCATCTGAATTTTTTATAGTGTATTTTTACTAACAGTAATTTTTAATACTATGTTTTCAATTATTATTATTATTTTTTAAAGCACAATACTTTATGCAACTTTCTGTATATAAAGTTGTGTAGTTTTTCATTTAGTCAAGACTAAATTTTTTAAAAATTGCTATTATTATTATTATTATTAATACTATTAGTCATGGTAATTTTGAAAATGGTCCTCAAGGATTAACTGATCTGATTTATTATTATTATTATTTTAATTTAGTTAAATTTGGAGTTTTTTTTTTAAAGATAAATATCGGCTATTTGTCAAATTTCGATACAATTTATACCAAATCGCAGTATTTTTGAAAAAGTTTGTCAGTATAGTAAATAGTTTCTTTGTACGGGTCCCGACATGACAAATTTGAGCCCTGGGCAAGGCAAAATTGGAGGCCTTCTCGAAACCATCGCAACATCATTTATATAAGACAGATAAATGTACAGTACATAAACAATATTTTCGAGGCTAGACGTTTAAAAACGTTAATATTTTCCACATTTTTAATTAGTATTAATGTATACAGTTACACACAATTGACTATGGAATGGCTTTGTTCTGCTGATCCCCTTATTATATTATGCTTGACAAGCGACAACAATGGTCGATGGCTGTCCACTTTCAGATAATATTTTATTTTAACTTCTTGAATTCTTTTTACAATGTTCCCTTCATTGTTTTGATCTAGTAACATTCAATACCTTAATTACAATGCATTATTTCGTATTGTAAGACCCTATTTGGTCAAACTGCATTATACAACTTTCTTACTTTTATAAATATAAAAATAAAAAAAATAATAATAATAATAATAATAATAAAAAAATAGAAAACTTAAAAAAAAAAAAAAAAAAAAAAAAGATATAGAAGACAGTAAACCTAGAGAGTGACCATGAAAATAGAGGCCTGTCATTGAGACCCAATAGGAATAATTATACAGAGGGACTTACTGATTAAAATGAATTTTGAACCACTACGAACGTTCCAGCCTGACCCGGGATCCGCCATCTGATTCAAGGTTAGAGCGTTCACTATTTAGGCATTAGATGAGCCAGCAGAAATAGAAATATGAAATATATCCAAAATAAAAATTCTGTTTTTGGAAAAGTTTAGTACTCTTTAATGAGAAATTTCATATACGTACATATATATTTAAATTTTCATTGAAATAAAAGGGAATATTTTGAAATTTAATATTACATTTTTTTAGGGCTCCTTAATATCCGGGGCCGATGTGCACAGTCCCGGTTTGCATATGCATAATATGAGCCTGTTTTTTGTAAAAGTTCTTGTTTTCATTTAGTGTTTCTTAAAATAATCATAATAATAATAAATGTTCCGAACGTAATCAATCACATTTATTGTTCATAATTTTTTTTTCAATCAAAATAAATAAATTCATACAAAATATTAAAAACTTTGAACTGAATTAGTATAAGTTTTTTTTTCTCATGTTTTTATTTTTTCTAATAATAGTTTTAAAGAGAAATTTCAATGAGAGGAAGACAAATAGGAATAATGTGCAACGATAAAGACAAATAATTCCTGATAATAAGTTTTACTCAGCTGAATAGTCTGAGATATTTTTTTAAAGTCATTTTTATTTTTTAGTGAAATTTTAAATACATTTTGAAGTGCTATAAATTTAATTTTGTGAAAAAAAAAAAAAAAAAAAAAAAAAAAAAAAACAGGAGCTCGTGCACTATCAGTGAAAAAAAATAAATAAAAAAAAAGAGTCTTTCTAAACAAGCTTTATTGAAGGACATTTGACAAATAATGTTTCGATAGAAGTACTGGATTAGATAAAGAACGAATAATCAAATCTAAAAGGACAAAAGAATGATTTTATCATTAATAGGAAACAAATCAGAATTTTCTACAAGTACTTTCAGACAGGAAACATTTTATATGCGAGTAAATTGTTGCATCCATATCTATATCTATATCTATATATATATATATATTGCCCTCTTGTATAAAGGATCTGGATGGAAATCATTTCGTACTTTTTAAAATTAAATTATCTTATTAAATCTTTTAAGAGATGTTGTATTTAAAGATAAGAAGTAAATTAATTTTTGAGCTAAAGAGCAATTTTGGAGCATTTGCTGGCACCTCTGTAACTTTAGTGCCAAAAATTGGTATCAAATATTTGTACGGTTAGTAATTTTATTTGAAAAAACTTGGTATTAAACCATGTATTGTTCTTTTTTTTTTTTTTTGACGAGTAGGGGGCCGTGGTTCCCCCAAACTTATGCTGTAATAAAAAATCTAGAAATCCCAAAATATTTCAATAATAATAATAATAAATTGCTGAGCACTATGATTACAAAAGTTTTGTGCATCCAAAGGACCTATCAGATGAGGTGTCATAGGTGGACCCCCCTCCCACGTGACGACAACTCTTATTTTTTCAAGTGGAAAGCACACCACTTTTTCTCTATGATAAACCATAACTTTTCTGGAAGCCACACTTTTTCTGAATACGATACTTTAAAAAAAAAACATCACACTTTCTATCTCAAAAAATGGAGTTTGTGTCGCATGTGGTCTCATTAGGGCCCCTGGGATCCACATATATTACTTGCTCTAATAGATCATTTGAATGCACGACACTTTTGCAATCATTGTTTTCAGCGAAATGTTTATTTAATAAGATATTTTCGGACTTCCAATTTTTCTCTTACAACATAAGATTCGGGGCCCCTACTCTGAAATATTGAAAAAAGCAAAAAATGAATTAAAACAGATTTTTTCCGCTTAATTTTTCGGTGATGAAAAAGCATGTTCTCTCTTCGAAAAAAATTGCCCTTGGTCGTCTGGGGGCCTCGAGGTCCCACTTTTGATACCTCATCTGATAGATCAATTAAATGCACAACACTTTTGTAATCATTGTGCTCAGCGTAATTTATTTTTCATTGATATATTTTGGGATTTCCAGATTTTTTATAGCAACATAAGATACGGGGTCCCGGGGCTCTCTACTCATGCAAAAAGAAAAAAAAAAAAAAAAATATATATATGATTTAATACAGAATTTTTTTTTCCCTTTTAACAAGATTCTGTGAAGAAAAAGTACGATTTCCTGTTGAAAATATTGAATTTGTGTCACGTGGGGCCCTGAGGACACCTGGCTCCTATTTATTATACTTCATATTATAGATCATTTGAATGCAAGAAACTTTTGAAGTTAATGTGCTGATCGAAGTTGCTTTTTTAATTGAGATATTAAAACATCGTCATTAAGAGTCATTTATTCATTTACCAGCTTTTCCTCTTTCAAAGAACAGATTTGAAGGAGCTGGACTTGTCAACAAAAAGTTGTTTTTCATGTTCGATCACACATACTATTGTATTGTTTTTAGATAACTGAGAAGAAACTCCTTTTTTTCCGTGTAAAAGGTAAAACAAATGCTCAGAAATCTTTTGCATAGAAAACTGGTTTTGTGCCCTAATATTGCTACAATTTAAATAGAATTATACAAATTCAAGTAATTTAAAAATTAGAATTAAATCGTTATTTATTCATAGATCACCATCATTATTATTAATAGTAAATTAATTAAGTAATTTTTTTGCAGTTTAATGTAAGACATTTGCCTGATGATTTTAAAACAATCTGCTATTTCCGGGAACATATGGATGAAGTTTATACAGGATAACAAGCATTTAACATTGATTGTTTTGTTATTAATTTTTCTGAGATGAATTTTTTAAACCAATCTTGTATACTTTTTGCAGAAATCAAACTTGCACTTCCCATCTACCAGCTAAAACATCAGCGCCTCACTTCTTTTTGTGCACCCGTATTATTAGTGAGATAGGAGCTATTGTGTTTGTTGAGAAAGTAATTTTATTAGAAAATTATAGAACACTTGATAAGTTCTGTGATATTAGAGGATTCAGTATTATAGAACGTTCAATAACACTTATATTTGTTGAAAAAATGCTTTTTTATTTTTTATTTTTTTTATTGTATTGTAGGTATTGTAATTTGTGCGCATAGTAACTATGTATTGGAAGTTGCTACACGTTTTAAGATAGATGCATGAACGTGATGTAAAATGTATGCGTTACACGTTATAAGATCCATGTAAGTATGTAAGATGAATGTGTTTAATATACATGAATGTAAAATAAGGTGTGAAATGTGTGTGTTACACATAATTTTATGCTGTAAGTTAAAAGATAAATGTGTTTAAGATGCATGAATGTAATATAAAACGTAAAATGTGTGTAAGGTGTAGGTTGCATTTATGAATAATGTTTCTCTAATTATGAAGTTACATAATATAGTATAAGTTACAATCGTTATAAATGAGATTTTATTTAATATACTTCAAGTTGTATGTACGTAAAATGAATATATGTAAATAAATGTAGTAAGTAATGCATGTTGCAATTTTATTTAGTAATACATGCGAATACATGTAAGTAAATGTAGGTAGAAAATTATGGAACACTTGAGAAGTTTATCTTCTTTGAACAAATGAAGATAATTAATTAAGAATGTGATATAAATTTTTTACACTGTGAAAAGGGTTTAACACGTTCACGCCGGCGTGACCCACCGGTGGGTCACAGCTGCAGTCGGCAGCAAATGTATCCGAGCACTAGCAATAATTCCTGTCTCCCCCCCCCCCCCCCTCCAAAAAAGAAAAAAAAAAAAAAAAAGTACACTTAATACTGCGTTGTTAAACAAATCCTTGTCGAGTCATATTCTTAGTCAGTCTAAGAACATGATTCGACAAGGATTTATTGAACAAAACTGTTTTAAGTGTACTTTTTTGACATCGGAATTATTGGCTAGTGTTCGGATACTTTTGAGAAGACTATGTAAACAAAATGCGCCGGCGTGAACGTGTTAAAAAGAAATTAATTATATTTTAAATTTGTAATATTTCGACACTTAGGGATTTGTAAAGAAAATCTATTAAAAACGGAGTTTTGATTCTTCTCCTTCTTCTTATTATTGTGTTGTTTGTGAAATAAAATAGGTATTTGAATATTTTTTGTTTGATTATTTATTTTATTTTAGTAAGCTGTTTTCAATTTTTAATTTAAAATTATTAATTAATTAATTAATTAATTAACAGTTATAAAACTGCTTAAGGAAGGAATTCCCATTACATTAATAGTTAAAAAAAAAAAAAAAAAAAAAAAAAAAAAGAACTTGACAAACAACGTGAAGATACTTACAAATCATATTAACAAAAAAATTGACATATTGTACCGCAAAATTCTCCTTTGCAGAATTGATTGCAGAAGTCTTGGCATAAACCAGGTCTAGCATTTGAACTAGACAAGGTTGTGCAGAGCATGATGAAAATTACGGCAAAAATCACCTGCAGAGCTAAAAAAGAAAGAGAAGAAAAATAGAAGAACGTAACAAAGGTAAATTTTAGATGCTTAGTCATTTAATTTCTAACAATTTCGTTTATGGCGTCACATATTTGTGGTTTCGAAATGCTGACTGCAACATGTGGCTTTCAGGTGTGCTAAAGGTCGAATCGACAACATCCGTGAAGGGTATAAAAAAAGAAAAGAAGCAAACATTGAGTGTATGTCATGTTTCAGAGAAAGGTCAGAAAATATTATAAAATGTCAAAGGATAATTTATGTTTAAGTAGTATTTATGTCTATATGAAATTTGCCGCCGTATTTTCTTTCCTTAATCATTAAAAGCTATTAGAAACATTATTAAAAATATATACTCAAAATTCTTTCAATGTTTTCATTTTTATATCTGACTATTATACACGTTTTTCCCTAGCGTTGTTATTTTTATCTGATTCTGAAACGCATACACATATATAAATAATGCTGTAAATTTTATTTAAAGAAGTATCACAAATTATTTATGAAAGTATGCAATTAACAATGTATAGCTGCAATAAAATTTAATATTTAATACAAATTTAAATTCGTGTTTCAAATATTAATATTAATAATAATAATAAAAATTATTTAGAAATACTGGAAGATTCCGATTTACTACATACTTTTGAACATAATGTGAAAAAATCCTTGGGAAAAAAAAAAAAAAAAAAAGAAAAAGAAAGAAAAAACTTAAATTTTATGCTTTTTTTTTTTTTTTTTTTTTTCATAGGAGAGAAGCGGAGCTCCAACATGTACAAAAATTTGTTTCCTAATTGTCTATTACTGTTGCCAATAAATATTTTTAAATGAAAAATAATTCCCATTGAGCATATTATACAAAATTTTGTACTACACTGCCGTATTAAAAATCGGGATGACAACGTCCCTTTTTAGGGAATTTTTACCAAAAGTTGATAGGTACTAGTTTATGTCAAGATGCAACTACCTATAAATTCGTATGGAATTCTGTGCATTATTTCTTGAGCTAGAGTTGCCACAATTTTTTTTGTCACACATACAAAGACATTCAGACAAATATTTTCTAAGGAGCATATGTTTTGTAATTATTTTTCTTTCTCTTCGATATATTTTCCTATGCATATTCATGCAGTACGTATTATTTAAAATCATTACCGATCAAAACTAACTTCCATGATGAATGAAGACAATTTGCATCACACAGTATAACACTAAAAGTACAAAGAAAATCAATTTTATGCTATATAAAAAATATTTTCGTTTTTTTTTTTTTTTTTTTTTTCTGTTGAAAAAAATCGATAAATTTGTTTCAGATTATTACGGATTTATGGTTCAACCATTCGTTTTAAAGGTATTGACGAGGTCTTTTGAAAGATACCTAAATTGAAAGTTTTCACCCATCGTGAGTGGGAGGGGAAGTAATGCTCCTACACATAGAAAAAAAATTGCTCCAGTTGTCTATCATCTTAGGTACATATATACATGTATATATTTTTTAATTTCACATTGAAAAGTTAAAAATACTTATTATGTACATTTGTATGGAATTTAGTCCCGTACCTTATTAAAAATTATGAAAAAATGAGATGACAGCACTAGATGTTGAAGGATTGATCTTCAAATAATAATCTTCACCAGAGTAGGTCAAAATCCGAGTAAATATCAAGTTTGGTTAAATTTTGTACATTGGTTTGTAAAATACAGAGTTCACAAAATGTTTGACACACAGGCAGACATACATTTTATAAAAATGGTCGAATCATGTTCAGAACATTCCAGAATGTATTAATCCATCGAAAACTGGAAGTCAAAAATTTTTACGAATCCAATTCATTCTTCTATTGACTATATAATAAAGTAATAAATCAACAAATAAATGCGTTAAAATATACATTTATGTGTCTATATTCAGCATTCATATAAATGTTTAGTGTTCTTAATGTTTTACATTTTATGTGTAAATGGTAGACTACAATTGACTAATTTCCAGGAAAGGATAGGAAATGGGGCAATTCCGAATACTGCTGAATCAATAAAATAGTGGTAACTTTAGCCGAAATGCAGATGATCAGTGATGCTGTTGAAAATGATAAAAAAAAAAAAAAAAAAAAAACATTTTATTGGGATTTAATCATTCCTTTAAAAATTATTTTTAAGAGCATATTGAAAGGTTACCGAAAACATTTTATTGAAATCAAATAGTGGTTTTAGTTTTTGGATTCCAGCTGCTTCTTTTATGTAACTGCTCAATTCAAAGGAACAATAATAGGCTTTGACATTTGTCTAAAATCGTTGAAGATAAAGTATGACTGTGTGTAGTATTTTTTTTTTTTTTTTTTTTTTTTTTTTTTAATTTCTTTCTAAGATCAATTTTAGTTAAATAAAAAATACTTTGAAACATTAAATTATTATTGATTTAGTATGATATGCTTTGGATTACAGGATGAAGATTAATTTTTTATTTAAAAAACGAAACGAATTATATGTGCCAGGTTATGTATTATTTTTATTTTGTATAAAAATATACGTAAACCATTGACCATTACTAACTTTTCTCTGGAATTATCTTTGGCTTCCATACTTTTATTAAATGTTGGTTACATTCATTGAGCTTGTAAAAGTATTAAAAAAACAAAAACAAAAAACAAATAGTATGTAAACCAAGATTTTACCTCATTTTAAAGATTCATCTAATTAGAAGTGCATGTCTAACAGTTTAGAATTCAATTATTGCCTTTCTCCATTATTCGTTACCGAACATTCTTAAAACAAGTTATAATAAGTTTTTTTTTTTTTTTTTTTTTAAATTATTTAAGACGATAGAATTGTTAAAAGAAAGGCTAGGGGGAAACTCCCCCCCCCCCTGTAATTAACATCAAATATAAACTAGATTTTAAATCTGACCTAATTTATAGACGACTGATTTCATTTTAAAAATCGATGAGAAAAGCATTAAAGCATTTAATATTTAATGAAAAGTCCTCAAATATAGTACTTAGGAAACACGTCTATCAGAGGATAAAAGTTATTTTTTTTTCTTTTAAGGGGGGAGGGGGGGGGGGCTTTTAAATGAAAAAATATAAAATGAAAACATCTTCAAACTAAAGAAAAAAGCTTATATCCTGGTTGAAATATTCTCAAAACCATTTTTACAGCCACTAAGGCTAGTGTAGCTATTTATGATCATTAACAAGTAATTTTATCTGATGTTTCGTGCAAAAAGCCATTAACGATTACTACAAATATGTTTGTATATAATTTTATATTTACATTTTTATGTTAAAACCATATTCTTCAATAGTAAACGTTAACGTATTTTAGAATTTTTAATAATTTCAAAAGAATTTATAGGATAATCTTTTTCTTTCTCTGACATATAGTAATTCAGAATAGGAATATAATTAAAAAATAGAAATACATATATTTCAAAAATGATTTTTCACACCAATAATAATAAAAAAAAAAATCAGGTATTTTCAAGAATCATTTTGTAAAAATATTTCTAAAATCCGCCTAAAAAATTTGTTACTTGCATATGATATCAAAAATCTTTTCCAGGTTTCATTTAATATTTAACAAAATATTTTTCTAATGTATTCAGAAATTAAAAAATATTTATATAATGAGTACATAAATATATTTTAATTATAAGGAGGTTGGGTGGCGTTGTTGGTTGGTTGGTTGGGTGGGATAATGAATTAAACTATTAAAAAAAAAAAAAAAAAAAAAAAAAACATGAAGGAAGGATTGCTGCATTCAATTTTATCCAAATATTCAATGCTTATTTCAGAAAAGTTAACATTATGGATCAATTAAAATTAAAAAGTAAAACTCACCTAGATTACATGCAAAAAACCTGTATGAATTCAGTTAATAGGATTCTCAATATATATATATATAAATTAAAATTAACCATCTCGTTAAGTCTAAACTGCAGAGATGAGAAGTTTTTTTTTTTCAAAATTTTCAGCAGATTACAGCTTTATTAAAATTAACTTTTCAGCTTTTTTGCATTTCTGACGTGCAATTATTAAATCAGCTAATAAATAAAACTTGATTAAATACTAAAACTTAATTATTATTATTATTATTATTTTTTTATGCAGTTTGAAAATTAAAAACCAAATTTATTACTTTAATGTAGTAATAGATTATGTCATTAATACTCTAGTATTTCCTTTCAGCGTCTTATGTTTACGTACAATCTCGGCTTTTTCGTGTTTCATCTCATCTCATCTCTGAAACTCACCTTGAGTTTTGAATTCAGGGCAAAGCATTACACTAAGTTTATTCACTTAAAAAAAAGTTGGCTTTGTAAAAAGTAAATGAGTTATGAATCATTTAAGACACTATGATTTTTTAAAAATGAGATATATATGCAGCAGAAACCAAATCTAAGCAGAAACCAAATCGGAAGTTTCACAGTTAATAATAAAATTACAGAATAAAAATTCTGTAAGATGAATAAATCTCCTTTGCACAAAACTTGCATAAAAAAAAATAAATAAATAAATAAATAAATAAATAAATAAAATAATAATAATAATAAATAAAATAAAATAAAATAAAAAATAAATAAAGTAAAAAAAAAAAAAAAAACTTAAGGTTAACATTAAAATTTAATTAGTTGAAAATTAATTTTTAAATTAATTTTAAATGAAAGACTTACAACAATATAACTCAACCTCTTAAAAAGCCATTTTCGTATGCGACGATCTGTGTTTGCTCGTATTTTGATTTTATTTTTTCTGGATAGTATTTCAAAAAACATCAGGATATATTCTGTCTTTATTACATCTGTTTCATTTAAGGTAGTTTTTTCTTGAAGGTTCATGTTATGATTTTAATTTTTCTTGAAGGTTCAAGTTATGTTTTTATTTTTTCTGGAAAATATTTAAAAAATTCAAGATATATTCTGTCTTTATTTCATTTCGAGGTAATTTTTTCTTGTAGGTTCGTGCTATCATTTGATATTTTGCTAAAATGATTATCAAATACAGAAAACCTACATTTCTTTGCTGAATGTTATGAGGATAGCACTTGAAAACGTCTTAAAGCATTTTGAGCTTTTCAGTTAAAATTCAATCCTATTTTGCTTTGGTCCGAAATTCTTTTGCTTATCTCAAAATAAAAAGGTTCTTTTCATTAATAAAAGTTCTATTATTTCCCCTTATAATACTATCCTAAAGTAATCCTTCTTTTCTTCAGCATCAAAATACACGGTCCTATATTACATTTCAACAGGTATTGTAGTCTAATAAATTAAAGTAATTAATATTATTAATCTTAAAAATTCAATCAATTTAAGATAACTAGATACTTTGTTTGGTCTGCGTATGTTTCTGTGGTGACTTATTTGACTGACTATTCTTCGTTCTCATTCTTTTCTTTTATTACCAAATGGATTATATATATAAACAAATGAAAGGTAATCCCAAAATACATGGAGGTCATCGTCAGGGTAGCCCCCCCCCTTTCCCATGCAGGATGGGGGAATAGAAAAATGAGGTTTCTGAAGGGATGTATGCTTTAAGCAAAAAATACATCTTTAGCCCCCAATTTCTCATAGATGAAGGCACAAAAATATACAGCCAACGGTTTCAAGATAAAAACGAATTAATACAAAACCTATTCACAAATAAAGCACATTAATATAATATATCAATATAGAACTATAAAACTATGTAAAGATAAATTAATAAAACAAGAGGAAAGAAGAATGAAAAACACACCCACCAAAAAGAGAAAGAAGAAAGAAAAACTCTCACACCAAAAAGAGAAAACCCTCTTCGGCTGCAGGGCCCCTTGCCAGTACTTCAATGTCTCCCGAGAGGAAGAATAAAAATCTTACAGTAGATTTTGTTTATGCAAATTGAAATGTTTATTTATTAAGAATGGAGGGTAACGGTTAAGGGTCAAACTGTTTTTAAGCTCCTGAAGAGCTATATTCAGATCTATTTTATTATTGCAAATCGTTTTTATTCTTTTAATTTGTATAAACATAATATTTTTCAATAATTTAAGACCAATGCAGGAAAATCAGTTCGTCAAATTGCGAACCCTAAACCCAAAATCTTGTCTTTTACCGAAAATACCAATTAACCATTTTTCATTAGTTTTTTTTTTTCAATTTTTAAGTCTAGAATATATATATATATATATATATATATATATATAAATAATAGATAACATAATAAAATTTAGTCTTAAAATTTAGCAATTAATAGAACTAAAACAATAACAGCACACTAAAATATAGAACTGAATTTAACATAGAGGAAAGAATGACACAAAAAGTTGCGATATAGATAAGGAACCAATGAGTTACCATATTAACTTAAAATACTTACGCCGACCTGAAGGATAATAAAAAAGGACCATTAAACTTGTGAAAGAGAAAAAAGATAATAAACCACATAATCAATTGGATATAAATGCTTAAAATTAGAAATATACTTATCAAGGGGCGCATACTTCATAAAGCAGAGAAAGCTGCAATGATTTCGTAAAACGATATTGCTAATCATAGCATTTTATATCATCTCACGCCCCGATCAATGCAGCAAAAAAACCATAAAGAATGGGAAAAAAGTGAAAAATTAAATTAAAACAAAGGATAAATAAATATTAATTAAAATCTTAAAGGAAACCAGATTAATAACATGAAATAAACAGAGTAACCACATGGAAAACAGTTAACACAAACTGGAAAAAAGGGTGATGCCAAAACCTAAATTGAAGTTAAAATAATAGCTCGACAGATATCGATTAATCGAAAATACTTCAGAACAATTACATTAAAGATAAAATACACAGAGTAAATATTAAATGATAATGTTAAAATTAATACTAGTAGAGTTAAATTAAATCGTACCAAAAATATTAATAATTAAATCGTTTAAGATAAGGACTGAAGAATGAAGGTTAAAGACTACTAAGTACAAGCGCCATCTTTCGGTTAGCTATAATAACATTAATTCAGTTATATAAGATGTATTGACTGAAAGATTAAGATAATTTAGAAGTATTAACAGCAAGATTAAGATAATTTTTAAGATTTTTATTTAAGATGTATTGACTGAAAGATTAATATAATTTAGAAGTATTAACAGCAAGATTAAAATACACAGAGTAAATATTAAATGATAATGTTAAAATTAATACTAGTAGAGTTAAATTAAATCGTACCAAAAATATTAATTCGTTTAAGATAAGGACTGAAGAATGAAGGTTAAAGACTACTAAGTACAAGCGCCATCTTTCGGTTAGCTATAATAAAAATAAGTCAGTTATATAAGATGTATTGACTGAAAGATTAAGATAATTTAGAAGTATTAACAGCAAGATTAAGATAATTTTTAAGATTTTTATTTAAGATGTATTGACTGAAAGATTAATATAATTTAGAAGTATTAACAGCAAGATTAAAATAATTTTTAAGATTTTTATTTTGAAGTCAAATTATTAAGTGTTACGTTTTAAGAAGACATAATTACAAGCAATAATGCCAAAGAGCACAACTATAAGGATAAGCATTATAATGCGGTCATCATAAATTAAAATTTAAAATTAAAATTTAAAAGATTTTTTTTTTATTTTTTTATTTTTTTTTATTAATATTTATAAGATTTTATTTCTGTTATGCAAATAGATGGATTGTTCAAACTTAACAAGGGAAGCCTCAAGTAGCCAGAAGCACATTGTAAAATTTAATGATAAAAGAGTTCAAAATACATAGTATCAACCAGAAAAAATAAAAGAGTTCAAAATACATAGAATCAACCAGAAAAAATAAGAATGTAACTTACAGCAATCCCCCACGTTTTTTTTTTTTTTTTTTTTTTTTAATAAATTTTATTCAGCATCAAACCCACCCAGCCAACCAGCCAAACAACACCACCCTTCCTCCTTAATCAAACTTCTGCCCACCCATCCACCTGATTTTTTTTTTTTTTTTTTTTTTAAATTTTTAATTAAACCTTAGTTTTTTTTTTTTTTTTTTTTTTTTTGTGTGTGTGTTAGACAGAGACCCTTTTTGATAAACAAGTGAATAAATAAATTTTTTAGGATAACCCATTTTTGTAGCAACATTAATTATGTGAGAGATATTTTTGTTTTTAAACCTATCTGAACAAAGATTATGTATACGAAAGAGGTGATTGAGAATAATATTTCTGTAGACAGAGATATGAAGACAAGAGGTAAATTGTGTAAATAAATTTACTTTGAAACGAAAATCTTGTCTTTTGTCATACATATCGGTATAAATTTTACTACCATCAAGTTTAAGTTTTAAATCTAAGAAACTAATACAGTTATTGTTGAGATGATTATAAGTGAAGGTAAGGTGAGAAGGATATTCAAATTTAAATAAATTAGGCGAAAAATTATTGACATAAAAAATTATAATGTCATCAATGTATCGGTAAAAATAGACATTTTCAATACATAATCCCTGTTCATAATGGTAAAGGTATAAGTCAGCTAACATACTCGAGCTACATCCTCCTTGTGGAATACCGACCATTTGAATATAGATCTTATTACAGTGTAGAATGTAATTGTTATGAATAATAAAATTTAAAATTGTCTTAAATGAAGTTGCCGAAAAGCATTTTGGTAAAGAGATTTGACTTTTAAATTTTTCAAAAAGGTTAAAGATGATACGATGAAGATCTGTTAAATTAATATTATTAAATAGGTCAGCAAAATCATAAGTCATGATATCAGTCACATTATTCATAGATAAGACATTGGCTTTAAGTTGATAACTATTTTTAAGGCAAAAGAAATTTTTTGATTTACTAATTAAGTCATAGATTTGTTTGAGAATATCAAGGAGAATTTTGTTAGCATTGTTGTTGTAAGTATTACACCCTACAGTGACAGTTCTGAATTTAATAGGATTTTTGTGAAATTTAGGGATAAGTACAATATAAGGATATTTAAAATTATTAAATGGAAGCTTTAGCAATTTATAAAAGCAGTGAATTTTGCGGTTATTGATTTTAAGATCATTATTGGTAGTATGAAAGTTAGTACTATTAGATATAGATGAACTGAGTAAAGAAAGATAATAATGTTTACAGATTATTGCATAATTATTAGGAGATTTATCGACATAAGTAATAACAAAGTTTTGTTGCAATTTTTTGATAGATTTAAAGAGATTTGATTTATTGTAATGTGTGAGATTTGATCTATGTTGAATTAATTCAGCTTTAATTTTTGAAATTACAAAAAATTTCCATTGATTGAAATATTCAATAGGTTTATTATAAGAGATGGAGAGTTTATAAATAAACAAATCAATATCATAAGAAAACTGTTGTATAATCTTTGATATATTAGTTTTTGAAGGGAGTCGATATTTAGTCCCATATTCCATAAATTTCTTTAAATTTGAGTCATTAATAATATTAAGATCACCAGTGATAATACGTGCATGATCTCTGTCAACATATTTTACATTTGAGGGATGAGCACAACTACAAGTCACATGAGAAGATAAATTAGACTTAGAGACTGAATTGTAGTTAAAAAGCAGGCGACCAAGTGTAATAGGATATTTAAAGGTACGAGAAATATGAATGTCTTTAATAGGAAACATGCATGATTTATCATTAAGAATAGATGAAATATTAATGCTATTAAATATTTGATTAGAATAATTTAGAATAAGCTGTGAATTTGATTGGATTTTGTGAGGTTTTTTAGAGATATTTAAATTGAAGAGTTTAAGTCTGTATAATATTAAATCATAGAAAATATCAGAAAAATGTTGATTATAGGATTGGTTTTTAAATACACTTAAGTAAGTGGACAAATACTTTTTTTTGATAGCAAATATAAACTTTCTAATGTAAATCCAATCATAATGGTTAAGATAATTTGACTGTAAGGCAAGAATATTTTTGATAATGAGATTTTTTGATATTAAAGCATTATATATATATATATCATCTGTATGAGTTCCATTTAAAATGAGATCAGAGGGATAGGATTCACTAACATGTCTCGCAAAATCTTCGCAGTTAATTACTATTACATCATCAATCCATCTAAAAAAGATAATGTTTTTAAATTTTTTCTCATAAATATAAAGAAACAGGTTTGTAAAAGCCCTAGAGTAGCTAGTTCTCATCAGGATTTCTGGAATTTGTAAACAATATTCCATATCATTAAACAAAATATTTTCAAAAATACAAAATTTTATAATGTTAATCCAAAATTTCCTTCTCAATTAATCACCTGAGAACATTCATCTTAAACATTTTCAGATATTTCTAAATCCAAATCATGCGGTATACTACCGAAAAGGTTTTCAAAATCATAAGTATTGATTGTCAAAATGTCATCTGAATTTTCTCTAAAATATTTTAAGACTTTATAGTTATTGTTATTGACAAAGCTTTTCAATAAATTAAGACTAACGCAGGAAAGCCAGTTCGTCAAATTGCAAACCCTAAAACCAAAATCTTGTCTTTTATCGTAAATACCAATTAACCATTTTTCATTAGTTTTCTTTTTTCTTTCTTTCTTTTTTTTTTTCCTTTTAAGTCCAGAAATATAATTTTATCATCCGTATCAGCTCGGGTTAAAATGAGATCAGAGGGGTAGGTTTCACTAGCATATTTCGTAAAATCTTCCCAGTTAATTACTACTACAGTCGGTAATAAAATTCTCCGAACACTAGCAAAAATTCCTATATAAAAAAAGTACACTTAATACAGTTTTGTTAAATAAATCCTTGTTGAATCCAGTTTTTAGACTGACTAAGAATAGGATTCGACAAGGATTTATTTAACAAAACTGTATTAAGTGTACTTATTTTATATAGGAATTTTTGCTAGAGTTCGGAGACTTTTGTTACCGACAGTACGTTATCAATGTATCTGAAATGATAATGTTTTTACATTTTTCCTCATAAATATAAAGAGACAGGTTTGAGAAAGCACTAGAGTAGCTAATTACCATCGGGATTTCCCGAATTTGTAAAAAAATATTCCATGCCATTATATAAAACATTTTCAAAAATGCAAAATTTTATAAAGTTACTCCAAAATTTTTTTCCCGCAATTAATCACTTGAGAAAATTCATTGTAAACACTTTCAAATATTTCTAATACCAAATCATGTTGTATACTACCGATTTGTGATACTTATGATTTTCAAAATCATAAGAATTGATTGTCAAAATGCCATCTGAATTTTCTTTAAAATATTTTAAGATTTTATAGTTATTTTTTAATGATATGGCTCGGGATTTTTCGGATTTGTAAAAAATATTCCATGCAATGAAACAAAACATTTTCAAAAATACAAAATTTTATTAAGTTAATCCAAAATTTCTTTTCACAATTATTCTCCTGAAAAAAAAAAAAAAAAAAAAAAAAAAAAAATTGGAAAACGATTTGCAGTAATAAAATAGTGTGGGGTGTGTTCATTCTCCTTTCCTCTTGTTTTATGAATTTATCTTTATATATTTTTACATCGATATATTATAGGAATGTGCTTTATTTTTGAATATGTTTTGTAGTAATTCATTTTTATCTTGAATTCGTTGGGTGTATATTTTTGTGCTTTCATCTTTGAGGAGTTGTGGGTTAGGGATGTATTTTTTGCTTAAAGCATACATCCCTACAGAAACTTCTCATTTTTCATTCTCTGCATTGGAAGGGGGGGGGGGAAGCTGCTCGGACGAAGACCTTCCTGAAATTTGGTATTACCTTTCATTTGTTTTTATCAATTTATTTTCATATTATATTTCCTTTTGCTGTATCATGTGCATTGGGTTACAAATATTTCGTTTTAGCTTTTTAAATATCAGGTTTTTCATAATTGGTTTTCATATACATATATTGACAAATAAAATTTTCAGTAATATGTATCTATTTTTAAAATTACGTTGAGACAAACAGAGACTTTTTTTTTTCAATTATAGCTCTTTGCATTAAAATAATTTTACTTTTTTAGAAGAGTTTTCACACATCCATTATTATAAAATTTCTTTAGCAGGTTTTATGTTGTATTTCTGAAATATTTCGATAGATTGTAAAAAGTATTCGAAGTACAATTTGAACAACACTTGTAGAATGTTAACCAAGTTTTATAATACAGTCATTTACAAAAGTTTAAGACCACCCATAGAAAAATGAGATTTAATGGAATTCCGCAAAAATAACATACATATTTTACATATAAAAGAACAAAATAGACTGTACATGGTTATTTACTGTAAGTAAAGTCAGTATTTTGTAGGACCTTCTTTGTTTTTAACAACTTGTGCAATACTTTTAGGCATGCTATAAATAAGAGACTTCAGTAAGCTTTAGAAATGTCTGTGCACCAGACATGCTTTATTGCTTCAACAAGTGCCGTAGCAGTGGATGGTTGCTTTTTGGCGATTTTATTTTTCACAATACACTACAGATTCTCTATTAAATTCAAAACTGGGCTGTTACCTGGCCAGTCAAACACTTTGATTTTCTGTGCCCTCAGATATTTTTTGACAATCTTTGCCCTGTGACACAGAGCCCCATCATGCATGAAAATTGAACATTTATGAACACGCATGTGAAGCTTCAACTTCTCACGTTGCAAATTAAGGTACCTCTTTCCACTCATAGTGGTTTTAGGTGGCACAAAATACAGACTATCAGTACCGTACACAGACATTGCACCCCATATCATTTGGCTTGGACGATGTTTCACAGTTTGAATCTTATATATCTCATCATATCTTTTTTCCCTTGGGCAGCGAACACTTGTAGCACGTGCATAAATAGCTGCATACTTGACTCATCCGAAAGTCAGTCGTTTCTTTTTCATACTTGGAGTAAGTCGAGGTTTCTTGCAGGTTTATGGGATGATAAACCAAAATCTTTGGCCAAACATCTTGAAATAGTACTCAACTGACGTCTGTGCCTTTTGCAGCGAGAGAATGTCTAATCGTATTGCAGGAGGTACTTGGATCTCGTACGACCATCCTTCTTATCACATGATTATCACGTGCACTCGTTTTTCTTGGGCGACCGCTTCTCGTAAGGTCCACAAATTTTCCCGAAATTTTAAATTTATTAATAGCTTGATGCACATCTGTCTTGCTCACATTTATCCTCGTACTTATTTGACGTTCAGAAAATCCAATTTTATGCAGGGTCAATATTTCTGACCTTTTTGTAACAGTAAGTGAAGGTTTTTTACTCATTACAATAATTACACAACAGCATTGTCTACGACGAAATACAATAAACAACTGGCGATAAACCTGTCGGCCACCTTTATTTATAGCAGTAGAATGCATCTGATGCAACCAGCATATGAGATGACGCAATAATCTGCGCAAATGATGCAATGTGTTAAAATACTGAAAATCGGCTACTGGTCTTAAACTTTTCAAATGACAGTATAAAATTTTAAGGATAAAAAAAAAAAAAAAGAATTTATTAAAATATAACGTTTATTCATTAGTATCTTCATCATAATTTTATCCAAAATGTAGATATAAATGAAAATGAGATTTTTAAAGTTTAGTTATTGAAAACCCTATAAAAGTTAGAATTACGAAATTTAAAGATTTTTATTTATTAAGTTATTTGATTGCAGGGAAACACATTTGAATACATTTTGTTGATTCCACATATGCTTATTTAGCGAATATTGATAAAATAAATTAATGTGTAAACGAAATCTAAAGTAATCAGATTATCATTAAGTATGTTAAATTCTAAGTGATTTACAAAATCATTTTGAGAAACATAGATAATACATAATTTACAAAGTAATACCTCTGAATCTTACCATTTAGAAAAGACTTTTCTTCTCGACTGAATTTCTGGATCATCTCCAAATTTGTTTATTCCTTAAAAAAAAAAAAAAAAAAAAACTTAATGCTAATAAAAAGTTTTTTAAATTATTTATTTATTTATTTATTTATTTATTTTTTCTAACCTTACAAATTCTAACAGCAAATATTAGTTTTGTTTGTTCTTCCCAAAAGGATAACTTCCTCTGTTTTACACTCATTAACTCATTCATAATTCCTCTGTTTTGTTTTATGTCAATTCTCAACGACTTCGCTGTGAAGGAATAGTTATATCTTTATTTGTAAAATTCCTATTTAAATAACATTTTATCACTGTTACATTTCAATCCTGGCCCGGATGCAGGTAAAATTGTGGATTTAAATTACCGAATAACTGCATTGTGATAGATGTTGCTCTACTAATAATTTTCTAAAATGTTTTTTCACACATTAATAGTCATTAACCACTTTAAACATGTTAACGAAAGTATTGTGAAACATATTTTTGGTTATCGGCGTAGTTTTTTGAATATCTTAACATTATACAGGGGGATCGAAAAGTTGCGCAAGTAAAAAAAATAAAAAATAAAATAAAAAATTAAAATAAAATAGAATAGAATAAAATAAAATAAAAATAAAAATCCTACTTAAACTGAAATAAATAGTAAGGGTATTGTTTTCGAAAAATAGCAGCAATATACAGCCAAATGTCTTATAGCAGTGAAAATTTTAGTTGCAATTAATGTTGACGCATATAAGAAATATTTGCTTGATGCAAGGTGGCGTGAAATTTTATCAAGGACTTTTATGACTGAGTTCTTTTTTTTCGAAACAATATTCTCCATTAAAGTCACTGAATCATTTAAACAGGCATAGTTAAATGTTTGTGCGGAAAAAAGTGTTTTCACACCTGACATAATATAGGAAATCAAGAATAAAAAGTCGAAAGCACGTGAGAGGAGGGAGTGTCAGATTCTTTACTCCAGTTTATCATGAGAGAACGGACATAATGCATGAAAATTGAATTTGCACGCTTATGATATACGTGATATTCAGTAAATGAATCGCTTTATCTCTAAACAGCTGTGGCATCATAACAACTCTTTCACCCTCGATTTCTTTTATGGGGTCACCTAAAATCATCTCTTTATGTGAACATACTCTACCGATGATTTGAAACCTATCATTGAACTTGAAAATCAATAAATAAGAACTTGGACATTAAGAGTAGTCTCAAATTTGGTAAGACGCATGTGCAAGTATCAGAGAAAAATGGGTCACTGGTTTGTGTGACTTTTCGATCACCCTGTAGTCGAAGAACTTGATCTTTTAAAAATAATTTTAAAATTGACACTAATAGTAGATACTTGATCAAAAATTTTAAATTTACATTCGCAGAATTAAGCCAGTTTTACTGCTTTAAGGAGTTACATGTGTTTCAAAAGCTAAATAAAATGTTTCATTCAAAATTTTGAGCTTGTAAAACAGCAACATTTAAACAATATTTTACAAAGTTTTCATAAAATTTTTGGTTTTCGGAGATCCTTCAGAAAAGCATTCTTATACTACTCGGCGGTATAAGAAAAAAGGCTCACACCGGAAGTAATAAAAGGACAAAATTGACTAGAAAAAGACATCGAACAGCGGAAACGGGCGGGCTGGGGCGTTAAATGTATCGTACAGGATTAATACGTCTCGCCTAGTATGTGATCGCCGGTGTACATGATTTTTCAAAAACTAATACGCTGATTTTACTGAAATTTTGTACACTTTTTCAAAATATAATTGATTAGTACTTGAACGAAATACTTTTTTTTTTTTTTTTTAAATTGCAATTTGAATTTTTGGCAGAATTGTATGCAAAAACAGTACAATTTTGGATACATTTTACCCTACGTATAGCCTAGTAAAATTACTTGTAATTAAAAAATAAATAAATAAATAAATTAAAAATTAAATTAAATTAAAAAAAAATCTTCGTTTAAGAACTATTCAATTGCGCTTTGAAGAAATTCGGTGACTTAGTTTTTGAGAAGTCGTATCCACCGCTTTTCTGAAGGGTATCCGGAACCTCCTACCGGATGAATTAATATATATATATATATATATATATATATATAAATTTTATAAAATATTGTTTAAATATTGCTCTTTTATATTCTTAAAAATGTCAAAAAAAAAAAAAAAAAAATCATATATATATATAGAGAGAGAGAGAGAAAGAGAGAGAGAAAATATGCTTTTTTAATTATTATTATTATTATTATTACTATGCTTTTATTAACTTCTATTCTTGTTTGTTTGTTTGTCCGGTACAAATCTTGCAATCGAATTTTAACTAACTTCCCTACTATCTAGACATTTGAAACTTTCACAGTAGCTCAGAAACCGGTGACAATACAATACTTCGAAGTGCGATTTCCGAATTTTCGATTAGTTTTCTTATAATTTATTAAAATAGGAAAATAATTCATTCATAAGTTCATTTTTTTTCGGCGTAAAAATAAATACATTTAATTATACGTGAACGTTAAAAAATTATAAAAAGTTAAATTATGCATCTCACAAAAATTGACGTCATTATCACTTTAAAAAATTTATGCACATTGATAAGAGCTCTATGATTCATCAAAAAAATTTAAAACATGGTATATAAAAAGGTTTTTTTTAATCTTATAATTATTTTTTATTTAGCCCTCGAAACTTATGTAACCTCTTAAGCTATCATACTTCACGAGGAATCATATAGAATGAAACACTTTAATTCATATTTTGGAAATCTAAATATAATATGTTTATGTGAACTATATTCATAACCAGAAATCATAATACAATCAGAGAAATGGATGCAGTCACTAGAGGTCTGCACGGGCCGAAATTTTGAGGCCCGGACCCGGCCTGGCCCGTACGGAAGCTTTGCTTACCCGGCCCGGCCCGGTATGAAGTAAAAAAAATTCGGTCCGGGCCCGGCCCGGCCCGTTTATTTTTTAACCGTATATCGCCTGGCCCGGCCCGGCCCAGACAAAAACCGATAGAATCAAGCCCGACCCGGCCCGGCCCGATTCAAAAATATGCAAAATAACAAAAAAAAAAAAAAAAAAAAAAAAAGAAAGAAAGAATGAATGCCTTTCTATGAAAAAGATTTTTAGTATGTGTTTTGCAGAGGTTTTATATAACCACACAATAGTACGTTCTTTAACAAAACTGCTGAACTTTTACAAGATAATTATACATAAACAGAAATTCATTATTATAGACAAGGCACAAAGACAAACAGAAAGTCAAATCGAAAATATTAGCATTCATCAAGCAATACAGGAAGGTGTTTAAAATGGTTAATACTACTAAAAATGCACTTTCCTCTTATATACCGTAATGTATTCGAATCTTTCATGTGATCTGCTAAAGAAAACTTTAATGTTAATCCAACCATATTGAATAGAAAAGTTGTTTTTGACCAGAATGATGCTACTTTCATCCACTGGAGAAAAGAAAAAGGAGCCTTAGAGAAAAAGTTACAACGGAAGGATTTTTATAGCCTTCATACCACCTAAACTCAACAGATCTTAGAAACAACAGAGCCTTATACACAGTAACGTATCTAATTTATTTTGTTATGTACATGTACGCAAACTGGTAGTGACATGCATACTATTTTGAATAGGAAACTATCTAATATTACTTTAAATAAAATATATTAATTTCGAAGCATGCTAAAAATATTTACGAAAAATCAGATTTCGAACAGACAGACTGATAGACAATTAAATTGAAGCTACAGACATTTTTTTAACAAAATAGAACTTTATGTGACATACCAGCCTGTGAAATTATGTAAAATAAATGACTGAAAAAATGACTTTATCATTTTCCTTTTTCGTTGATTAACGAGAAAACCAGAAAAAAATTCGGCCCGGAGAAAATTTTATTCAGGCCCGGCCCGGCCCGAGTATACAAAAAAAACTGAGCCCGAGCCCGGCCCGTGCAGACCTCTAGCAGTCACGTTCCTAAAAGAAGCACATTTCTCTTTGTTTTCAAGACGATTGCATTGCAATAAAATGACATACAATGTCATTGGACTCGGAATAATACAAATTGTAAACGTTACGGTTTCTGCATATTTGTAGCGTATTCAAGCATTTTTATTGTTACATTTACGTCTTTTGTGCGCAAACAAAGTCTACATAATTGTACGGATTCATTATTTTAAAACTATTATATTCTCTTGTGAACCTTTAAATCAGCTGAAAAGTTGTATAGTTTATGAAATATTAAAAAAAAAAAAAAAAAAAAAATGTGAAATTTATTCAGATCAAAATTTAAAATTTCAAGTAATAAATTTCCTAGACAATCTTAAATGTATATTTTCTCAAAAGTTTATTCAATTGAAGCAACTTTGTTAGTGACAAAAGGTGGAACGACATGTGTAATCAAAGAAATTTCACAAAAATTTTAACTCCGAAAATTATTAATAAATTCAGAATAATTAAAGTTATTGAAATATAAACACTCTTAGTTTTCATATTGAAGGAATTAGCCCGTTGCTGGCCATAACGCTCTAAAGAGCTCTAAACATTGTTAAAAAATTTAGGGACTATTTAACTCTCGTCAGTAATTTTGAAGAGTGATATTTGATATACATATAGAACGAACAACCTCCGAATTGTCTAAGGCAACCGTTACAATTAAAATTTAGTGGTAGATATTGAATAAAAATGTCCGACACTGGCTAGAGGAGTGAAATTAAATATGACCGGCAAAGGGTTAATGTTATAAAATTTATCATGCTCAAATCTGTAGCTGATTACTATCAGTGATTTTGAACATTATAAAAAAATAAATTAAAAAACTAAAAATGAAACAGCTTAAATGCACTATTTATTTACAATGCGTTCTATTACAGCAAACATTTTTTTTTTCAATAAAGTTTTTATGTAATCAAAATTTGGTATTAATGATATATTTTTAGAGATATCTCAATAAAATGAAATATTTAATTAGAATGTTTGTTTATAACACATGCACTTACCTCAATGAAATTCTGTTCTCGTTAGTACTCCTCCTACAATAAGACTTATTTATTTCGAAATACTTATTCCTTTTTAGTGAAACTTCAAAGAAACTCAACTGTCCTAAATAAACATAAATCCTAAATCGGAACACTCAGGAAATTGAGCATGGACTGTTTCCACTCTTGCTTTTTGTTTGCACGCTTCAACATTTCTTATGCAAAATATTCTAGGTTCCATTGTTTAAACAATTTTTGTAGTAAAAAAGTCAATAATTTCAAACTAACAATTGACGTCCATATTTTATTGAAATTTATTATTTTCCGCTGTTTCCTATTTCTGTGTCACTATTTAGAATTAAGTTCTTTTGTAGTAAACAAAAATATTCTCAATTGATATCAAACACTCAAAACATTGACATTACCCACAACGAGAGAGAAAAAAATTCAATAGGACGGGCCTCCTTTTGTCAATGCCACATCAACTTAATTTTTCCCCGTATTTATTACCGGAGTTTTCTTTTGTTTTCAAAAGCACTTAAATATTTTGAATATATCTCGAAAAATGATTTAAGTTATTTTATTTCGTACTTAAATATAAGATAAATTAATATGGTTATAAAAAAGAAAGAAGGATTATCCATGTTTATTCATTTTTGTAATTACACTATATCGAAAATTTATTTATGTAGTTATTGTTTTGCTTGGTTATCATAAATATTTTGGTCGCCAATTGCCCATTGCGCAGCACTAGGCGACGTAAAACCCAATCATACAATAAACTATAAGTATTTTAATGCTGGTTTGTCTTTAGTTTTGTTATCCAAATTAAAAACTTTATATATCTTTCTTTAAAAGAAAGTAATTTAATAATATTATATAAATAAATATATTAAGAAAATTTTGTAAATAGTTTCATGCTGTACAATGCTATAAAATTCTCTTAGCCTTTCAAATTTATATAAGGCATATTTTTAGTTTTAAATAATTTAAACAATTTTTGAAAGTATTTTCCCAACCTTTAATTGTTTTGTAATATTTACTTTTTAGATCCAATCAGACAATATTTTTATCTCTTTTAAAATTTAACTTGCGTACTTCATTTTCAAAAGTCCCTTGTCTTTCCATTACCTTCTTAATTCTAAAGTCTTTTTGATGCTTTTTCGTATACAGGGTGTCCCAAAAAAGGTTAAAACGCGCTTTATTTATTTACCCGTTACAGATAAATGGGCAATGTAAATTGAAAAAAAAAAGGCCCAAATTAAGGTAGGAAAGACGACTACATTAAGAAAAAAAAAAAAAAAAAAAAAACTCCCATTAAATTTTAAAAAGTTACATTTTTTTTTTTTTTTTTTTTTTTGTACAGTCCCTCTGTTCGAATCTTGTCAATTACAAAGTTTTTATTTTTCATTCAACAAAGCCATTAGAAAAAACCGCATAACTCTATCTTTAAAACCAACCGAATTATGATGCAGAAAAGAAAGTGACGTATGCCATTTTTCCGTATCCTTTAAAAGACTGGTTTTTCGGTGAAAATAGGAATCATTTACAAATTGATAACGGAAATGTTTAGATAAAAAAAAAAAAAAAATAATGTGTCGAAAATTTCTCAAATGCATTTAAATTAATCCTTAGAGTTTTAATGCAAATGCTATGGTACATTTTATCTTTTTATAATATGTCACAAATTTACATTTTTATTTTGATATATGGTCCCTATAATCAGAGTTCAGTTTTCAATTAAGTATAATTCATTCAGTTTTAAAGATACAAGAATGCGGTTTTTTTTGCAATGATGTTGTTGCATTGAAAATAAAAACTTTCTAATTGATCAAATTTATCTAGAGGGATCGTATATAAATTTTAAAAATGTAATTTTTTGAAAATTAACAGGAAGATATTTTTATTAGCGTAGTTTTATTTCCTATCTTATTTTGTACACTTTTGCAATTTACATTACCCTTTCATCTCTAACAGGTAAAGAATTAAACTGCGTTTCAATCTTTTTGGGACACCCTGTATACCAGTCGGCAGCAAAAGTAAAAGAGCACTAGTAAACAATCCCTGTCTAAAAAAAGTACACTTAATACTGCTTTGTCAAATAAATCCTTGCCGAGTCATGTTCTTAGTCAGTCTAAGAACATGATTCTACAAGGATTTATTAAAGAAAACTGTTTTAAGTGTACTTTTTTTGATATCGGAATTATTGGCTAGTGCTCGGATACTTTTGTTACCGACTGTACGAATCTCAGTAGCCACCAGAAAAATTCAAGTTAAGCCTGTTCTAGAATTCCGGAAGTCTGTGCCCCGTAGATTTCGAAACTTCGAACACTATCTTTGATCCATGTTTCTTTTGTCTACGTATCTTTATTATTAAAATGAATATTCACTTACGTGGTCTCTTTTTATTTCTGACGTTTTTGTGTATACCAGCGCGTCAGGAAAGCATTTCTGATCCTGCACTGCTACATGATTCCGAGTCGTCTGAATGCAACCTACATATCCTAGAAGTTCTGAAACACCCTGTGTACACATATTAAAAAAGTTATGGTGTAGAAAGTCTTCTTGCAAACATTATAGATATGGGTAATACATAAAATAAAAGGCAGAGCTGCCAACCTAATCCGGCAAATTGTTAGTACCGCCCCTTTTTCTACACCACTTAATTTTTAGAGTATTTTTCTACTTAATTCATCATAGATACATTTGGAGAGAATTGCTCTAAAAATTTAGTGGTGTAGAAAAAGGGGCGTTTTTCAATGGGCGTTAACAATTTGCCAGATTAGGTTGGCAGCTCTGAAAAGGGTATTCCTTTATAACTATAATCCTGTATAATTAATGTGATCACCCTGTATAATGAAATAAAAAGATTGGCGGTCAAACTTTCCGAAAAGGTGCAGTGATTTAAAAGAATAAATTTACCCCATGCTGAAATGTAATGGCCAGAAAATAAAATTCTTGTTCTGCATATACTGTTAAAAATGAAAATCAACGTTTAACCAAAAACTTGGTGCCAGTTCAGGTCAATTTAGTTTCAATCAATATTTCTAGAAATTTGGTACTAAATTTTAGCATTTTAGTAGTGCTATTTTAAAAAGTAAACAGTACTAAAATAGTGAAACTTAGCACCAAATGGCATGCAAAATGTTGCTTGCAATTAAATTAGCCTAACTTGCTACCAGTTTTATTTATTTATTTATTTTTTTTTTTAAGGAAACGTTAAAATGATAAATTATAATGATAAATTCATATAGTCAAAATTATACTGCATATTAAAAATATATTTTCTTTTTCATACAATGAAAATAGTACTGAATACAGAAAATATTGTGTTTTTTACATTTTAAAAATATGTGACAATGAGTAAAAACACTCTCTTAATTAAAAAATGAAGTTAATCTTCTAAATGTTATAGAAAAATATATATATTCCAGATTTTCCTATCTTTGTACGCATCTTTACAAAAAAAAAAAAAAAAAAAAAGTTCAGTTTGTAGAAAGCTTCAAAAAAAAAAAAAAAAAAAAAAAAAAAAAAAAAAAATAGTGTTCTATTTTGAAAAATGCTCCGTTTTATCTTATTTTATTGAATAGGGATTTTATTTGCATCATAAAAAGAGTGAAAAAAAATTATTAGCAGGCTAATTTATTTGTTGCAATATTATGATGATTTTCGAAAAGCATAATCAAAACATGCCATACAGTTCTTTAAAAATAGATTTGATATTTAACATTTCTTTTCGCTTAAACATATTTCCTTTTGAGACAATATCGTTTATAACATATGGCCTTCTTTGCGCAACAAAGAATCTTTCTTTATAGTTTAAAAAGATTTCCTTTTTATTCTATTAAATAAATCCTTTGCTATAAAAGAATTTTTTGTTATTTGTGATTTATGGTGCATTTTTTAGCTCATATATCAAAAGTATTACAAATTACTTGCAGTAATTTAATGAAATGACCGTATTTGACCAGGTTCGGAATCGAACTAGGTTATCCACATAGCAGGCGATAAATTTGTCACCAAACCACCGTTCCACATCTTAAAATCTTAGGCGTTATCAACCATTCTTGAACTGGATCAACACTTTCGCGACCGCATGTTTTTGTCTTTTTGATAGCAAAATCCGCCTATGGGCGTTATTCTCCCAAAATATAATATTTCAGAACAAAAGTTTTTATATTCTCATTTATAATACAAATGGATATATATTATAATTATACTCTTTCTAATCAAAGAATTTGTATCCATAGTATATTGAATGTACAAATATGAATATTGGGTATTTTCTTAAGAAATAAACAGAGCTGCCAACCAAATCCGGCAAATTGTTAGTACCGCCCCTTTTTCTACACCACTTAATTTTTAAAGTAATTCTCTTCAAATATATTTACGATGAATGAAGAAAACAAATACTCTAAAAATTAAGTGGTGTAGAAAAAGGGGCGTTTTTCAATAGGCGTTAACAATTTGCCGGATTAGGTTGGCAGCTCTGAATAAAGAACACACAAATTTCGAATAAAAAACGCCCACTGGTGGAGTTACAGATTTTTAAATGACATGAATCTACATCAGCGGTCGCAAAAGTGTTAATATAATAGTTAATATAATAGTAAAGTGTTAATATAATAGTATAATTTGACTTCATTCAGCCACAAAATATAATTTTAAGGTTCTATAAGGTTAATTATATTATTAAAAGAATGCTTAAAAATATATTCTCTATGAGATTTTAAATTAGATTTAAATTTATTCTACGCAAGTTAACACGTTTGAAAAATAGTTTAATTCTTGATAGGAAAACTGTGAAATTTCTTGAATAATTTTGAGTAGTAAAAGCAGCATGTACCTCAGTGTTCTAGGGATATAATACGCGTTTCTAATTTTAATTCTTAATAAAATATTATAACTTATATGTATATACATATATTTTTTTGAGTGACGAATGTAAATCACGTTGGTTTTTATTTTTAACGCGATTGAAAAAAACGAAAATTTGCTTTTAATTGTCATTACTTACGTAACAAATATGAATATTTAATGTCATATTTCGTTCTGTTCACGAGATATTTGTAAAACTCTATTAATTCGATTAATATGAACGAAAAAAAAAAAAAAAAAGTAAAATTTTACTTTTCTTTGTGCTTAAGAGCAAATCTCTAGGAACTCTTTCTTAAAACCAATAATTTACCAAAAATGAACATAAAAAAAAATAATAAAAAAAATAAATAAATAAATAAAAATAAATAAATAAATAAACTTAATAAATAAAAATAAATAAATAAATAAACTTAATAAATAAAATATATTGTTTTTGCTGATTTCTTTTAACACTTTCGCGGCCGCATGTTTTTGTCTTTTTGACAGTAAGGTTCGCTTGTGGGCGTTATTCTCCCAAGTTACAATTTTTCAGAACAAAACTTACTGAATTCACATTTATATTACAAATGAATATACATTCTAATCATACTCACTCTAATCAAAGTATTTGTATCCATAGTATATTGATTGTACAAATAGGAATATTGTGTATATTTTTAAGAAACAAATAACATACAAATTGCAAAAGAAACATGCACTGGTGGAGTTACCGATTTTCAAGTGACGTGAATCTACGTCAGCGGTCGCAAAAGTGTTAATAACTTTTTTTTTTTTTTTTTTTGTAGCAAACGAATCATATATTTATTGCTTTAAAACCATTTTAAAGGTGCACGAATGTGAGATCTCCTTTCCAATCTATCAATATTTTTGGGTACCATGAAAAATAACTTTTGCAAATTATTGACGAGCAAGAAAAGGTGATAAATCACTATTTTATAAAAATTTAATGCTTTTTAATGGACGGAATAATTCACTTGAACTGATATTTTTTCATAATTAAATTATGTATATAGTAAGGTGTTTATATTCGTGAGTACTTTATTGAAAAAAGAAGTTTTAAGTGCAGGTATGCATACGTTCCTCATTTAGTGTAAAATAAAATGATAAAATAATACACTTTATTTATAATAAAATATCAACCATTACCCACTTTGTACTTGTGGAATACTTAATAAATGTCTTCGAAAAAAATTCAAGGCATAAAATTCTACAAAGTAAAAGTTTTGTATCGACAGTGCATCAAACACAATAAGCAAAAATTGTTTTAAAAGTGCTTCTCATTAAATAAATTTTATTGTTAGAGAATAGAATTTCTCACAAGTTTTAGAGATTTACGTGATATTAACAAAAATGAAGCTCCAGAGCATAAAAACTTAAATGTCATTTAGCAGGATTTTCATTTCAACAGAAAACTGAGTTTGAAGTTGAACCATCATATTTTCTTAGTTAAAATGTGTTATTTATGATGTTGTTTACGGTCCAAGGCTAACTGCAATTTGCATTCTCTATTTTATGTTGTAATTAGTATACTCAGAGATACAAGGGGAATGACTTTTTGAAGAAATAATTTATTATTTAAACTATGTTACTACAGGGTTCCCACGGCCACGCCCTTTTTCAAGGACTCTTCCACCAGAATAATCTTAAGATAAATTTATTCTCAAATGTACAGTGTACGTTTAATAAGAAATTTATATTTAGATAATACTGGTGGAAGAGTACTTGAAAAGAATCGGCCCGTGGGAACCCTGTACTAGCAGAGTTCCCAACTTTATAATTTATTCACGAGCATTTTTAGCCCCGCTTTCTTTTCGCATCAGAAATTTTGTAGATTATTTCTCTTTAATATGTGACAACGATTAAATAAGAAGAAAATCATTTTTCAAAATTTCCGGTATGAAAAAGAGGCGGGGCTAAAAATGCTCGTGAATAAATTATAAAAGTTGGAAACTCTGGTTACTAGGAAATTTAATATTATATAAACATTTACATTTGAATAAAAATGCAAAGTACAATATTTATTATTGATAATCTGTAACACAAAAATTGACGTTATTTGTATAGCAATGAGTTTTCAATTTAAAGCAGGATTCCGTTGTAGCGAATGACCATTTTTACAGTTTAATTGTGCATTCATTGTACTTCTTACACACTTTTTAAAAAGTGATTAAAGTAATACTGTTGAACGATAGTAACGATACAAAATAATTTTTAATTATATATAGAGCATTTTCTGTTGAGAACACAGAAAGTTTCTGAAATAACATTCAAAATTATATATTTTTATTTTTTAAAAAAATTACTTTTCTCATTATACTAAATATATGAAAAATTACCAAATTTCATGTTGCAGTTCCATTGTTTGAAAAGAAAATGGTTATAAATAAAAATTGTCAATTTTTGCATTGATTACTTATTATCGTTGAATAGTATCGTTTTCAAAATCACATGCATTTCCCAATGTATCGAATAAAGTATATGTATATTACATCATTCATAAACCTACATATTATTTTCATATACATTACTTTCAAAATAAATTTGAAGACAATAAAATAAAGATTTTTAGGAATTATAACTTTCTGGTTACATTTCTATTTTTATTAATTGAAATAACACATAATTATTATTCAGAAATAAAAAAAATCCATTAAAATGGATTATATGTATATTATGACATTCATGAAGCCTACATATTATTTTCATACATTACTTTCAAAATCGATTTGAAGACAATAAAATAAAGATTTTTAGGAATTATAACCTTCTCGTTACATTTTTATTTTTATTAATTGAAATAATGCATAATTATTTTTCAGAAAAAAAAAAAAAATCCATTAAAATGGATTATATACACATTCAAAAGCTATTTTTAAAGCCTATTATGAAATGATTTGTACAATTTTCTAACTTCTTCTTGTAACATTTTCTCAAGATTTACTTTTATTGTTCTTTAGACCTGAAAGAAAAATTAAACATCTTAAACAACAATACTTTAATCTGCATATTTTCATAAAATATACAATTTTTATTAGTATAATCTATTCATATTAAGTAATAAGCATCTGTGTATGATTTGTAGGAAAAGAGAAAAAACGGAAAGAATGAAAATAGCTAAACTAAAAATAATAATAATAATAATAATAATAATGAAAACTCATTTTTTCCAAAGAAACGCATCTTCTCATATTCAAATGAATTAAATTAACCGAATGAGTTAAAATAAGGTTCTCAAACTCGAATTATTTAAAGTATTACGTCTATACTGTAAATACGAACAGTTTATGCCCCCCCCCCCAAAAAAAAAGAAAAAAAAAAAAGAAAAAAAAAAAAAAAAATCGATTCGAAGACCAAAATCAGCGTTGGCTTCAAACCTGGCGACTAGGCGAGATTAGCGATAAAAATTGGCGGCAATTTTAACTTAATAAATTGTTTCGGTAAAATGTATCGTTTTTCATCCCTAATTTTTGGCAAAGAGAACAAAAGTAGACCATCTATACTCGAATGGTTTTCATTAAGCTCTAAGTTATGAATTTGCCAATGAGAGATTCTGTAATAAGCCATTCTTGGAAAAAAAAAAAAAACTAGTATATTTGTTTAGCTGTATATATAATCCTATTATCAGGACTTTTGTGGTTCAAGTAGCAGTTTTTCAGTTTATTATTATTTTTTTCATTTTAGTGGTTGGAACCTGCCGGTTTATTTACGAATCAGTTACCTCACACAAAAATGTCAATGTTTTCGTAATAATATGTATATTCCAATGGGTGTAAAAAAAAAAAAAAAAAAAAAAGGAAGTCATGTGGTGTCCACATCAGAATTTTTTTTTTTTTTTTAATTATATTAAAATATACATATTACTTCAATTTTAATTTTTAAACTAGTTACAAATTTACTGGTTAAAATGTATAGATATCTACACTGAATAGTGACTGAATTTGGAATATCTCTTTAGTAACACATAATACTACCTTTCGTCTAGATCAGCGGTCGCCAAAAATTTCAACTTTCCAAAAATACAGACCTCTATATTCATAATTCAAAATCCCGTTGACCACTAATATTAGTAACCAGCAGGCTACGCTCGCTTCGCTGGTCACTATATTTAAATGATTTTTCAAAAGAATTGAATCACTGTTTATTTTTTATATCAGATTATAAAAAGAAAATTCCTACATTGAAATCGCTCTAAACCTTGCTTCGGGTACCTGCTGCCTACTGCAGGTCTTTTTCTGCCCACACTGCATCGGGTCCAGGTTACCACTGCCTGTAGAAAGGTCTATTCCGGGTATTTCAATCTGGGTATTTATCGGCGAAAGGTATATTTGTTATTATTTAGGAACTACGATTTCAAAGATGACTGTACCTCAACATCTATTAAATATTTTAGTTTCATTATTCAGTAGAAAATTTCATTATTCGCGTGAAAATATATTTTTTTCTCTTTTTTTTTTTTTTTTGTCGAAAATAATGAACTGGTAAACTTTTTTGGCAACAATTAAATTTAAAACTAATATTTAAATGGCTAATTTTCAAGCTATTATAAGGAAATTATTTTCACATTTTAATTAATAATAATAATAAAAAAAAAAATCAAATGTCTAACAAATATAAAAAGAATCTCGAATATTGTTCTCGAATGCTTTTTAAAATATTTTGATCAGTTAAAATATTTCATCTCTTACAAAAGTGAAACATCTATAACTTTCTTTAAAATTTACTTATTGAGGACACGTTGATTTTCTTTTTTTTATAGCGATAACTCTTCAAGAATAAATATTTATTTTATGATTTTTAGGGTTCCAGTGTTTATTTGTTTTTTCCACTTAAATTTTTATTTTGTGCGTTTTAGTAACTAAAAGAAAGCTTTTAAAAATTCTAATCAGAATTTCTTAGGATACTATGTAGACAATGAAATGTTTTCTTTTGCAACTGACATCTTATCTATTAATTATCTGCAAAAAAAGTAGCACATTCGTCACCGAGTATCGAACTCATGACCATCGCATTTACAACTTGACGCTTTAACCGACTGAGCCACTGACCAACATAAAGATTGCATCACATTTACTTTCAAATGGAAACGTCTTGTTTTTTTAGCGTAACACGGAAACACTATGGCAAAATCCATTTTCAAAAAAAAAAAAAAAAAAAAAAAAAAAACTAACTTCTAATTAAAAGAAAACTATTTGAAAATTCGAAACTTGGGCTTCGAGGTGCATTAGGAGAGGTCATTACGAACCTCCATGCAAATTTGTGTAGCTTTTCGATCAGTCGTTTTCCTAAAATGCTCCCGACATATTAGGGGGACCGGAAAATAATGTCGTTTTGAATTAAAATACTGACATCGGAAATTTATCCTGGATAAAATTTAAGATATTCTTAGGTAACTTATAAGATGGTTATTTGTAAAGTACCATGTAAACACTGTTAAACAAAAATTTCCGGTGTCATTTTGTTAATTCAAAACGACATTATTTTCCGGTTCCCCTAATACATACACAATGACACACACATATATCTTATTTTATTATATGTATAGATTAAGAATCTTAAATATATTTCCAGAGGAATAATCATAAAATTCCTATTTTATAAATATGAAATAAACCTATTTAATATAAAACATTACAAATCCTTATTTTATTATAAGAAAAACATAAATTTTAAGAATGATGCTTAAGGATTTTTGATTGTAGTGAAACAATTATAGGGGAACACCTTTTTACTGATTCCATTTTAAAAGAAGCTCAAACGAAAGACTTAACTACATTGATAAAATGCTATTTCCACGTATAAAACTGTATTTACTAAATCTTGTAATACGTATATTGTATGTTAGATTACTAAAATCCAAAGGTAAATTATATTTTTGACGAGAATTTTAAACCTTTGACGCATTTGACTATTCTGATAAATTTAGAGTAATTAATTCCTAGCTAAATATCAAATTCAGATAAGAAATTCAAAGCAATAATTATGCCTGATTCTTACAATACAAACTTTTGCGATAAAAGATTATTCCATTTTTCCTCTCACATCCAGAAAATTCAGTCTAATGTTGTGGGTATGAAAGACTCCTCCTGAAGTTAAAGCTACACCAGTATTTCTAATTAAACATTAAAAAATGCAAAAAATGTTTAGATTTTTTGGCGGACCATCAAAATTTTTCCACAGAGCACTAAAGATCTACGGATCATTGGTCTAGATGATGGTGGCATTCGTTTCGATATAAACTTAATAAGACACTGAAAGAGATGCAAAGCCATATGCGTCCGCAACTTTTGAATAATCTCCTATAATTCAGCAATATTTCACGGAGGAAGGTTTAAGTTCTTAAAATATCTCTCTATTTCATCCCAGATGTACTTAATTCAGTAGGGATTAGTTGGGACTTTGATGGCAAGGAAAGCATTTGCAGATCTCTGAAATAATCATCCAATGACTGGGATACGATTTGAAATCAATGGCACGGTGCATTATCAGGCTTTAAAACAATCTATATAATGGGTTATCGAAATGTAAGGTTCACCTGTGAGAGATGATGTCAGATGTCTCAGGGGTCACATTTCAGTTATATTATATTATTATTTTCAGTTATATTATTCATTAATATTCCTTTAACAAGAATGCTCTCTCCATCATCCTGAAGAGTTCCGTTCTGGCAGTAGGTATCCATCCTTTCAAGCCGTTTACAGCATACGTAGTACTCTGCCAACGTCACGTATTAATCACGTACAAAAGTGAGTCTTAACTCATCGCTCCAAGCAACATTTTTCACATCTCAGTAGTTTATTGGTTACGTTTCCGTGCAGTAAACAGAGGGACTGTCATGGGATGATGACTTTTGTGCCTTACAGAGTTAAGATGATTTTAGACGGTGTGGCAGCTTACATGTTGCTCACCAGCGCTAAATTGACGTTAATTTGTTGTAAAATGACCCTTCTATTTGCTATTACGATGCAGACTAGTTGTCCACGCCTTACTTATTTATACACTGTTATCCACGACATTTGACTTTGGCATGGATGGTTTTACCAAAATTGATGTACTCACGATACATCGCTGATACAGTCGCATGTAAAAATCGGAATATTATTACTTCCGAGATTGAGGGACTCATTCCTTGGGCACAAATATACCTTTTTGACCTAATACGCTTATCCATACTGCTGTCCATACCATACTCTTATACATATTGCTTTTGGCTATTCTTAATTCCTTGAGCAACTCTTCTTATCTTACCAAATATCTATTTTAGTTTTTTTAAACAGATTCTCTACATGTATATAGTTCTAAATTTGCATATTAGCAGCTATCTCTAATTGAATTGCTAATCTGTGTATATATATATATATATGTATATATATGTGTGTGTGTGTGTGTGAGTGTGTATGAGTGTACGGGTGCACAATAGCGTGCAAAACTTAAGCAACGATGTAATTTTGAATCAAACAGCCGTGAAAATTCAGAAAAAAGCTTCTTGCGATCTGTACAAAAAGCACACAATTTAGGAAAATGCTCATACGTGTGTATATATCAGGATAAAAATGTTACCGATAACGCGATGTGAAGATATGATAAATACGTTCCTTCAGCGCGCGAACTGCAAAAGTGCAATAAACACGAAGAAAAGCGCTCTTAAAGACTATCTCTGCTAGTTTATGTTAATGCATCTGATCAATAGTGTTAGAAGGAACACATTCGACGACGTTGCTTGTTCAAAAGACATCGGTAAGTTTCAAGAGGGACAATGCCGGCGAGTGTCACCCAAAAGTTTGAAAAAGACACAAGTGTCAATTCAAGACTATATACAGTTTTCCAAACCACGTACGACTGTAAGGAAAGCTGGAGGTGTTTGACCAAGAAAAAGAACGCCAACAGCGATATATCGTACTACTGGCTAAAAATAGTCAATTGCTCTTAGCGGATAATTTTGCTTAGCATCTGGCCTTCAGTAAGAGAATAATAACTATTCCGGTTACTGCGGTCAGACGCCTATTCAAAGGTTGCATGTAGATCAGAACTTTACATCCAATTAAGCGCATTGGTGTAAACGTTCAGATTGGTATGACAAGCAAAGACTGGACATCTCAACAATGGAGTCGTATTCTTTTTACAAATAGTAATCATTTCAGTGTTACTGGCGATTTTAAAGGCCAATTCATATAGACAGGAGCAAGGACACGTTTTTCATCAAGTAACAATTAAATCCCGTTGGGAGGCATTATGATGAACGGGGAGATCCAGATGGAAGTTTGTAACTGAGTAATTGATATCGGCTATCGTTATCTTCAACAAGTGATCTTTCAATATTTATTTGGCGATAATTTTGGTACAGATTTCGATTTTATGGTCGATAAAATTAATCCACGTTGAACTCTGCTTGTTAAAAAAACTGTTAGAAAGTGAGGCCATCACGGAAATGGATGAATCACCACTTTAGAGACTCGAATGAGTTTTACGCCCACAAAACGTCATGTCCATAGGGAAAGTTACCCGTATACCAATCATCGATATCACTACACACAAGAACCAGCCCAAAAAACTATTGGAAGCCAGTTGACTCATTAAAAAAGAAAAAATGGATTGAACAACATACTCTTATAATTTAAATTCCATAGAACATGCGTGGAAGCTTCCGATTATATTCTCCAGAGACTATATATCAACTGAAACAACTGAACATTAAGGAATTGTTACTCTTATGCTTAAGTTACAACTGTTGTATAGCCTAGTGTTGAGCATGAAAAGATAATGACAAGCAGGTATTGGAGTTAAGGAAGGCTATATCTCTTACTAAGGGACATAGTAATGTCATAGTAGTAAGTCTGATAGTTGCTTTCACTTTTAGGCAGACAATTATTTTTACCGACGCCACTCTTTCAATTAACCATTTCAATAATTTGGTACTGTATTGTATGAGATCTATTCCTTTTCAGCTAATATAATTTCTTTGATCATAAAGCAGAAAATATTCTCTCTCCATTTTGAATTTCATGTCTTGTAGGAGATTTATGGGGACTGCAAAAAATACAGTCGTTGCTTAAGCTTTATACATCAATGGACGTGTGGATATATAAGTTTATAATTATAAATATAAGTGACAAGAAAATCCACAACAGAAAATGAAGTTTATAAATATACAGTTATATATATAGTCTTTTTATATTTATAGAATTTCACATGTGTTCATTTATAAATGTTTCAGTATCTATCAAAAGTTAATAGAAACAAACGAAAAAATTGCTGTTAAAACAAAATGAACATCAAATAAAATAAGCAAATTTTAAATGCAATTTCTTTTGTCTGAAGGTATAGCATTACAAGACCTGATTTTTTTTTAACATGTGAATTTTTGATGAATTCGAACATATTGAGCATATAACCTTGAAGTTCAAATTCAAATGAACCGTTTACATATGCTTTACTGAAAAACAACCAAATTTTTAATTGCATTAAACTTACACTTTTTAATAAGAATACGTCATACCTTAATTAAGTCTTCATTGTTTTCTTTAATTACTCGGAAATTTGTATGTTTTCCTGAAAATAATAGAAAAAAAATTATAGATATATGAATAAATGCATAAATTAAAGGTTTCAGCATTTAAAAAAGACTTAATTCCAATTAAAAGTTTATAAAAATAGAAGAAACTATTTTAATTTGTTAATTAACAAGCTTATTTCTTTAATAAAGTTTAACATTCTTCTAAATCCGTTTTATACACTTTACACTGTATGAATATGGTGAGACTTTCGAATTTAGACATTTTGTTGATTATCTAAAGAAATATGAGATTGATCCTCTTGCGACTTCAGGTTTGTACAAAACATGTTTTATCTCACATATTCCAACTTTGGTTTTAACCCGAAGGCAAAAAGGGAACCAATGATAAATTAAAGAATAAGAGCTGTGTTTGGTTCTTTTAAAGAAAAAAAAAAAAAAGAAGGATGATGCTTCTTTTAATTATCTATATTCATTTGTATGAAAATAATGCTGATAATCATGGCGATATGAAGGTTTATCTAATAATATCGAAAAACTTTCATACATTTTTTTAAACAGGGAGATGCATAACATGTAGGTTTTCAAACCAATGCAATGTCATTTTCAGAAAGCTTACAGTGGAAGCAGATTACTAAAGAGATTGTAGAGATACCACAGTAGAAACAACATACTTGCAATCAGAATATATATATATATATATATATAATACTAAAAACTTGACGAATCATAAGCTTTTTTAAATGAATAATGCTAACTGTGCATGCACAAGCGTTAATATTTTTTTTTACAATTTATTAGCCAAATGTACAGAGTTACGCATTCAATACTGAAGCAAATATCGCGAAAATTCAGAAAAAATGTCATCGAAATGATGAGTTGAATTTCAGTTGTTTTCAAAGATCCAGAATTTTATTTTAAATCAATTAATGCAATATATTACATGTTGGTAAAAAATAAAAATTTGAATAAAACTTTTTTATGATTTGCTTCTTTATTAAGAGTACTCGAAATTCAACCCAGGAGTTCATCTTTGAAGGTGACAAATATTTTTGTCCATATCGGCCATCTCACGAATATTTTTATTTCAGAAAATTCAAATTTTGAAAAGTCACGCACGGAATCAGCTGATTGTTCTGCACAAACAGATTTTGCTTATCTTTCTTGGATTGATCCTTGGGATCGTATCCGTGATATCATGAAAAGTAAAGTTCAACCATTCATGAGAGTGCCGACGATACATAAAGAATTGAAAAGTTCTTTAAATTAATTTTCTTTACTTACTGAATAATATGCTAACGAACCTGCTTATAATTTAAATATATATGGCCATTTTTTTTAACATAGTTATAATAGCAACTTACACTTCAACTGGATCAGTGCACAGGAATGTGCAAAGAGTGCTACAATAATCTTTTGTGTTGCAGACTTTCCTGCAA